>CM032386.1:310448-530483 GCA_019049475.1 Eueides isabella
ACTTAAGCTGATGACACTGTCCTTCTTATACACGGTGCTACATGGTCTGAAACTCAGCCGATACGACGAGTCCGGCCTCTATGTGCTGAACTTTAATTTCTGACAAAGGAGGATGCATGGATGAATCATCGCGCGTGAATGACATAACAAGGCATGCATGGACAATTAAAGAAGTTATGGAGGAATAAAAATATCACCAAAGCCACTAAAATCCGGCTGATCGCACTTTAGTGCTTCCCATAATTCTTTACGCGTCAGAGACATGGACGTACCGAAGATGGAAAAGAAAAACACAGACGTATTAGAGTTAGTGCTGGAGATGAATGCTCGGAGTTTCGTGGACAGAGTTTTGCACGAACTTCCATCCTCCGAGAACTCGGCATCACACATCGTCTATCAGTATTATTGCACACTCGGATATTCAAATTCTTTTGACATGTCTACAGACGGAAAAGTGACTCCATTGAAAGGCTGTTTGTGCAGGGTAGAGTGAGGGACTAGACCACACGGAAGATCCCCATGCGACTCGCTGATCGTTAAAACACCTGTCGCCCTATACGTGAATGCACCAGAATCGCCACCAACAGGGAAAAATAGCGAGAAGTCGTGAGGCAAGCCACATTAGCCCCCAGAAACAAGACTACATGATGACAACGACCGCTCTGTCAAGAGTTTACGACTAAGAAAGATTACTTAAAACAATATCTAGGAACTAATGGCGGATATGAAGGGTAAATAAAAAAATGTAAATACAATTGTAATAATATATTTGTCTGCCAACTTTATTAACAAATCGAACAAGTTAACATGACAATAAACACTTTTGTCTAACACACAACTCGTGATAATACTTACGTCTATAAGATTATATAGAGGCTGAGCTCTTTGATATAGAGAAGGATGGTGCTAATATTGATTGAAATCGTGAAATGTGTCAACTGATTTATAGATTAATTATGTATATGTATACGGAATTTCAGAAAATGCTCGAATTTTTCTTTTATAGAACATATATACTTATATACGTATGTACATAATATGATAATAAATTGTAATTTTTATGTAAGATCTAAAGATTTACTGCGTCCACGTTTTTTTTAACTTATTACACACATATATGCATAAATTCTAATATATACTTTGATTTAATAATGTATGTAAATTACTTATTGAATTGCAGAATTTGTGTCAAATCACGAGGACTCTACTGTTTTTAATACGGAAAGCGTGTTTTATACGATTTCTGTAATTATAATAATCAATATACATATTTCATATTTATGTGGTCCGCTTCTCTACGTTATCTCAAAATGGCGGTTGTTTTAATTATGATATAATATATTATTTAAGATAGCATTGATAAATAAATGGCGTGAACCTAATTTTTAACAAATATTTTACATTTAAGATAAAAGAGCGAAGGCACAGAGTTAACTATCCGAGCTTAAGGAAACGCATCTATAAAGGAGACTGGGGACAATCGGACCATTTTAAAGTTATTCTTTTTAAACATTATTTTTATCCTGAAGCAACAACATATCTACGTTATAAGCATAAGTAATTCAATTTGTGCGTGATGCTTTAATTTAGTGGACTGATCTCCCCAGTCAATGTATAAAGTAGATAGATAGTATGCATGATTTAGTTATGTACAAAATGCTTTTTAACGCCTTATAATTTAATTTTCCAATAACAACTTTATTCTATTCTAATACATAATCTAATGACGATGATAAAATGACATAAATAATTGTGTTAATAAAATAAGATGTAACAATTTAAATTGTCTCTTGTTCTTACATTTTTGAGGCTCTGTTGTGCCGCGCTGTTGAGCGTGTGACTGGAAGTTCGACAGATCGTGGGTTCGATCCTACTAGAGGAAATAAAATATTTTTTGTCTCTGGTGATAAGGCAGAGCGTAGCGTGAAGCTGAAATACATTTCATTTTTATTTGGTATTATCATAATCGCGCTTTAAACGAAATGTCAAAATAAATGTAGAAACAACTAATAATCTAAATGAGATAATATTTTGATATTTAACTAGCTTCACGGTGTATACCGCCGAGGCAGGGTAGGCAGTGGGAATCCGGGAACCTACTATTAAGACACTCTGTTCTACTACCGCTCGCCACTTTCCGCCGAATTTGAGGCATTGCGTGTTAAGTGGCGGAACTCAACGCTGCGCTTTGCCTTATTATCATAGGGAAAAAACGAAACATTAAATATTTAAATTGAAAATATTAAATATTTCATTTCCTCGACTGGGGATCGAACCCAGAACCTGTCGGTTACAGTCACACGCTTGTGCCGCTGCGCCACGACAGGCCATCATCGATATTTTATTCATTTTATAACAATTACAGCGAATACATTTCTATTTAATGACTGTTATTATTGTGGTTCTTCTTTGTAACAAGCGTGAACATTTTCATGTAATCCGCATTCACTTTCCTCAATCGAAGGTAAAATTTAAATCCTTATAAAATTCTAATTATTTATCGGACCTTGAAAAATAAGTTACGGAAACAATGAGCAAAAAACTTGACGGCATTGTCAAGATTTTATGTACGACAGATAATAAAAAATGTATTCTTATTGAGAGTTGATTGGAGACCATTTCAAATATTAGTTTTTTGCAATTTTTTTTCTCAATTATGACCAGAGAACGTCGATTTTATAGTTTTTGTTGTATTGTTTGAATTATTATATCGAATGTTTTATAAATTTTAAGATAATAATATATATATAAGTTTGAGGACAGTGCTGTGTCCTCAAAGTTATTTGACAATAATTAATTATACTTTCAGAAGAAAGAAACTCATTTTAAGTGAAACACTTTAACCGGATTAATCGCGTATATTGGTTGTTAAACTCTCCCGTGACCACGGACTACTGTAAAGTGTTCGAAAACGTCGGGTTTCCAAAACACATGTTTAATAATCAATATATGCGATTAATCCGGTTAAAGTTTTTCATTTAGAAATAAACTCTTTTTTTGCAGATAGTTTGAATATATTTGATAAAACTTAACTATGACACTATGTAATACTTTCAAAATATTTCAACATTAGATACAAAACTTGAAATATCTACATACATACATATTGAAGAGTAGAACATATAATAGAATTAATATATATGATAAGCCTGCATAATGTTTGCGTATAAATAAACAAGATATTTCTGTCCTCTTCGTTAATACGCAAACTGATTATGTACGTATAGAATTACAATGTTACCTCCAGTATTCATTTGATTTAGTTATTCTTATAGTTAAGAGCACATTGTTAAGTTTAAGAACAATGAGTTGAGGTTACAAATGTTTAACTATTTGTAATATGGAGTTTAAAGAAAGAAGAAACGTGTCCGTGTATGAAAAGTGTCACAGGACGTAGACTGACTGACTGACTATTTCGAAAGAAAATAATTATTGAAACTCCAGTCCATTTAGAATATTAATAACGAGCTCACAATACGTCATGTTTTTTATATTTTCTTAGTTCATATTATACCTTTTGATTGATCCTTTTTCGGTTGAATCTGTGAGATGGTGCTCATTACCTGTATCTCGATATATGTAGGCGTTAATATCGATTCGTATCATTATATAAGACATTCCGCTTGGAAGGTGATGTGTGATATATAAAGATTTCTCTTTTAGGTTCAATAAAAAAGTTATATCTAACTGCGATCAGTATTACTACATTTATGAAATGTTTACGATATAATTCTAACATGCTATGTTTACCATATATTTATATAATAGAACAATATATCATTTTAATTATTATAAAGTATTTGCAAGCTTTGTAATTTTAGACTAGCGATGCATCAGATTCCTCTATAATTTTCATTTACTTTTATATTGTTTCCTTATATCAGATTAATGCTATACAAAATCTCACTCGTACGTATTGTTATTAGATTGCAATTATTGTGAAGCTATATGCTATAATGTACTTATAATAATATTAAATAGTAAGTACTTAAGTGAAGTTAAATATTTTATACATTTTTTAAATAAATTCAGTTCAATAAATACATAATAAATTAATAATAAGTTTATAATAATAATTTAAAAACGTATAAAAATTTAACGTAGCAGGAATGGAACCCGCGCCTCTTGGAAACCGTCCAAGCGCTCTGATCAACTAAGCCATACGTTCTCATCAAGCTACGTAAAAAAATCTTATACGCAACCTACCGCTACACAAAGACAATTCGTTAGAATGATCGTTTGGTTAGAGTAAATGCTATTTATTATATAACACGAAAAATTTAAAATTGTAAAAATAATAAATTAATACCTTACGACTATTGGTTTCACTTTCTTTCAAAGTGGAACTAAGAACCAATGAAAAAGATTAACTACTACGCTACGATCGATCAGCGATACTTAAATATAAGTTTTCATCCATTTTACTTTGAAAATTAAAATTTCTACTGGAGTATGTTTAAAACACGCCATACAACAATGAAGCTACTTTAACATCTTAATCTAGTCTAATTATTGGGAAATCTACAAAATACTAACAGCTTATATTATTTGATATATTATTTTTTTTTTCATTCATAAAGTAATATTTATGAAGAAATTAAATAAAAATAACCAGCAAAAAAGAAATAAAAAAATAAATCTAAATTGAATTTATGCCAATATATGTAGTACACAATATATGTAGTTACACTTACAAACATTTTAAAACAGCATTTTATATAATTTTATATGTAAAAAGTTTGATTAAACAATTAATCCTCCCGTCCCCTACTAAGACTAAATCTGCGATGAAATTTAAAAGAGGTTTTCCGTTTTTCATGTTTCGCCTCTTCAGGTGGCTTGTTATCGACGAGATTATCTGTACTCTTAGCAACTTGGACGCTTTTCCGTCTATTTTTCATGGATTTGACTAATTTGTAGAATTTTCCTTTCTTCTTCGCTGGATCGAGGGTGAGTTCGGAGAGTTCTTCCACTTCCACGCTGAACTCTGATGATAAGTCTCCTAGATCTTCTATGCTATGGCTTTCTTGCTTGACTGGTATTTCTAATTTCTTTGACGTATTCGGTTTTGGTTCGGCCGGTGGAGGTGGTGCGTCTGGATCTACACACTGCAATGTATATATTTTATGATTAATCCTAACAGCAATAGTAAGAGGACGTCTTTAAATAACAATACATCATATTTCGTGGTTTTTGTCACCTCTCCGGTGTTGTCACAACTGGTCACATTAGTGAAATCTTCCCCTAACTGGTGAACTGATTCCACGCTTTGCAATTATGAAATTACAAATTATAAAATTGAAACCCCAGCTCCAAAATTATTTTTAATACTTAATTAGTTTTTACCTTTTTAAATATAATATTACAAAATTTAGGACCTCTCCAAAACTTTTGCCACACAATATCGCGATTGATCACTAACCCCTTAATAGGTGACAGAATTTATTGATATACCTTTAGGATGGAAGAGCTCTGTAAAATTATTATTTGAGAAAAAGCAAATTCTATTTAAAAACGGAATATGTATTGTTGGATCATGTCCAAACACTACGGAATAATACTAGTTTCTTATAAACTAAATCCATAAAATACAACGTATAAATATACTCATATATAGTACATATCTGTCTAACAGTCAAACGAGAAATAGGGGCGACAAATTATTCAGTTAATTTTATTTAATATATATTTTATGGAATAAGCTCTTGTGACATGTTAATAGAAAAAAAAAGTAAAAACTAAACAAAGTAAATTTTTAATCATTTCTTCTTTGTCATAAAGTCGTCTGAAGTTATTAAGTCCTGAACAAAGAGTAATATAATTATGTGACTTACCATTTCTTGTATTGAAACGTTCAAGCTGAGCCTTGGTCATGAATAAATTTCAGGCTTACAGCCCAAGACAAAGTTTATGAATTGGCATTTGCCAATAAATTCAAAAAGTTTGAAGTGATTGAAGTATTGAAAGCGATCAAATCTGAGAGAGTGAAGCTTAAATGGTTTTTGTCGTGTTTGCATACATTATGCATACATTTTTTATAAATTGTGACGTTCAGATAAGTCACTTTCTAAGAAGAAATACTACATTGGTACTTATTTGGCTAAGGAGAAATTTGTGGATGGCAAGATTATTAGTAATTCCGTTTATATATTCGTTATTAAAACCAAATTAGTGTTAATGCAAATGCAATCTGAGGCCTGTCATGGCGCAGCTGCACAAGCGTACGACTGTGCAGTAAACGATTGGTTGTGGATTTGATCCCCACTCGAGTAAATAAAAAAATATATATTTTCAAACTAAATATTTGATGCTTTCATTTCTTCCGCCACTCAACACGCAATGCCTAAGTAAGCCACACATATTAATAATTATTTATTAATAACACATCTGCTTTTGAAATAACTACAATACAATATTGTTGGCAATTAGTATGAACTCATTGATTAAAAGACTACCAACATAAAAATCTACTTCTACTAACATCTTCCAATTTGATCCGGTAAGGTGGCACTTGTTCCGGTGTCGCCAGGGCTTGTAATAGGGTGTGTCTGTGAGCACCTTCCAGCCAGGGTAGCGTCGTGATGCCGCATGAAGCTGGTTGACAAGTCGCGGAGCGAGCTGAGCTGTTACTCTACGTAAGATAAATATCAAAATATTTTTCATTATTTCAAAAAGCTACGCAGTGACAGAGTTATGGTTATGAATTAACTAAGAAACATTTTTATATTTAGATTTATACTTTGAACCTTTATAAATGGCTAATAAATAAAATTTTAGATATTTCATTGATGTTACAATTATGACCATTTCGTCGAGGTGGTAACGTAAAATATATATACGGTATTGAAATGTATAGGCATATGTAGAGATATTATCAAAGGGAGGATTTTAGCTTGAAATAGGTCTTTTTTTATTAAGTTATTTTATTTACGATTACGTACAACATTTTTTAAGTATATTTCTTTTTTCTGTCTTAGCTTGACCTTAGCTGTACCTCCCTACATAGACAGGAAGGGAACCTGGGAATCAATTTAGAGCGAGGAAATAAAACAGCTGTCAAGTATACAGTCGCAAGCTTGTGTTTCCTGCACCACGACACTTAAAAGTACAAATACAAATTTTCAAAAAATATATTTTACGGAAAATTTCTCGATACTTGTTCGGTTAACCTTTAGAATCATTTCTCTGACTTACCTATTAACTAACCAAGCGGGTAGTGCTCCTCGAGGATCTGATCTCGATACGTAGCCAAGCCAGCTGCCGGGGGTCTCCCGTCTTCTCACTATGAACCCCGTTAGTAAAGAAAGAGCTCTGTAAAAATTACGTTTATATTATATCAAATGCTAGGAACCAAATGTTAGTCTTTATGGGAACGGGATGTTCCCATAAAGACACTTTCGTCCCCACTTTTTTTTTAATTTGAAACATTGCGTGTCGATTGGCAAAACTCAATGCCGCGCTTTGCATTGTTACCAGAGCGAAAATAAGAAAATTTTAAACATTTTGGCTCGACTGGGGATTGAAGCCGCAGCCTATCACGTCTATAGTCCCACGCGTGTGCCCCTTAGCCACGACAGGCCGAGAAGATATTCTTATTGCATGAATATCTTCTCTCATAAAGTTCTCAAGCGAGGCGCTTTCGACCTAAAAGTTTTAATTACGCGAAGTAAGTTACGTACTTCCAAGTTTTTGCTGTAAGCAGTTTGTATATATTTTGTAATGGAAACTTAAGTTTTGTCATTAATGTTAAGACTACGATATTGAGATTTATAGGATTTGAATGTTCTAGACTTGATAATTTTTATAAAATTTAATATATTTATGAAATATAAGTTCTAGAGAGTTAAATTAATTATATCTAGAGGTCTGTTGTTGCGCACAAGTATGCAACTGTAAAAGAAACAAGTTGTGGGTTCGATCACCACTTGAGGAAATTATATATTTTTTACTTTTTCTCTCTGGCGATGAGTAACTAAGTACAGTAGTTACATATAATCAATATTGTTGTTAATTCAAAATGGCCATCTGGCCATTTTTGCATAACTCACCTTATATGGTATACAAATGATTTCAAAATGACATTTTGACTATTATTATTTTTTTACGCGATACTTTAATATTATTAGGAACAATAGCGATACGTCTCAAACTAACTTTTAAATTAAAAAAAAATAAAATAAAATTCCATAGACAATAAAAAAAAAGCTTTTACGTAAAAACTTTTGTCTGTATGCATCGATAAGGCCGTGACGAAATGACGCACGTTATTTATCTTATCTGTGAAGTGGCGTCCGAATCCTTTAATGAGAACTACTTTGCTGTATACATATACTATTCGATTGACTTTTAAAGATTATTTTGAATCCATTGCGGATTATTATAATTAGATATAATTTCAACCTTATTGAGGCCAGTCGTGGCGCAAGGGCTCAAGCATGTGACTGCTAACGAGACATATTGTAAGTTCAATTCTAAGTCGACTAAATGAAGTATTTAATATTTTCAATTTAAATATTTATTATTCTCATTTCTTACACGTACAAGGTAAAGCGCGATGTTGAGTTCCGCCACTCAACATGTAATGCCTCAAATTCGGCGGGAAGTGAGGAAGTGGAGCGGAGTGTTAAAATACTAGGTTTCCTCTACCTACCCTGCCATGCTTGGGATACAGCGTGAAGCTCAGTTTAAAAATATATGAAAGTTACGTAGAAGGTACCTAGTGTTAAGGTCGGTTCCCAAGTACTGCCCCATTTAAGAAATACTGAGAGGTTTTATAATTTCGTATCCAAATGGCAAAATAAATAACCCTTATAGATTCGTCATGTTTCTATGTTTGTCTTAGAACTCTTATTAATATAAATATGAATAAGTAAAATGAATTTTCTCTGCCTACCCCGCAAGAGATATAGCGTGAACCCAAGTTAAAAGTCTCTTGATGAACAACTAGTTTGCACCTGTCTTTGTAAACTGAAAACGCGGCAGGTTGTGTTTCTCACCCTGAGAAAATGAAATATATTTTTTGATGTTTTAAAATTATATTTACAGCATAAAGGTAAAAAGTAATCAAAATAATAATAAGCATTGTAAAATTCGGTCATCATAAGTACTTTGGATCGTTAAGTTAAACAGAAATGAGAACAGACACTACAGATGTAAGTCCTACAAAAAGGAAGGAAGGAAGGTGGCTCTGCTTAAAACAACCAGCAAAATTTTTAAAATATAATTGACATTAAATGTATAATCACAATTAGCTTCCAAATTGAGCATCAACAGCATTTAATGTCATCACTAACAATGATTGAATAATAAGTAACTTGCCTAACAAATCCTTTCCTAGGTGGATAGTCCTTATGGTAGACGGAATGGTTTAAGATCATCTTCTCCTCGCCGGTGTCGAGCCAGGAGCGCTGCAGCACGAAGTCGCGGTTTTTGAGCGGCGCTGGACAAGACACTGTAGAAATACAAATGTTTTGTAAGAAATATAATATTTTTTCACAGTTGATATAATAATAATTTAATAATAAATAATGATTTAAATAAAAAAAAAAACCAAATGAGAGGCCTGTCGTGGCGCAGCGGCACAAGCGTGTGACTGTAACCGAGAGGTTCTGGATTCTTTTTTTTTTATGGATAAGACTGGGCAATCGAGCGTACGGGTCACCTGATGGTAAGTGATCACCGCCGCCCCCTGTGTAGCACCAGAGCAGCTGCAGGAGCGTTGCCCGTCTTTAAGGTGGATGGACACCGGGGCCCGGCACTACCCAATGCGAAACGCAGTGGCCGAAGCCACTACTTAACGCCGGTTTTAAATGCCGGGGGTGGTAATGGTCCGGTCGAGTCTGGCCCACGCGTGTTGCCATTTTTGACAACGTGACTCTCCCACACGTACTTTAGTCGCCTCTTACGACATCATCAGTACCAGGGTGATCCTATTCTATGCCGGAATCACACGGCTATCTAAGCCGGAATCACACGGTTCGATCCCCAGTCGAGAAAATGCTTTTTTTAATATTTTCAATTTAAAAATGTTGTTTCATTTCTTCGCTCTGGTAATAAGGCAAAGCGCGGCGTTGAGTTCCGCCACTCAACACGCAATGCCTCAAATTCGGTGGAAAGTGGGAACTGAACGGATGTTGGGGAACGTGAAGCTGAAAAAAAAAGACCAAATTAACCACCAGCTCACCTTAGCATAGTGTTTGTAGCTATTGAACTGCTTATTCGATTTTTAAATATAGCTAAGAACCATTGTGATAAACAAGGCTTTCGAATATTACCAACCGCATTCAAATTGATACATTAATTCAGGAGCAACAGACGGAAAGGTCAGATTTATAATACCCCTTTTTTTTGCACTGAGGATGACTTTTGATTGGAACTTTACTTTTTTTTCTTACTACTCGATTTTTTTTCTTTTTTTCTTTTCTCACTTTTTGTGTTTAAGATTAAATTTTCTCCAACAATGCATAGAGTTTTTCTGAATATTACGTCACACTCTTTTTATTTTATACTTTTTGCTTATATTATAATGGTGAGAGTAAAAAATAATCGTGTTTAAAGTTTTCAACAACACAAAGCCGTGAATACCTTTTGTATCTTTGGTATCAATTCCGAGTATTCTAAATGTTTCAGTATCGTTGTTCGAATTTTGATCGTTTTAACAAATTTTGGTTGACAATAATATTATTTATTTGTATAAAATATCTTAATTTATGCTGTTAAATAATATTTAGTAAATAATTATTTGGATCACGTTTTTAGGATATTACAAATTGAGGAATGGCGTGGCGCAGCGGCACAAGCGTGTGACTGTAACCGACAGGTTCTGGGTTCGATCCCCACTCGAGGAAATGAAATATTTAATATTTTCAATTTAAATAATTAATGTTTTCATTTCTTCTCTCTGGTACGAGGCAAAACGCGACGTTGAGTTCCGCCACTCAACACGCAATGCCTCAAATTTGGCGGAAAGTGGGGAACAGAAGTGGAACGGAGTGTCTTAACACTAGGTTCCCAAGTTCCCTCTGCCTACCCTGCCATGTGCGGGATACAACGTGAAACTGAGTAGAGTACAAATAACAAATTGAAGCCAAATGAAATTTATAATATTTTCATTTCTTTACTCTGGTAACAAAGCAAGGAGCGGTATTGAGTTTTATCACTCAACACGCAATACCTGTTGACGGAACGGAGTGTCTTAACACTAGGTTACCGAGTTCCCTTTGCCTAACTTACTATGTATGTATATTATATGTACTTCGTTCCACCGTTCCACTTTCATTCCCCACTTTCCGCGGAATTTGAGGCATTGCGTGTTGAGTGGCGGAACTCGACGCCGCGTTTTGCATTGTACCAGAACGAAGAAATGAAAATATTAAATATTTAAATTGAAAATATTAAATATTTCATTTCCTCGAGTGGGGATTGAACCCCCAACCCATCGGTTACAGTCACACGTTTGTGCAGCTGTTTCACGACAGGCCTCATATCTATTATATGTGTAACAATATATTTCTTTATTAAATGATAAAACCGCTTAAACATGTAAAACGTTAGGAAATGCTCTTAATTGTCGCGTGGAATTCGTTGATGAAATAAAGTCACGCTCGAACAAACTTGATTTTAAAATATACGCCTATAAAGTAAGGAAGTGTCGGCCTGCTCTCGAGATTATACGAAACAATTTTAGTTGCCTGTTTGCTTGAGAAACGATCGGATATTTTGTGTAAAATAACTTTACATTAACAAAATTATTTTTGTTTATTATTTTTATTACATAACATTAATACCTACTATTTCCATAATAGATTTCGGGTGACTGTAAACTCGATTCGATTAGGACTGTGATCAAATGAAATATTTAATATTTTCATTTCTTTGCTCTGGTAAAAAGGAAATCGCGGCGTTAAGTTCCGCCAATCAAACATGATTCAAATTCGGTACAAAGTGGAGAACGGAGTGGAACTCCGTGGGAACTAACACTAGATATCCAAGTCCCTTCTCCAAACGCAAAATTAAAAAATAAATAAAATGAACATTTTAATCTTTATTTCATTAGAAATTTCCACGGTACAAATAAGAGCATTTCAAAACGTTGAACAAGTTTAAATAGTTTATGTGATATTTTTGACATTTGTCTTTTACCATTGAATATAAAAAATATCAAATATTTCATTTCATAGAGTGGGAATCGAAGCCACAACCTGTTGTACAGCGACAGTTGCACGCTTGTGCTGCTGCACTACGTCACCCACAGACTTGAATTACGCTTTAAAAGTGTATTTTATCCAAAATAACAATAGTTTTACCTGCAAAATTTATTACATGGTTGTTGATACTTATAGTAGGGGAGGCAATTATAGCCCAGACTTCAATACCAGTTGTAAGTTGTTGGCTTTTGTGCAGAGAAACTTTCAGCTATAATATTATATGGCGGACGTCGGGTAGGGCTGGCTTTCGGTCCATTACTATTAGATTATAAATAGCTATCAAAAAGCCTAAAGTAAGGCCATTCGTGGCCCACGGAAAAATGGAGAACGGAAGTGCCTTAATGTAAAGTGTTTTAACACGAGGTTCCTCTAAATACTCAAGCGTGAAGCTATAAAAACACAAAAAAAAATTCCCTCCACAAAAAAGATTCCCTCCGAAAATAAGCTTTAAATATATTTCACAATAATTTATATATTTATTTATATTTATGGCTGTATTTAATATCGTTTGTAGAGTTATTATTCTGAACAACATATAAATCATTTTACATTTTTTTTGGATTCCTGTTATTAGGGCTAATCTTCAAAATTATTAAACCGATTTTTAAGGGACTTTACAGTAAGATAGATGAGTTTATGAAGCAACAGACGACCTATTCATTAGTTTTCAAAACTTTCCTTTTATTTCTAAATTTACTTAAATAAGATTGAATAAATAATCAAATAGAACCATTCAGTCCTGGAAGATCGTAGGCGGGCCGCTAGTCGTGTAATACCAAGAGCGGCACGATCACGCATTGGCCGGCTTTATGAAACATTAAAAAAATATTTATAGCCTCTTGGTCTGAGTGAGTGCGGCAATAATAATGCTTAATGCCGAAATTTACCCATTTTTTGGGATATTGCTTGGACCATACTCGTATTTAGTATATATTGTTTTTTTGTATACCGTCAAGTTTTAATACTGAGCAGTTTTAACATAAAATAATTTTGTTATAATCAATGAGTTTGTACTCAGCTTCACGCTGTATCCCGCACATGACAGGATAGGCAGACACTCCTTTACACTTCCGTTCCTCACTTTCCTCTGAATTTAAGGCATTGCGTGTTAAATGGCGAAACTCAACGCCGCGCTTTGCAAGAGCGTAGAAATAAAAAAAATAAATATTTCATTTCCTCGAGTAAGAATCGAATCTATAAACAGTCGCTTTTACAGTCACCAAGCCAGGCCTCATTAAAAATGAATATTATAAAAACTATAAACAATAAAAAAATAATAAACTAGAATATTTATTAATTATACGTATATATAATACACAGACTTTCATTCATCAGAAACAATCGATGTTCATTTATGCGGAGAGAGTACGTGGAATGTATTCCACGTACATACTTACGTTACTGAACTCGCGTGAATAACTCATCAAGTTTCAGGTATTTCATTATGGAGTGCGGCCATCGGATAAATCTATTTTAGCTCGCTAATGATGCACTTACGGGAATTTAATTAACCATGTTGCATATTTTTGGGTACATTTTTTCATCTGGTAATGATTTCAATGGTTTCGAGCTTGATGACTAGGGATCAAATTATATGCTTCATAAACTTGAGATGTGTATGAGAAATGCTCGAAATATGCAAAAAAATGGACAGAATAGGCAACATTAAATAATAAGATAGCTTAAAAAAGGTAATAAAGTTTTAACTTTTTCGTCGCCTGGCCTGTCCTGGCGTGGTGCAGCGCAGCGCATTTAATATTTTCAAATTAAATATTTAATGTGTTCATTTCTTCGCTATTGTAATAAGGAAAATCGCTGCGTCGAGTTCTGCCACTCAACAATATATGAGTGAGCTGAGCATTAGTTAATGCACTACATTTGATATTTTTGTCAACGGAAAGAACAAACAAATGTTTTTCCATACATTATTGTTTTACTTTAAGATTGACTTCGATCATTCGAAATATTTTTATAAGTAAAAAACAATCACTTTTTTCACTTCACTTCCACTGCGGTAACCAAACCAAATTTAATCTACCTAGGAGCTATGTTGGAATATAGAAAATGTATTTTAATATATTATGCCCTTACATATTAAATAATTTTGTAATAGATAAGGGAGGTACAAAATGCCGAATATTTTTTAATATAATATAATATATTGATTTATTCAAAGTATAAACTATTGATATCTATACCGTTTTACCATCTCATAGGCAGTTCATGGATCCCTTTACTAAAAGAACCATTCGGACAGGAATAAATAAAATATTTAAAGACGGTACAGATTGCCCCATTAGAGGACAATATTTTTTCTAAATTATCAAGATTTTGGAAAAAATGCTAATTCGGTTGCTTTTTAATCTTAATAAGATCTTAGATTTTGGCGATTGTTACACATTTTAAATGAAACAAATTATATAGGATAGAATTTGAGCCTCCGACCATACAACCATGCAGGTCGATATTTACGGAACACAAAACATAAACATTTATTACGTATTTAATTAAAGAAAGATGTCCCGCTGAGTTTTTTTCGTAGGTTGTTCTCAGGTCTGGTGCAACTTTAGTAAAATGATGGTAAATTATTTGACGTTCAAAAAACGACACTTGCTTAACATTTTTATTATATTTTTACGAATAAAAAAAAATATTTGAATTTGAATTGGAACCAAAAATTCGCTGTGTCCTTTTTGGCGACACGACCGCCATACATAAAATTAACTTTTCTAGCAGTAGCAGTAGCAGCACTGGTGCCAAGGTGGAACATGTACACGTAAATAACGCTTTATTTCAGATTTTTCATTTAGTAAGCGACGCAAAAAGAAAGAAACACAAGAAAAAAAAACAAATGAATGACGGTTAACGAAACACAAACACATATGGTGATATTTGTAAAAATTTTAATATGAAATTCATTACAAAAAAAATTGTGATCAAAGTGGTACCAGTACTACAAAACGTCAGTATCATATGTAAGGATCTAATATTGAAAATGTATTAATAATATGTATCACAAATATATTTTAGCGAAAATATGCAACCATAAACAGAGCTTGAATGACGCAAATTCATATGCAAATATCGTGTTTCTATGAGAGTGATGAGGGTGGATGAACTGAAAGAGTTTTGCAGAGACCGCGGCGTTCTCTCTGGCTTTTTTAACACCATTTTTCTATAACTTACAACAAGATAATAGAATTTTTTTCCAAAATAATAATGTTTTTCTAAATTTATACAAATATTTTAAACTTTTTCCTGCACAAGCGTTCAAAAGGAAGTAATGCCTGAGATTAAATCAAACAAACTTCTTGGCTCAATTATATATTAGTATTTAAGAATAACAATAGTAAAAAAAATATTGACCTCACCTGTACCATCTGGCACATTTATACTTATAAATAAATATAAATAAATTTGTTGGCAAGAGCACTACACTGTGTACAATATAGCGTACGTACGTAGTTGCATTGCAGCTCCAGGCTTGCGGACTTTTTGACCCGATTGCAAAATTTCCACAGGTTATATTTATAATTATTAAGTCAGGACTTAAAATATTATATAATATGGAGTATTTTGAGGTATATTTATGATTTTTACTCACTCAGCTTCACGCTGTATCCCGCACGAGGCAGGGTAGGCAGAGGGAACCCGGGAACCTAGTGTAAAGACACTCCGTTCCACTTCTGTTCCCCACTTTCCGCCGAATTTGAGGCATTGCGTGTTGAGTGGCGGAACTCAACGCCGCGCTTAGCCTTATTACCAGAGCGAAGAAGTAAAACACTAAATATTTAAATTGAAAATATTAAATATTTCACTTCCTCGACTGGGAATCGAACCCAGAACCTGTCGGTTACAGTCACACTCTTGTGCCGCTGCGCCACGACAGGCCTCAATTTTTCATTTTATTAAATGATAAAAGTGAAATATTTGAAACAATTCGAGTTACGTGAATATAACTCCTATATAGTATACTATTGATTATCGTATTTTTTTATTGTAGTATTAGTCTTTAGGACATAAAATCAATAACTTATTTTTTTTATATTTCTTCAATACACTCCGGTCCCATTAAGTCTCTTCCGTTCTCCACTTTCCGCCAAACTCTCAAGGCAAGGGTATTGAGTGGGCAGTGGGCATATGTCCATATACATAAGAATATATAAGTTCTGTAGATTCTAAAAGTATAGGCAAAGAGATTGTCTGTGCGTGTATATTATAACAATAAATGTGTATATATTCGCATAAATAAATACATTATATATATTTAATTTGTTATTATTGTGGTATTGAGTCTCGTCACTCAGCACAGAATGCCTCTAGAATTCAGCGGAAATTCAGGAATGGAAATGTCTTATTGTGAAAGGAATATCTTAACAAAAGGTTCCAAGAAAATGTGGGATATAGCGTGTAACTAAAGATATTATAAAAGTAAAATTTCACGAAACACTATTTCAAGTATTGGTAGCACCTGTCGTTCTACTTCCGGCACTAGAGACGGTCACATCCGGTACTTAAAGTTTTAAAAGCACTCACGCAAATTGTTTAAGTTTTCCATAAAACTAGCATTATTTATATTATACAAGAACTAATAATAAATTATTTTTATTTTCATTAATAAACCTAAATTAATTTATTGTAATTATTATACAAAATTAAATATACAAATTAACCGTCGATTCAGTGTTGAAATTTAAAGTAGAAGTATTCGTTGTAGGAGGAAAACGAAAATCGGATCACAATTCCCAGTTCACGCATGAATTTCAAGAAATCTTATATTAGTAGAAATATTGAACGTTTTTATCTTCTCGCTCTGGTAACAAGGCCAAGCGTAGCGTTCCACGACACACAAATCGGTGTTTCGTGTGAAAAGCGGGAAACAGAACGGAGAGTGTTAACACTAGGTTCCCAAAATCCCTTTGCCTACCCTGACATGTTCGGGATACTTTACGTTTTAATCGATTAAAAGCTAAAAAAAACGACACTTAAAAGTTTTATAATTCATCTCAAAGATCTCTCTGCCTAGATACTATTATAGTTTTTAGCATCACGCTTTATTTCATATACAGCAGAGTAAACAGAAGGAGAAAATTCCCAACGCAGCGCTCGATTCTTCAGACATTGGCTTGCATGGCTGGAATTACTATATACGTTCATCTAAATTATGGTAAAAATAATATAAAAAAATCAGGGCCTATAGTCCTGTGTGTCTGTAAACGCAACATGTATCAAGGTAAAGCTCGGCGTTGAGTTCCACCACTCAAGACGCAGTGCCTTAAATCCAGTGTCGTAACACTAGGAAGTACCCTCTGCCTACCTTGACATAAGAGTATACTATGGGGTACAACGTGAAGCTAAGAAAATAATATGACATAAATATTATTACAAAAGATGTACCCATAGGGCAGACAATAAACGAGCATAATTCATAAGAATTTGAATCTAAATGTCAATTGCGAATGCCGAAGGGAACGCTTATGAAAATACGAAATGGTGTTGAATATAAAGACGATTCCAGCCTAGAGGCGTTGTGTAGGGCTGTGACTATTTTATAAAATATATTTTGATCAACTGGCGAAATATTACAGATCGAATATTTAACAGCGTAATGATGTATTTTAACCCAGTTTAGTAGAAGAAGACACAACGGCTATAGATTCGATTCCCGTTCAAAGGGTTTTACGACAGGGAATTAATAATACTGCGGCGTTGTGATACAAATGTGTCGAAAGTACGTATGGATAGTTGAAAGTCATAAACGTAGGATACTCATAAAATTAAAAACTGGCATTCTGGAACATAAGTGAATATAGAAATATATATTTTCTAATAAACAACACGGCTCAATTCTTAACTTCTTCCAATCTAAAAAAAAAAGGAAAAGGAACTGATCTGATTCTTTTCAATATTTTTGATATTTTCACTAAAAAAAGATAACAATCACATATAAAGAGGCTGAACTTTAATATAAAAAATCGTATTTTGTGTAACAACCCTAGCGCTAACATTTTGATTTCATGAAACATGTGCGGCGTCATAACTTGCGTAGACCAGAATCGCGCTTTTATTTGTACTACGTGAATTTTTTGGGGTGTGTATATATCTTAAGAGATCTTCGATATATGTGTGCGATCATGAATATGTTTATACGTATATTTTTTCATATTTTCCGTGTTATACGATATGGAGATATTAGAGGTATAGAGCGCTGACTGGCGGATTTTTAAGCTACATATTTTTTTTCGCGTTGCTTCTTGAATTTGTAAACCTAATTAATTGTCTCCGTTCTAATTAAGACACTTCTGTCATCTGGCGGAACTCAACGCCGCGCTTTGCCTCACCAAACAGAAGAAATGAATGTATTAAATATTTAATTTTCTCATGTGGCTATCGAACCCACCACACATCATGCTGATGTTAGCACGCATGTGCCCCTGCTTCATGACAGACTTCTAAAAATAAAATTAATAATGGTAAAGTGTTTAAGAAAAATATTACTCACTCAAATAAGTTGGAACAGGCTTATTAGATTTCGACGCAGCTCGATATGATCTTACTTAATTGGCGTCCTGCTACGTTCAAATTATTATACATTTCTACAATATAGTTTAATTTAATTCATTTATTTATTTATGGCTGGTCTTAAGCTATCAAGAGGATTATAGTCATAACAAATTAAGAGTCTGCGTATTTTATTTTATATAATTGTCTACGCGGGTATATGTGGGGTATAATTGTATAATGTAATTTTAAAATGATACTGTACTTTAAATATAGCAGCAGAGTAGGCAGAGGAAATCTTATGGGCGTATCTAGAAATGTTTCTAGGGGGCTGTAATTAATTTTCTGAGTTAATAAGTCTAAGTCATGTTTTAGGTAAAAATAAGCCGTACGTTCTTAGGGATATCTAAATTGGATTGGCCCTTTTACAAATTCCCGTAGACCCGGCTATACTGTTCTATAAATTTCCGTATATATATATTATTAATGAAATTGATTATTTAGCTTCACGTTGTATCCCGCACGAGGCCTACCCTAGGCAGAGGGAACCCGGGAACCTAGTGTAAAGACACTCCGTTCCACTTCCGTTCCCCACTTTCCGCCGAATTTGAGGCATTGCGTGTTGAGTGGCGGAACTCAACGGCGCGCTTTGCCTTGATACCATTTAGCAAGAGGATATTGCTCATTTGCTGCAACAACGACAGATCCTCGCACTTTGAAACAGTATAGAAAGATAATCAAAGTTTGTAATCAAGCTTTTCTTATAAATGAGCAACATTTTACTTATGGCTTGAGATATATTTTAAACATTCATTTTTGTCATGCAAAAATGTTACAAATAAATAAATTAACTCACTGGCATAATATCCGACGTCGTTGTTAACATTGATGTGGCCGGCGTCCTCCGCGGCCAGCATGTGCGTGTCCCACACCGACCGGTACTCGGGGTCATGGAGGACATCGTATAGCGCGTCCGGCTCCACGTCCTCGAATTCAGCGACCACCTGTGTTAAAATAAAAGCTATATTGACTACGGCTAATAACTTGGTAAATGGGGTGTAAAGATTCACACTGTATCCATAGCAAGTCAGCGAGAGAAGAGTAGTGTAAAACGCTATATAGAAAATCAGGGTAGTGTGATGTGAATACGTTCCTTAATTGGCTTGGATGATATATTCATGAAGTAGGAAAAAATAAATATATACATAATGCTTATTTGAGGATATTCATTACTCGAGGTTAATATTCTTCTATTTGACACCGGCCCATGCTTTTGTAACCACGGTTCGTTTTCCAAATAATTATTCTCTAATTTTAATTTGACCATACATGGTCCTGAGTTCTCGGTGGTTAGTCTATTTCCTATGGTCTCCGGGGCGTCTAACATAGCAAACACTTCCTGCAAGTAGGAAGTTATCAATTAGTAGTATTGGTAGTAGTTATCAATTCGGCACACATCGTGTTCATATCATCACCGGCAACGATTTTGGAGTTTATTCTTGGATTACCAATAACTGCTGACGGAGCTGATTACACTCGCCGCAAATATTAAATAATTTTATTAATTATTATATATCTCTAATATATAATAATTATTAAAATTAATTAATATTTGCGGCGAATAATGAAATATTCAATATTTTCAATTTAAAATATTTAATGTTTCATTTCTTCGCTCTGATAATAAGGCAAAGCGCGGCGTTGAGTTCCGACCCTCAACACCCAATGCCTCAAATTCGGCGGAAAGTGGGGAAAGGAAGTGGAACGGAGTGTCATAACACTAGGTTCCACTTCCGTTCCCTTTGCCTACCCTGCCTAGTGCGGGATACAGCGTGAAGCTGAAAAAAAGAAAAAAAATTATATATCCCTTATACAAAATAGGTAACATAAAAGCCATCGCAAATTTCCACTTGGTGTGTAAACATTACTGTTGTCATCTAAATGGACCGTTTTATAAGATTTTTGAAGTGAAAATTTCTTTAGGCGCGTTGAGCGTTTTGGTAGAGGGTAAAATCCTCGGTACGCGTCACCGACATGCTAATGATAATAGTATGTCGGTGACGCGTACCGAGGATTTTACCCTATGTAATAGTATATCTATCGCTATGGAGACCCAGACTAGCGCACGCGCAGTAGCCTGTGTACACGTATACACTAATACATCGACTATTTCTGACTGTATTATGTGCGCGTTGGACGCTTTTTGGATAAGTATAATTTTGTGAATCACGACAATGATGTAAATAATGAAAATAATGTTCAAACTTGAATTAATTGAAATTCGTGTAAATATAAATACTATGTATAATTAAGATAATTGTATATTATTTTTTTTAAAAGCTTGAGTTGAATGTTGATTATATTTAACCTCATTTATGTGTGGTGCTTAATCTTTGTAATTGTCTTTGACATATGACACATTCGTCGGTATACTGCGTTCATAATTGCCTTGATGTATTGATTGATTGTGACGGGCTAAATTATTCACATGGTGTATTATAGCCTAACGCCTTCCACAATAAATGGGCTATCTAGCACATAGAAAACCGTAATTCCTGAGATCCAATCTTTTTAACTTTATAATATCAGTTCCTGTAGACTACATTTAAAATGTAGTGACTATGGTTGGTATTGGTTTCAAGCCATTGCGGCGCAGTGGTACGATATATATATAATTGTAAAATTGAGGATTGTGAGTACGATTCCATTAAAGTAGCAACTCCAAAGTTCCGCAACTTCAAAGTTAAACCACTCTATGGAGTGCCGGAACTCAACGCCGCGGCAATATGTCGAATTTGGGGTCAAAGTGAAGAATTAAGTCTGTAGATAATACAAGAAGACAAAAACTTGAAGGTACAATTTTCACAATAAGGTTATGGAACCAACACACCCAAAATATATATAAAATAAACTAAGTTAATTTGTCGCTTATTGGTACTATTAAAAGTGGAACACGCGATGGCTTAGATGTTTAAATCACGACTAATAAAGCATAACTGTTAAATTTAACTTTTATACGCAAACTCACATTCTATTTTATACTGGACGTCGTTGATATTTATCATTATAGGCAAATCTGCACAATGACAAGTTTCATTTAGATGACAACAGTAATGTTTACACACCAAGTGGAAATTTGCGATGGTTTTTATGTTACCTATTAAATTTTCCACACCACATTCATGTATAAGGGATATATTTTTTTTTTCTTTTTTTTTCAGCTTCACGCTGTATCCCGCACTAGGCAGGATAGGCAGAGGGACTGAAAGTGAAACCTAGTGTTATGACACTCCGTTCCACTTCCGTTAGCCACTTTCCGCCGATTTTAAGGCATTGCGTGTTGATAGGCGAAACTCAACGCCGCGCTTTGCCTTATTACCAGAGCGAAGAAATGAAACATTAAATATTTAAATTGAAAATATTAAATATTTCATTTCCTCGACTGGGGATCGAACCCAGAACCTGTCGGTTACAGTCACACTCTTGTGCCGCTGCGCCACGACAGGCCTCAAGTTAAATAATAAAGAAATATCTTACTGTTAATTTTTTTTCAGCATCACGCCGTATCGTGCACATGGCAGGGTAAGCAAAGGGAACTTGTGAGGCTAGTGTTAAGGCACTCCGTTCTCATTATAACGCTTCCATCCCTAACTTTCCGCCTTCACCAGATTTGCTTCGTTATCAGAGCGAGGAAATGAAAATATACTTACTCGTATTTCATTTCCTTTAGTGGCGTTTGAACACATAAACTATCTTGGTTGTCGTTAGCGCGTTGTGTCTTGGCTGTGTATTTTTTCACTGGTCTTTATATAAGTAGCTTTTGTTTGCTAAAATCAACTTATTAGAGGCGCAAAATGGCAAGTACTACTGAGGATGTCTCAGAGAACAGCAAAATAATTGTAAAGAACTCATGGCAAGAAATATGTACGATGCAGAAGTGAAAGGTAAGTCGGGTAGGGGTAGAACTCGGTTGAAATTTGAGAGCACAATATCGGGAATACTGGAGGAACTTGGGCACCTAGGTAGACACTCCGTTCCACTTCCTTTCCCGGCGGCGCCTCAAAGCCGCGTTTTGCCTTGTACCAGAGCGAAGAAATGAAAACATTTAATATTTAAATTTAAAATATTAAATACTTCAATTCCTCGAGTGGGCATCGAACCCACAACCTGTCGGTTACAGTCACACGCTTCCACCGCTGCGCCATGACAGGCCTCTAATATCAATAATATCACACATCATGTAATGAATATAAAATAAACAGTGTAAGAAAACAAAGAATAGTTCAACGACCTGTATCGAAGAGGACTGGAAGAGTTCCAAGCGGAGCGACTATTGTACTGAAGGGTAGTCGAGACACTTCAATAAGTGGCCCATTGTGTACGAAATATGATAATTTGCTTTTGAATTTTTATTTTAATATGTGTTCTGTGGTTTTTTAAGTTTTCTGTATCCCCCATAAAGAAGGCAACAATCTAGGAACCCAGTGTTAAGACATTCCGTTCCCATTCCATTCTTGATTGGCCACCGAGTTGTCGAGACATTGCGTGGCGTGTGGTGGACCTCATCGCCGCGCTTTGTCTCGTTAACAGAGCGAGGAAATGAATATATAAATATAAATATTTCATTCTCCCGAGAGGAAATCGAAACACAGCCACAGCCGTCGTCGTTTACAGTAGCACCCTTGTGTTCCTGAATGATATAACGAATCTAGTAATAAATAGTTTTACTTTCATCACCACTTTTCTCTCATTTTGAGACATTGAGTATAACTGGCGGAACTTAACGCTGCAGTTATTCTTACTAGAGCGTGAATGCATAGAGCAATAAGAAATTTCTTCTAATATTCTATTATATTTCTTACAATAGTCCTAGAATACTTAAAACTATGGACTATCAAAGCGTTGGTTTAAAGCATATATTTAAACTTTGCAACTATAATGTTCGGATCCACGATCTTTGAAAGTATTCAGAGTTCAAAGTAGTTAGAGTTTTTTTGCTTTAATCTCAAGAACTAAATAGAAAAAATATTTTAATTTTAGTATATAACTAAAATTATTGAGGAACATTATAGATATTCCATTCTAAGTCCTCGGTACTAACTCTAAGTCAATTCATACTTGTCACTTAGTTATTTAGATAAAACGGGCGAAGCCATAGGTAAAAATCCTGGTTAAGGACATATCAATTTGTATTTAGCTTCCCACTGTATCTGAAATTTAACAGTATAAGCAAAGGAAATATGTATTGAAACGTAGTGGTTATACACTCCGTTCCCATTAAGTCACTTTCGTTCCCAATTTTCAGCTTCACGCTGTATCCCGCACACGGCAGGGTAGGCAGAGGGTACTTAGAACCTAGTGTCAAGACGTTCCGTTCCTTACTTCCCGCTGAATTTGAGGCATTGCTTTTTGGCTGGAACTCAACGCCGTGCTATGCCCTATTACCAGAGCGAAGAAATCTAAATATTTAATATTTCATTTCTTTGAGTGGAAATCGAACCCCCAACAAATCGCGTTTACAGTCACGCGTATGTGCCTCCGCACCACGACAGGCCTCCAAATTTTCATTCATTTCCTCAAGTGGGAAACGAACAGGCTCTAATATATAAACCTATTGGTCCTAGATAGCATCTTCATATGAGTGGGTTGTGAGTAACATTACATTTTGGTAATAACCGTTTAATATCGTACGCCTCACTCCGCTGGAACACTTCCAAGTGAACGGGACTATTGACTATTGAGTGTTGGAAGATTTTCATATATACAGTTTATGATATTGATATTGAGGGTATTCAGGCGTCAGATTAAAAAAATGTGCGGTCTAGCGATCTCTTCGTCGGATATGCGGAGTCAGTTTATCTGATCGCATATCCAATGAAGAAATACACAGAATGGCAGGTACTAGCGTGGATGTCACAGTGAGAATGAAGAAGAACGTGCTCAGGTGGTTTGGGCACGTCGAGCGAATGAGTGAAGAAAGAATGGTAAAAAAGATTTATGAAGGAAAAGTGAGTGGTAAGAGAGGGAGGGGGAGACCTCGGTTGACCTTCGAAAACACAGTATCGACGACACTGGAGGAAGGTCACGTACCCCCCGGAGGGCATGTATGAAGAGGTTGATGACAGTGGACGAGGCGAAAGAGGTATGCCGAGACCGTAGCGTTTGGCGCTCCGTTCTCTCTGCCTACCCCGCTAGGGATATAGCGTGAAGCTAAGTTAAGTTAAGTTAAGTGTGGTCGAGGTTCTGAACGAAGTTCATTACGGATTTTCTTCAATTTCGAATGGAATTTGGAAGAAATTCTATATGTCATCATGTTCGGTAAGTCAGGAACGGAAAGTCTTAATGGAAACGGAATATTAACACTGGGTTCCCTAATTCTTTCTTCCAACCCTGCTTAGTGCGGGACACTAAAAAAATATTATCAAAAGCAAATATTTTCAACTGTTCATTTGATGTTAGAACCCTGGGTGTTTTAAAAGGCAATCTTCTGACACTGCGTCTGGCGTCGTCGAGCGCAAATTCATTCGATTAACCATCAGTTACAATTCTTTTTTTTCTGTTAACTCTCAGTCGCTTGTCTTTTAATATGATATTCGTGATAAAATCTTCAAACACATTAAATTTTATTTTTATTTGTTTTTTTTTTTTGGACCGGTTTTTGATACCTTATTATGATATAAACTATTTCACTGTGCTTCATTTTATGAATTACCTTATAGAATAATTAATTCTATAAATTTTCTATTCTATAGTAGTTTAATTACTCTGTTCAGACTGTTATAATTATATTTGTAAAACACTATTATGTTGGATGGATGTATCGATTTTATAATAGTATAATAGCTTCATATTATAGAGAAAGTCGCCTATCATATCGCTGATTTATTTAAGATTTTTGAGTTCAAACCGTCAAAGGAAAAGGAAATTCTTGTAGGATCACCTTGTAGGCCGCCTGTCTCAATTATTGTCTTAAGTGTACGTGGTATTATCGACTGAACGTGATAATAACGTCTATAGTCCTTTGGAGCGCAAAAATATTGAGCTCCTCCGTCTCGTCATGCATCGTTTTCGTCGCATTTTTATATAATTCCCGTAGTAATCAAAACCTATAGATTGTTCCTGGTGGGTCTACAATTCCGAAATTTGATAAGAGTTTATATTACAATATATAAGTATTAAAGAAATATATAAATATTAAAGAAATATATAAGTATTAAAGAAATTATTAAAGAAATATTTAAATATTAAAGAAATTAATCCCTCAGCTTACGCAGTATCCTGATATGTGTATCAGGGTAAGCACAGGGAACTTCAGAACATAGTGTTACGAACTCGTAACTACTTACTATTCGCCGTATTTGTGGCATTGGGTGTTGAGTGGCGGAACTCGACAATTCGCTTTGCCTTGTTACCAGAGCGAAGAAATTAAAATATTGATTATGTTAAATATAATTCTTACTTCAATGACTTCTTCGAGTCGCGTTCACAGTCACACGCTTGTGCCGCTGCGCTCTACACCGCTAAAACGCAAAATCGCTAGATATAATACCAAAATAGTGCAAATACAAAATAATATTTGTATAGTTTCTATATATATATAAAATGAGTAAACGACCGCATACTTAAGTTTGGAGTGTCTCTAAAAATGTCAAAGTGACCACCAGTCGCCACATCGTCAAAATGAAAAAAGCAATGTAGTTAAAAAATACATGTAAAATATACTAAACTTAAATTTAAAAAGCGTATAAAAATTTTGAACGAAGCAGGATTTGAACCCGCGCCTCTGGAATACCGTTCCAGCGCTCTGACCAACTAAGCCATTCGTTCTCACCGATCTCCGTCGAGTGTAAGTGTGGAATAACACTTTAAAACATAGTAAAAATATTAAAATAAAAAAATAGTATTCTCTCTTGCCAAACGATAATTCTTACGAGTTGTCTTTGGGTAGCGGAAATTTATAAAAATCTCCCTACAGAGATGCTAAAAACAAAAATAAGTTGTAACAAGCGTATAAGAATTTCGACGGAGCTCGGTGAGAACGAATGGCTTAGTTGGTCAGAGCGCTGGAACGGTATTCCAGAGGCGCGGGTTCAAATCCTGCTTCGTTCAAAATTTTTATACGCTTTTTAAATTTAAGTTTAGTATTTTCTGTCCTAAGTGTGGAATAACACTTTAAAACATAGTAAAAACATGTGAAATATATTTTTTTATTAATAAATCGATACAAAAACCACGCAATTCTAGAAATAAAACCTTGCGTAATATTGACAAAGGTTAAATTAAAATATACAAGGTAGGTACCTACTGTTAGCCTTTAGAAAGCTAAATATAACTTGTGTGGCTCGCACACGTAACAGAGAGAGCTATAAGCTTCATAGTCGTTTTAGAATGAATTCAACAGTATTTGTTGACTTGAGACCGTGTTGAGTTGCGGAATTAATCTCCGTGGTTTGTCTCGTAACTGGATCGAGGAAACTAATATTTTGACATTTTATTTGATCCTGTATGTGAATAGAATCCAGAACAGTCGCCAGAAGTAGTCGCCTTTATCGTCGCACGCTTGTGCAATATTGATAAAATTTTAAATTAACTTTTAAATATTCATAGAGGTGTTTGAAACGCAAATGCAGCTGATTCGCTAGTTTGTAATTAAAAATAAATATTGTTCAACGTGCTCGGAGTGTCTAATCGATTAATCAACACCTTTGCTTGGGGCCGGCTATTTGTACTGGTCTAAAATACATAACAATGAAAAAAAAATACTTGATTTACATTGAAAATATATTGAAATTAATCTTTGAATGTAGAGTTTAATTCATTTTTATTAATTTTGTAAAATTTAATAATTTATTGTATTTATTATTAATAACTTTAATTTTATTATCCAGCTACTCGCTGTATCCTGCAGAGGCAGTGGGAACTTGGGAACCTAATACCTAAGACACTCCGTTCCACTTTCGTTCCCCACTTTCCGCCAAATTTGAGGCAATGCTCGTTGAGTGGCGGAACTTTTGGTGGTTTTGCCTTATACCAGAGCGAATATAAGAAAACATTACGTGTGACTGTATCAGTCACACGTAAGATTATTTTATCGTTTCAAATTTTAGTCAACCAATAACATAGAAATATATTAATTGACCAAGGATGCTATGGGTTATATATAAAAATATTACATTTTTATATGTTTTTAAAAATACTATTTATCTTTCCTTAGAATGAAACAGCACGTTAAAAATAGTAAAAAAAACTATAAAGTATATTGGTTTTATTATTTTTTAAGCAGAAATAGAATGATTAAAGATTTAAATATTATAATTAACACATTTGTGTCTAAATTGACACGAATCTGCACTAAGTAAGGTTTTAAAATTCTATTTTATCATTTAACCGATTTTAATAATACAAACACTAAATGTTGAGGGCGGGTTGCATTAATATTATAGTAAAAACTGCATCTAGTTAGCCATTTCGGAGATTGGCGCTTACAACACAGAAAAAACTTACTTACTTACTGACTTAGCTTCACGCTGTATCCCGCACGAGGCAGGGTAAGCAGAGGGAACCCGGGAACCTAGTGTTAAGACACTCCATTCCACTTCTGTTCCCCACTTTCCGCCGAATTTGAGGCATTGCGTGTTGAATGGCGAAACTCAACGCCGCGCTTTGCCTTATTACCAGAGCGAAGAAATGAACCATTAAATATTTAAATTGTATTTTCAATTAAATATTCAGAAAAAAAATATAAAAATCGTATTTTGGGTCCCATTACATTAATAAACGTCCACTACAAGTTTTTCTTAATATATCTTCCAATTACAGACAGTTATTAGTAACAGATTTATTATATGTATAGATTTATTAAAAAAATAATATTTTTTCTACGTCTTACATACATGGAACTCAATTAGAAAATATCTTACATGCATGGAACTCAATATATCAAGAACTATTGATAACAAAGGCTAGCTAGGAAATAAAATGGAAAACAAAACTGCCGAACAGGTCGAGAGTTCATAAATACTATCGTAGTTTCACGTTAGAACGAACGACTTTGTGGAGAAATTCAATTTCGTTTCGTGATCTAAGTTTTATTTTGTGTTTGTCTGTGCAAACACGCACTAACGGCAGTTGTCACTATTACTAACGGCAGTTGTCACTATTATATTTTGACAACTTAACAATTTAGTGTTTGTTTCATTTAAATAGGTTAAAACATAGAAAGGACTAAAAAATATACATATTAAGGTGAATAAAATTTCCAAAAGCTAAAATAAAAAAAAATAATAAAGCTTTTTTAAAAATTTAGCTGAAATTTTAGTTTTCAATGTGTAGATATTGTATTAAAAGCGGTAATGTTATTAGAACAAGAAAGTAGTTGAAATTAGCAAATAAAATAGTGTAATAAAATAGTGAAGCGGGCGAAGCCGCGGGCAGGTCGCTAGTTTTCAATAAGAGGAAAACGGATACTGGCATGCACAACCAACATAACTGTAAACGTTACGGTTGTGGGTTCGTTTCCTCCGCCGGGTAATGCTATGTTTAATATTTTCATTTCCTCGCTCTGGTAACAAGCCAAACTGCGGCGTTAGATATCATCTAATATTCTTCTACAATTTTAATTTAACATTACCCTGGATAATTTCACTAGGACGATATTAATTTAAATAAGTATGATCATTCTTACTGTGGGAATCATCCATCCCACGACCATAGCGTTTAGGGTGAGACCCTCCTCCACCACGATGGTTATTTCTACATTAATTGTATATAAAACAAAATAGCTCCTTTATTTTTAGTAGCATAACTCCGCTCCGCTTAGACACTTACCTTAGGCCCATCTTGGCTCATGGTTACAAGCGTGTAACTGTAAACGTGACAGGTTGTGAGTTCGATCCCCACTCGAGGAAATGAAACTACTTAAAATTTTCATTTCTTCGCTCTGGTAACAAGGTAAAGCGCAGGATTGAGTTCCATCACTTAACATGTCAATGTCTAAAATTTGCCAGAAATTCGGGAATGGAACGCAGTGTTTTAACACTTGGTTCTCAAGATCCCTCTGCCAACCATGTCAAGTGCAGGATACTACGTAAAGCTGAAAAAGACATATATCCGAATGGTAAGTTTCCATGTTCATAGAGAATAGATAATAATAGTCCGTAAATCTGTTTTGGGCTCAATATAGTATATTTATCTATTGAATTTGTAGTAGACAAGAATAAGAATAAGAAGAATATATTATAAAATTAAATGGCAAAACGTGAAGTGGCCTTTAAAAGTTGGAAGTTTGTGGACGCTTGCTGAGTTTCAGCAAACAAGTAAATATATAATAAAATATCAACCAAGCCCGCCTTTGAACAATATGTTGTGCGCTCAGTTTAAATATGACGTGACACATAAATTTTATCTCGCTCGGTTTATGTCATCTAATATAAAATAAAAGTTGTCAATCAGGTATAACGTAAAGGCTTTTGATCTAATCACTTTAAAAAGGAAGCCATTTTTAATTAATTCATAAGGAGTCGTATAAAAACTTGTTTAACGTAATCCCTTTTGTTATATTCAGACAATAGATGATAAAAAGCTGTTTTGAGTTAGTTCGTTAATGAAATAACATCGACATCCACGTCTGTCATACTTACCTGCCAGGATCATACTAACGCACTCGGAAGCATGCAATGGCATTTAAACGCTTCCAACAATTTGAAACTTGTAGACGCTTGCCTAAATTCGGCAAACAACTAAATGTATAATAATATATCACCAACGCCCGCTTTTGAACAATACGTACGCTCTATCGAGGCATGACGTGACACGTCAATTTTCTCACCGTTTTATGTCAGTTATCTAATAATGAAAGTTGTGAATCAGGTAAAATGAAAAGGCCTTTAATGTTTTCGTTTTAAAAGGGAAAACATTTCAAAATTTATCATAGGAATAATTAATATCTTTTATAAAAAGATGATTGACAGGGAGAGAGCCATACGAAAATTGTACGACTGTTAACGCGGGTTCGAGTTCATGGGTTTTATCCACACTCGAGGAAATTAAATATTTAATATTAATTTTAAATAAATATTTATTAAGGCAAAACGCGGCGTTGAGTTCCGTTCAACACGCTATGCCTCAAATTCGGAAAGTGGGCTAGGTTCCCAAGTTCCCTCTGCATACCCTGCCGTGTGTGGGATACAGCGTGAAGCTGAGGTTATTTTAATTTCCTCGTTCTGGCTTCACAACGCAGAACGGCCTGAGTTCCGCCACTCAACATGCTATGCCTGCAGATTTCAGAGAAGTGAGGTACGGAATTGTCTTAACGGAAACAATCTTTATAACAATTACTTTTTTATTCCAATCATTCAACAAGAAATATTTCACTTAGGCTTCATATATACCTAATCTTTTATTTAACAGTTGGCAAATGAACATAAATGATCGCTACCATGTTATTCAAGTCGTAAAATATCCTAACGGTTCTAATATAAAGGTTAGTTGAACGATTCTGTTTTTATAACGTCATCAAAATGCGAAAAACCGTAATCTAAGGATTTAGGATCACATCTAGTAATTTAATATCCGTATTCTGTACGATAATAAAAATTTAGGAGCGTTGGTACCCTAATTTCTGAGCTTATAATGAAGTAGGACGAGGTATATTTAATCGCTTTTACTTTACGCTTTTTCCGCATAACAGTTTAATACTATTATATCCGACATAGTATGTTATAGATAGTATTTTGTTTTCACTCATAGACAACTAGTTTGTCTTTAACTTATATGACCAAAGAGAAGAAGAAGAATCGGAATTACCTCACTAACGAATGATTAGATATAAGCAGGTAAGATATATTCAAACTTCACAATTATTCGCTTTTTCTTCAATTAATAATATTGGTTGATTAATTTCATCTTTATTAATTAGAGAAAATTTATGATTAATATATATTTTTTGTTTTATTCAATATTTTTATTTATTTCTTGTTTTTTTTTTATATCATAATTTTTTTTATATTAATCAATTATTTAATTTTAATTATAATTTTTTAATTAAATTATCAATTATAATTAATTTTCTTTGAATTATCAATTATAGTCAAAGTTGTTATTATTGTTTTAACAAATTTTACTATACAAAATATATATTTATGGTATAAGGCAAAATTCGGCGGAAAGTAGGAAACGGAAGTGGAACGGAGTGTCTTAACACTAGGTTCCCAAGTTCCCTCTGCCTACTCTGCCATGTGTGGGATACAGCGTGAAACTCATAAAATTATATGTAAAATATTAAAAAAAAACACAGACACAAAATAAAACGCTTCCATATTTTTGCTATTCTGGCAGTCACGTTAAAACCGCTTATTTAGCAAGTCATGCAAAATAGACAAGATACTGTACTAAACGATCCTAAACGTCGTCGTTAAACAAAGCTGCCTGAAGCTCGTAATTACTAAAATATTTTATCTTTTTAACTGAATTATTAAATTTAATATTTATTTATTTTTTATTAATTTCTGCAAAACAATTATAGTTGCGAAATAAATGTAATTAAAATCGTCACATGAAAAGTCTTCGACAATCAATAATTTAACTGTGGAATAAGTTTTTGATCTGTCAAATTGAATTAATTCTCTTAAATTGAATATATTTTATTTTTAATTTGAAAACAATAGAAGAATTATATTTATTTTATTATTGATATAAATAATGACGGCTAGTAATTTTAGTAGTTTTAGTTTTCTGAACGATATATTTTTATACATAAGTATATCAAAAAACACAGTTTCTAATGTATGATAAATCATTTTCTTTTATTAGTTTTAGGCTGTATCCCGCTTATAGCAGGGTAGGGAATCCCTCTAAAGACACCAATGTTCCGCCAAATTTGCGGCATTGCGTGTGGAGTAACGGAACGCAACGCGCTTGTTACCAGAGCGAAGAAACGAAAATATTAATCGTTTAATTTTCTCGAGAATAGTAATAATTAATATATAATTAATTATTTAATTTCCTCTAGGAATTGAACCCACGATCTGTCACGCTTACAGTAGCACTCTTTTGCCCGTCGACAGGCCTTATTGAAGTAAGGAATCTATTCATATAAATATATAAATATAAATGCTACTTGAATATATAATCTGTATGAAGTCCTAAGCTACAACTTTTAAAATAGCTCACATTTTCTTCAGTATTGCATGTACATACATACTTTAATACATTTTTATTGTACATTGGAATTCTTTCTATATTGAAATATAAGCTTCTTAGTTTGTAAAGGGTCTGTAAATCTACTTATCATAACAAAGAATATTTCTTTATAATACAAAAATCTTTTTCACATACTGTTTGACGTAAACGTGGTCATGAACTATTTCTATATTTTAAGAAAACTTACTTATTTATCTATATTTATAAAGCTTATGAGGTTGTTTGTTCGGCACAAGCGTGTGACTGTAACCGACAGGTTCTTCCGCTGCGCCACGACAGGCCTTAAGTATTTTCAAATTTAATATTTTCATTTCTTCGTTAAGTATCTAAGCATTAGGTTCCCAAGTTTCCTCTGTCTACCATGCCATGTACGGGATACAGCGTGAAGCTGAAAAAAGAAAGAAAAAATGGACAAAGCCATGTTTTGTTTCATTTCACATTAACAAATGCAATGGAGGTACTAAATTAAAAAACCTATAAAATGAACGTAGCAGGATTTGAAACCGCGCCTCTTAGAAACCGTCCAAGTGCACTGACCAACTAAGCCATACGTTCTCATCAAGCCACGACGAAATTCTCATACGCTTGTTACATCTTATTTATTTTGTTAGCATCACTGTAGGGACGAGTTTTTCAAATTTATTGCGAATGTGCACATTAATTTATTTTGCAATAAAGTCTTAGCCTTAGCTTGCATGTTCATGACTCGAGGTCTTTTATAAGACTTTTCAGACGTTTAAGCCACAATGAAAGTATTTACTTGAAGAAAGAACAAATTCATTATATTAAAATATTTTTACATTTACAAAAAGCTTGTAGAATCTTGGAATCGTTACTTTATTTTCACTCAAATGAGTTCGCTCAAAGTGCGTCTTTAGTTTGAGCTAATGGACCTAGATTGTGCTTTATTGTATTTCATTTTATATTTGAGCCGAGCCGTGGCCGACAGCACCACAGGGGCAGAAACGTGCAACTAACTGTGTGCGTTTTTATGTCGAGTGGTCGAAGTTACCAGACCAAATTAATTGAAATAATAAATATTTTATTTCGTCAAGTGGTGAATATTTTTTTTTTATGGAGAAGACACGGCAAACGAGCGTACGGGTCACCTGATGGTAAGTGATCACCGTCGCCTACGGCCCTGTGTAGCACGAAAGGAGCTACAGAGGTGTTGCCGGTCCTAAAGATGGATGGGCACCGGGGCCCGGCACTACCCAATGCGAAACGCAGTGGCCGAAGCTACTACTTAACGCCTTAACGGTTTCAATGCCGGGGGTGGTAACAATTCGGCCGAGTCTGCCCATGCGTGTTGTCATTGCTGACAACGTGACCACACGTACTTTAGTCGCCTCTTACGCCACCATCAGTACCAGGGTGATCCTATTCTAAGCCGGAATCACACGGCAATAAATAGTAACAAGACAAAGCGCGGCGTTGAGTTCCGCCACTAAAAAGGTAATAATGGAAAATTATACGATGTGTAGGGCACAGAATGAAAAATACCCTAGTAATCAATGCGGGATAAAAAAACAGAAATCTCAAATACACAACAAAGGTCAAAAGAACATAATCTTTCCATAAATTACAGTGAATTCATTGGAGAACAAAGTACTTATTAATTTCATATCGAAATGCCTGTAAGGTTTTTAAGCATTCATTTATTTATAGGATAAACGAAAATCAAATTTGTTACTGGTAGAAGAAAGGAAAAATTAAGCTGAAACTTTGTTCTTTTAAATTACCCAACGATTATATAAGACAAAGAGAGACAATATTTTACTTCTTTTTTACCTTCACGATATCTCACTTATATAGCACGAAAGAACCTGGAAAACTTATGTTGACACACTCAGTTCTTAATATGATATTTCCTTACTTTCTGCCGAATTTAAGGTATTGCGTTGCTGAACTTAACGCAGCGTTTCGCCTCATTACTAGAGCTAGGAAATGAAAATGTTAAATATTCGATTTCCTCGAGTCGACCCCTAACCTGATAAGAAATTTATAGGATTAATCAACCCTTAAACAACCATGTAATAAACCCCCCTAATTTATAATTTGTGACTTAACATAACTTCATAATTATAACACGACACGAATCATTAGCATAGTAACGAAATTGTTAAATACGAAATTAATGACTTACGATTCTTCGTTGAGGGGACGATTATATGTACATATATTTTTCTGGTAAAAACGAATTGCTCTGGTAAAAACGAATTTGTTTTGATTTATGCCATTCAGCTACTTTTTTTTTCTTTTTTTTTTCAGCTTCACGCTGTATCCCGCACTAGGCAGGGTAGGCAGAGGGAACGGAAGTGAAACCTAGTGTTATGACACTCCGTTCCACTTCCGTTCCCCACTATTTTCAGCTAATTATATATAGAAATTAAGCAGAAAAAGAAGAGAAAAGTAAGAGGAACAAGAACGAAATGTCTTAACATCAAATTCTGTGTGGCCATTAATGTAAATACAAAAAACTTTTTATATTCCTTTTGCTTCACGCTACAGCGTCAAAAAAAAAGGATTTTTCCTCGTTGTTACCTGAAAACCGAGTGTTAAGACGCTCCTGTCCATTATGTGAAACAAGCAGAATAGACAGAGAGGAGTTTCTGCACTTCACAATTTCTTTCCCCACCTCCCGCAATGTTAGCGGCATTGTGTGTGGCAGATCTGCGCCGTGTGATTTCGGCTTAGAATAGGATCACTCTGGTACTGATGGTGTCGTAAGAGGCGACTAAAGTACGTGTGGGAGAGTCACGTTGCCAGTAATAGCAACACGCATGGGCAGATTCAACCGGATTATAACTACCCCCGGCATTTAAGACCGGCGTTAAGTAGTGGCTTTGGCCACTGCGTTCCGCATTAGGTAATGCCGGGCCCCGGTGCCCTTCCACCTTAAAGGACGGCAACGCTCCTGTAGCCGTCTGTCCTGTTGCCGTCTTTTCCATAAAAAAAAAGAACTAAACACTGCGATTTGTCTTGTAATCAGGGGGAGGGAATTCTAAATATCAAATATTTCATTCAGACAATTGGGGATTAACCTTGTGATTTCGACCACGAATTCAGTTTCACCTTTGTGCCACGACGCCACAACAGCCTTAATAACATATATGTATAATAAAAAAATCTTAAATAAGAAACGAATAAAAAATGATAACATTTTTATTTAGCAATAGGTATAGATATAAAGTATGCTAAAGTTATAGTCATTCATATAACCCTATTAAGCGGCACCGGTATTTCCGACAGCATGATTGATGCGAGAGGGCCTCGCCGAGAGTACGAGTATTTATGGCCTTTACATGCCACGGGTGTGGGATTAAAAGTTTAATAATATAAATGTAAAACTGCAGACTTTTATTTTTCCCTTTTAAATTAAGTATTTTTTTTTTTTTAGTTTTTATCGAATGTTAAATTATTATTTTAGATATTTCATTTAGAAAAAATAAGCTGAAACCTTGTTCTTTTCAATTATCGAACGATTATATGACACAAAGAGAGACATTCATACTAACACTTATTGATGATAATAACTTACAATGCCTCAAAATTGGCGGAAAAAAAGACGAAGTGTCTAAATAAGAACGAAGTTTCTGCTAGGATCCCAGATTCTCTACCCTGCCAAGTATGGGATATAACATGAAGCTGGATAAAATATATCTCTATTAACTGCCATGGCAACACTGTATTATAATTTGATTAATAGTTGAACAGTTCTTAACTATATTGTATAAAAAGGCGGTGTTTTTAAAATGAACGATAAAGACGATCCGTACGAACGTATTTACTTTCTGCTCAATTTTCAATACATCGCGTTATGAGTAACGGAGCTCAACGCCGCGTTTCGTCTATCAGCGCTGAGAAATGAAAAATAAAAAATAGTTTTCTCGAGTGAGGACGAGGTCCATGTTTGTTAATTGAATTCTAAGCCCCCTAAAACTACACATCTTAGTTATCTAACGGAATGACAATGGTTTGTAGATAGTATGTACAATCTCGATGACAAAAAATAATGAAAAGATTTTTATTTAAGAATAGAAGAGTTAAATTGTCCAAAATAAAAAAAAAACACTCAATTTTAGCCAAGAAAAGAATAAGAAAAGGATTAGAAAATATAATATTGCTAGTAACTTTTAGAACGAAGAGGCAGCCGACGTTTACTTGTGACTGTGACTTTAGACGGAGTTTTCTGTATTTCATACATTGAATTTTATATACCTTTTAAAATATTTCACGAAACATTTTGGGTTTATGTTGTTTACAACTTTTACTTATCTACGAGTATATACGCTTATATAAAACCGTTACGTAATGACTCAGATAACACAGGCGCTACGCGGAGTCGAGCATTGAAATGCACATGCTTGGCAAGTGTGGAAGCACTTTTTGATATCCGGAATCTCCTAAATAATCAAGGATTTAGTCTAATGTAATACTTTTTAAACATTAATATTTCTTTCACCCCCGATGTAAAATAAGTGTGTTCTCTAGTTAGAAGTGCCTGTCTGTTTATGTATGTCTGTATACAAGTTAAAGCCTTCACTTAAATTTAAGTTTAGTTTTTTTCTGTCCTAAGTGTGGAATAAACACGTGGAACACTTTAAAAACATAGTAAAAATATTAAAATAAATAGTATTCTCTCTTGCCAAACGATAATTCTTACGAGTTGTCTTTGGGTAGCGGAAATTTGTAAAAATCTCCCTACAGATCTCTGTAACAACATAAATAAGTTGTAACAAGCGTATAAGAATTTCGACGGAAATCGGTGAGAACGAATGGCTTAGTTGGTCAGAGCGCTGGAACGGTTTTCCAGAGGCGAGGGTTCAAATCCTGCTTCGTTCAAAATTTTTATAAGCTTTTTAAATTTAAGTTTAGTATTTTCTGTCCTAAGTGTGGAATAACACTTTAAAAACATAGTAAAAATTTAAAGCCTTGTAGTTGTTTAAGCTATGTTTAATAAAAAAAAATTGGCGCAACAGTTTCCGAGCTTCAAGAACATCGTTTTTGTGAGGTTGTGGTTTTGTAGAGCGCGGGGATGTTTCATTTTAGAATTTTTGATATTAATTTATTGATTCCTAATAAATAGTTATTAAACACATTTAACAGTATAGTATTTTGTTTTCACTGCTAGAAATAAGCCTAGGTTAACGTCAGTTGACTGATGATAATAGCAACCATTGTTATCATTAAGTCAATCAGCAATAAACAGCCGTAACGTATTTTGTTTTCAAGCAAGCATCGTTAAGATTCAAAAAATATAAATAAAATCTTGCTGTGAAAATAAAGTAAGTGGATTCTAAGGCTAATCTACACATATATTAGAATCCAATTAATCTGATTAATGTTTACATAATTAACATTTATATGTGTTCGGTGTACATCATATAAAATTAACTATAAGGCGACTGACATATCTATAGATTAACAGAACAACCGAATCTCTTCTAATCAGAAATGTTGCTTGTCTGAGTTTGCTGTTTAAATTACTAATAAATAGTAAATGAATTTGATGAACATAACGAGAACGGAAACTAGGGACGCTTTCCGTTCCCGTTCCATTTAATCGGAACACGGAGGTGTCGTAATGAACGGAGTGTTAACAATAGGTTCTTAGGTTCCTTTTGCCTACCCTGCTATGCGTATGATACTAGCTAAGGCTAAATAGGAGTTAAAAGTTAGTTTAATATTCGCTATCACGTTTTTTTTTAATATACTGTATAACTGCAAGTGAAAAATCGACGACCATATTTCATTACTACTCAGCTTCACGCTGTATCCCGCACATGGCAGAGTAGGCAAAGGAAACTTAGGAACCTAGTGTTAAGACACTCCGTTCCACTTCGATTCTTCACTTACCGCTTGTATATTTTAAAAAAAAAGTCCATTTAATATTATTAAAAAAATTACATTGAGGATTTAACAAGAAATGCCGTAGCTATTTAGCTACCTCTTGAAACGGAGCAGACGGCCGTGAGGGATGCTTCACAACGGTTAGTCCGAACTGAAACGTTTAACAAGACAGCTCTTTATAAGGTTCACTTATTTTGTGCTTGAGAATATAAAAATGTGATTTTTTTAGTTTGTTCTACCTTACCTATCTCATTTACAACGAATAAGCGGAGGGAACCTAGTGTTAAGACACTCCGTTCCCCACTTTCCACCGAATTTGAGGCATTGCGTGTTGAGCGGCGAAACTCAACGCCGCTCTTTGCCTTATTACCAGAGCAAAGAAATGAAACGTTAAATATTTAAATTGAAAATATTAAATATTTCATTTCCTCGACTGGGGATCGAACGCAGAACCTGTCACACGCTTGTGCCGCTGCGCCACGATAGGCCTCAATATGATAGTCGACTTAGGCAATTAATTTAGATAGAAATTGTACATTAAAGTACATCATTACTATAAATATTTTAGGAGATATCGTAGATTCAAGTTTACTTAGCTCACGAGCGGCGCTATGTGTGTAGGCGGCTTGGTTACAGAATGACTGACGCTTACGTTGTGTCAATTTATATACATTTTTGATATATTACGAACTATCGACCCGCTCTATTAACAGAAGCTTACTAAAATACAATAGTGAAAACTGCATTTAAATCGGTTAAGCCATTTCTGAGGCTTAGTGTCTGACCAATGGAGAAACAAACCTTTTCTAGGTTTGTAATTAAAATAACTGTTTTTGTAACTATCACGTTTGCTTACATGTCTTTCATGTGCAGCAACGATCCATTACGATTTTATAACAATTATAGAAGGTATTTGCCTTAAATTGCGAAGAGAACCTCTTAAATCGCGGACGAAGCCGTGGACGGATCGCTAGTTGTTAAATAAGGAAGTATTTTTTTTTATGGAAAAGACGGCAAACGCGTACGGGTCACCTGGTGGTAAGTGATCACCGTCGCCCACGGCCCCAAATAACTCCAGAGGAGCTACAGGAGCGTTGCCGTCCTTTAAGGTGGAAGGGCACCGGGGCCCGGCATTACCTAATACGAAACGCAGTGGCCAAAGCCACTACTTAACGCCGGTCTTAAATTCCGGGGGTGGTAATAAACCGGTCGAGTCTGCCCATGGGTGTTGCCATTAAAGAACAACGTGACTCTACCACACGCACTTTAGTCGCCTCTTACGACACCATCAGTACCAGGGTGATCCTATTCTAAGCCGGAATCACACGGCAAGGAAGTATTGAGGCCTATTGCGGCGCCGGGGAATATGCGTGCGACTGTACTCGTAAACTCGATAGATTATGGGATTCGATTCCTAACCGACGAAATGTAAGGACCATTATCATTTCCTTGCTATGATAATTTGTGAAAAAGCGCGGCGTTCAGTTCCACCACTTAATATACAATGTTGAGACATTCGGTGGAAGGTGAGAAACGACAGTGAAAAATAGACGTTATACTCTACAAGAGGTTAATGGCCCTTTTTTCCTATGAAATATTAGTTTCTTTAGAACTTGTTGAGAAAAAATATCTAATGAAAATGAACGTCATAAAGCGACTTCAAGTATTCGTCAACTGAATAGATTGTTTTTTTTTTTTCAAAATTGAAATATATAATAATAATTGAAATATATAGTTTCGAGCTCGGACTCGCACTTGACAGTTTATTTAATATCGTTAAAATGAAACATTACAAGAACAAATCAAACTAAAAAGACTTTCGTACACACACACATGTTAATGTAAACGTTTTACTTGATACTAAAATGGGGCAGAAATGAGGGTAAGAGGTGACTTAACGCCAGGTTCCCGCTATTTGCTGGATACAGCGTAAAGTTGTTAATTAATTTGTTAATATTAATTAATTATTAATTAACGTTAAATATTAATTACCGAGTGCACAAATACCTTAAATTAAATACTTTATTATATTAGCCCAAAAGGAAATCCTTTGGGAAATCAACTACAGCACTTTTGCGCACAATGGGTTATACCCATTAATCATGTGAACGTATTTATACACTATATCATGCTTTTATGAATCACGTGCTCACAAAGATAAGGCAAAGTGAGCTCATTTATGAAGGGAAGCTTTCTTTTTACAGTGGAAAATAAATGTTTACGTACACTTATATCGTTTTATGACATATTGTATATCGTAGTCGAAATATAATAAGGATTAATGAATATTATTATCGCAAATAAAAATAATATTATATATCAAATTAAGTATTATTAAGTACTTTTTTTACTTATTACGACATGTTTACATATTGATGATTTTTTTATTAAAATTTTACAATAAATACTTAATTTTAGCAGATTTTTATAAATGAATTGAGTTTGAACAGTGTAGATTTTAAAAAAAGAGATACAAAACAAACCTTAACAGTTCTAAGAGCGCCGTGGGCCGCATCCTCTGTCCAGACCTTGACTCCATCCTTCTCGTACTCCAGATTCCATCCATCCTCGGAAGCCAGGAGTTGCTTAAGCGTTTCGAAGTCGGAATCCTCAGCCACGCGTGCTTCACCACGCGCCCAACCCATTCGCGCGGCATGTCCCGCTGGCACAGTCAAACTGAGCCCCGCACAGTCGATTGTACAGATAACCCAATGGTGATATACAGATACAATATTATCCTCTTATAATATAAATGCAAACTTTTGGGTGGATTGTACGCGCATGCGTAGTAAAAAACACTTTTTTCGACCGAAATCATTGTTTATACGTAGTACGTACAAGTGAGGTAAAGTACCCATTCTTTGTTAGAAAATCACATTGTTTTTTTTTTTTCATTACTTATTTGTTGTTTTTGTTTTTTTTTTGTTGTGAATTACATAAGTGTTCTAATATTTTATTATTTTTATTAAAAAGAAATTAAAAATAGAAAAATTAAATAAAACATAAATAAATTATTTATCATCATCTGTCAAAACATTCAAGTTAAAGCTGTCGTTCAACTATTGCTCTCGACAATTTCAAAATTAAATAAAAACTATATTTCATTGATTAATATAAGATGAAAAGCTCAGATGTAATTTCGAAACATGATTTAAGAATATTGGTACATACTATCACTATTTACGTAGTATTTTGCCAATTGCCTCATGGACCTTAAAGAAAATATAGTGACAAGCAAGATAGAGCCGCAATTGAGCATATAGAGCCGTTCTCTATATGAGACATGTCGTGACGCAGGGCCACAAGTATGCGACTATAAACGCCAGAGTTTGTGGGCTAGATCCCCGATCACTCGAGGAAGTGAAATATGAGAACGAATTTTATTGAGAACAGAGTGAAAAAAAAAATAGGTTCCCAAGTTCCCTCCGCCTACCCTGCCATGGTCGGGATACAGCGTGTTACTGATAAACCTATGATCTATATTACATTCGTAGTGCCAATTATCATACTATAACTAATGCACCATGACGGCGTTGTAACAAAAGCAAATAGATGAAGCAATTTATTCAAGAGGATAACGAATGGCTCTTCAAACATCATTAATAACAAAGTGTACCCAAAGTTAGTATCCGCGACAGGAAGTCCACGGGGCGGTAAAGGGTTGCTTTTTGCTAAAGAAATATTTTTCTTTTAAGTTTTAAATATATTCTGCATACAGTAAATATCTCTGTGAAGCTTTAAGCTTTATAATGTGTAGGAATATTTCTTTTTGTTGGTTTTCAGTTTCACGCTCTGTCTGACATATGTCAGGGTAGGCAGTGGGAACTTGGGAATCTGGGTTAAGACACTCCGTTTCGTTCTCCATTTTCCGCTAAATATGTGGCATTCCGTGTTAAGTGGTGAAGTTCAACGCCGCATTTTGCCTCGTTATCATAGCCAACGAAAAGAAAACGTTATATATTTAATTTGAAAATATTAAATATTTCATTTCTTCGATTGGGGATCGATCCACAAGCGTGTGGCGAACAGGGGCATAATCGTGTGAATGTAAATCTGTAGCGTTTACAGTCACACGCTTGCGCCTTTGCGCTACGTCAGGGCTCATTTATAGGGATTAATTAAAAGGTAAAAATGAATTGAATTATTATTGACATTGAAAAGAGCATTTGTGTAATCTGTTTCGTGGTCGACGATAAAAAAATATTAGCAAAAGTTTTTGCAAATTTGAATAAAGAATATTTTTGGAACCATCACATGGGCATAAATGTGCGATTGTCGACGCGAAGGTTGCGGGTTCAATCCCCATTTAGGGGATTGAAATATATTAAAATTTTATTTTCTTAGTTCTGGTGACGGGGCAAAGTGTTGAGCTGAGTTTCGCCCCTGCCTGAAAGGGAAGAACGGATGTGTGTGTAGTTGGTAATGTTAAAACTCTAGGTTCCCAAATTCCCTCAGGATACAGCGTGAATATAAAAAAATATAACTTAAGGGCTTGGCATGTCGTGACACATTCTAAATACCCCAAGTAATTTGGACAGGTACAGAGGGTTACAGAGAAACCATTACCTTGATGTTTTATAGCCAACAAGCTTTCACTGTAAATAGTCTGTACAATACAAGAATAATTATTCCATTGAAAGCAGTTCCAGAGATGAACACGTTCTTCTACTAAACATACTAAAATATATATTTTGTATTTTTGATAAAAAATAAAAAAACAGTCAAAATAACGTACTTACAAATAGAAAATATGCCAAATATATATTTATGTTGTTAAATCGTTTATTAATACAATAAATCGATTAATACTCGTATATGTCAACTCGTCGATCTGTACAATTACGACTTTTCTTATCTCTACTTCTGACTTAACATTATATTCAAAATTAAAACAGCACTTTAATTTTAAAAAAATATAAGGTAACCAAATGTCAGTCCTTCCCATTATCAAAGTGTCGGAGTATAACGCCGCTCTTTTAACATTAGATAGATTTTAAATTTATTTCCCGAGAGGGAATCGAACCCACAAAAGTCAGATTTACGTTGTACACACTGTAGAACTTAGTCACAATGGACCTATCCGTTAGATTTATATTCTAATATAGTTTGGGATAAGATCAACATTTTAATATATTATTAACATGTCATTTTAACCCCCAACGAAAGTATGGGAGTGCTTCAGTTAAGAGTGTGTTGAAAAGTGTATTTAAAAAATTTTAGATCTGATTTTAGTTTTTTTCTGATTCAATAGTATTCTTAGCTATGATTTAATAAAATGTATTCCGCCGTTTGATGATAAGATATATTTTATTGACTGGGATTTTAAAATCATCAATTATTACTCAAAATTTAACATTAATATCAGTATTATTACTATGTTACGTAGAAATAATAACCTTCTTTTATAAAATACATAATAAATCGCAGGCGTAGCTGTGACACAAAAGATTTCCATTTCAATGGATTCAACGTAATCTTATAAACGCAAAGAACGGTCGGGTCTGATTAATTACATTCCTAAAAGTCTCTAAGATGGTATTCTAATAGACGGGGAGGACAATTAAGCGTGATACAATAAACAGATATATTAACTGTACATATAGTTTCATTTTGTTTCTAATTTGATACACACTGGCTTATTGGCTCAAGCATGTGACAATATATGAGACGGGAGTGGATTCGATTCCGTCGAGAAATTAAAATATATTATATTTTAATTGCCTCGCTCTGATAACGAGGCAGATCAGTAACAAGATGGAGTTCGGCAACGAACAATGTTTCCGGGATTCATCGTTAAGTGGGGAACGAAATTGTATTAATGAGAAGTTGAGAACGGAATGTCAGGTTCCCTATGCCACCACCTTCCTATGCACGGGACATATTCATATATCATAAAATCTTATTCACATAGAAAATAAGATCTCTACATATACTATATCTACTATATCTACAAGAGCATCATAAAACCATTCAACTGTTGCGCCTATTCAAATTCAACTATTAGGTATATTCACGCAATGCCTCAAATTCGGCGGAAAGTGGGGAACGAAAGTGGAACGGAGTGTCATAACACTAGGTTTCACTTCCGTTCCCTCTGCCTACCCTGCCTAGTGCGGGATACAGCGTGAAGCTGAAAAAAAAAAAAAAAAAGGTATATTCAAAATAAGAAGTCAATCAGTTTACCACCGGTTCACTAAAGTTACTGCCTCAGACTTGAAAAGAACCGGCGTAAGAAACTCAGCTAGACTATTTATTTTAATCAAATATTCACAGACTAACATTTATTGTGACAATGATCACCTTTGAAAAAGACTGGAGCGACCATTTTATTCCCAAAAGCGTGTCATCATTTATAAAATCATTAATTTGGTAATAACCTTTAATACTATTTAATTGAGGCCTGTCGTGGTATGAGGTCACAAGCATTTGACTGTTAATGTGACGGGTTGTGGGTTCGATTCCCACGCTTATCAATATTTTCATATTAACATACATAAAGATTTAAAAATGTATTAAGATGCAAAGTTTGCAAAAAAAATTTCGATTTTTTTCCCTTAAAGAATTTTTGGGGTCTAAGTTATACTAATACAAAGGTGACTTGTTGCTTACTACTTTCACTTAGTATTATTTTTTCATAGTATTATTTTCAGGGTAAAGCAACCCTAAAATAAAATGCAGTAGAAAATATTACTATGAAAGTAGCTAAGGTAAATAAGGTAAGCAATTTTCAGGTCAGATAAAAACGCGAAAAGTGCTGAGCCAAGTCTGTTTGCCGATATTTCAATATGAGGTCTCAACTATAATCAACACGACCCACGGCTTCACATTCAAGAGTACATCAGATTTCAATTTTAACAATTTTCTTGTTAGGTGTTGAAAATCATACATTTGCTAATTTATTAGAACTAAACCAGTGTACTACTTTTTAGGGAAAATTAATTACAACGTCATATACTTTTTGTCAACATTTTAAAAATCAACAAAGGGCTATAGTAAATAATACCATCTTATAGCTGCTTCCGACTAAATATAGTAAATAATGTGTATATATGGAAAAGATAATAGGACCAAGGATAGGCCCCTTTAGGACTCCCATACTGATTAATGACCCAGGACATTTCTTGCCATACAAATCAACCCTCTGCTCTTTCTATAAGTTAAATAAGATGTCAGAAGATTAAGTGCACGTCCTCTTATACCGTAATGGTGTAGCTCCATTACTGTTGAATGATTCACGCAATCATACGATCTTTCTCACGCCTCATATATCAGCCTATATCATGCAAGAAATACAGAAGTCCATAAATACTTTGAATTGCGTATCTGTAAGGAACAGATAGATTAAGAAATTTAGCCTTAATCCTGCTCATAGCAGGGTAGGCAGGGGTAACTTGAGAACCTAGTGTTAAGACACTGTGTTGCATTCTCCATTTTCTGCCGAATTTTAGGCATTGCGTGTTGCGTTGTGGAACTCAACGCCGCACTTTTGCCTAGATTTTCAAATTGGAAAATAAAATAATATCAAATTCAAGTTCAAAGTAATCTTCATTGAAATAGATTTTCATAAGCATGAAGCCAAAAATGTGATAAAATTGATACAGATACATAATATAATATACAAACGAATTTCCAGACATAGACTAAGTATAGAACAAAATATTTCAACGCAGGTTATTTAACTTGTTAAGTTTAATCCTCGGAAAGCCGCGGCATTTTGAAACTATCTCTTTATGGAGCATTCCGCCGGTTTATCACTCTGATATTACTGTGATTATTTACGCTATGCCTTGCGTTAATATGCTAATATGGTAAATTTTCATGGATAATAATGCAATTTAATATACCTACTATCTTTTTTTTACCTCACGCTGTATCGGCCACATAGAAGGGGAGGCAGAGGGAACCTGGGTACCTAATGTTACGACGCTCCGCTTTTTATTAAGGCACTTCCGTTCCCCACATAGAACATATTTTTAGGGCTCTGTACCTCGAAAAGTAAAAACAAAGCCCTTATATGAGGACACTTTGTTGCGTCATCTGACCGTCTGACACAAACCTTAAACTGGAGATCGCACGGAGGTAATAAATTGAAATTAGTATCAAATATTCAGGTATACGCCCGGAAAATTAAGTTTGTCTACGCAATTCAATATATACAATTTTGGCAACATTTAACATTTTATACTTAACAAGAACGAGAAGCTACAGGTCTTACATATAATAAAATTGTGATTCATGCTGTCCGTACATTGAAAATATATGAGAAAACCGTTAGTGGGGGCATGTGTATAGATAAATGCAACTGCATAATCATTTGTCACATTGGTAATATAAATAATGGTCTTGCTTTTTTTTATTTAAATTATTTTTTTATTATTGTATTCTAAAAAAGTTTTTCTTTTTATTTTTGTTTGTTTTATTTCAATTGGTTCATTGGTAAAGAATTTTAATTAATATTCATTATTTGGTTGATGAGAAATCATATTTGTAAGCAAATAATTGTGTAGTTCAAGCAGGCGAAGCCGCGGGGTGATAGTTTTAAATATTACTTTAGTAATTTCTATTCTTAGGGTTAAAATATCATTTAAAACACAATTTCTATATTCTTAACTCATATAATTACTTTATATAAAATATTATTCAAAATATGCACAGAATAGTACCTACAGTTGAAATACTTTTTTGTAATTATTGTATCATAATTATTTTTTTTAATACCACATATTATATCGAGAGAAAATTTTCAATAAAAGGAAGAAATAAGGTAGAGATTTTAGAAAATTTTCTTTCAATTTTTAGTTTTTAGCAAGAACTGATGTCAGGTAATCCACTTTGACAGTGATTCTTCCATCCATACCACGCGTTGAACCCGTGTCTCTTGAAAATCTTCTTAGCGCAAGTCGACGCTTTAGTTATATCGTCAGTTAATAGTTCTGTAAGGTAATATTAAATATATAAACCTATATTAAATTCAAATAATCACATTATTTGAATTTAATATAGGTTTATATATTTTTGTCGATATTTACGATAAATTCTCTATTTTTGCAACTACTTTAATATATGTATTGCGTTTATTTATTATTATCTATTAATATATAAAAATACCTATGTTAATATAAATTTGAACCTGCGCTTCTTGGAATTCGTCCAAGACGGACGGAGTATTTTTCTTTTCTGAGTGTGGATACACACTTAAAAATTTAGAAGGAATAAATAATATGTTAATTTAAAATTAACTTTGAAACTGAAATAGCACTTCACATCGTACAATTCTTATCGTTATATGTATGCTAAATACTTTTCATATTTGCATGTAAACAGTTTAAATATTGTGAATATATAAAGAGTTATCCTGTTTTATCGAAAATAGTCGACTTCTTACATACATATTAACATATGTGTAGCGTAATTAGTTTACAAAATTACATATACAAAATTACCCTACTTTTTATATAAGCGTTAATAAAAAAAATACTTAACGTTGTAAAAAAAAGCAGGGTAGGGAGGTAACGTAACGTCAAAATACTCAAGAAAAGAATGGAATTTTCCCCGAAAGGGAATCGAACTCAGAACCGAGATAGTCGTGCTTTGTGACAAAAACTATTAACGCGTTAACTATTAACGTTTTCCTGTTAGGTAAACCTCTTTCACATATGTAAGTCACATATTAAGCATACTGAAATGGCATTCTTTTTATTGCAATGCCATTTATACTTACTACTTTTTATCCGACTGCAGGTTATAAAGGAGGGTAATGTTCTTATTAGTCTATGTATATATGTTTATTTGTATACCTAATAAGTTTCTAAAGAAACGTTAATTGCCAGAATGAAAAAAAAAAAGTTGTTAATATTAAATTCAAAAAGTTTTGTTCGAAAAAAACTTTTAGTTTTTTTTTTCATACATACCGGCACAAGTGACATTACAGTCTTTGCCGGGAGTACTGGTTTTACTGCACCAATACTTGTCGTTGATCTGGAAAAGTCCGTAATCGACAGAGCCATTCTTATTCACTTTGCCCACTTTACTCGTTATACGGCTACTCTCGTTTTCAACCAAACAGACCCCTGGAAAGAAAATATTAATCATTACGGTAAAAAGAAACAAAATAAAACATTTTGTGAAAATATAACTAAAAATAAAATATTTTTAACTTTTTTAAATATTAAAAATATATACTTTTTCAAAATTACCTTTAATTTTTTTATTTCAAACATACATACGACCGACGCTAATTAAGGCGTGTTAATAGATTTATAGGCAGTTTATAAGTTAGTTACACAAATATATCCTGATCTGATGTTTCTTATTTAAGCTATAGCTTTTACGTGTGCCAGTTGAGCACAGCTTATTTTCATTGAGCACAGCTTATTTTTTTAAGCACAATTTATTTTACAAAAGTCTTCCAAAATGGAGAAGACACGATAAGGATTAGTCAGTTAGAGCAATTAAGAATTATCTAATCTAAGTCCTATCTAAGTCAGACCTTTTTTTGTAGATTTTTTAGCAAACTATTTGTCTAACTTCTTTTAAATGAGAAAGTAATTTCTATATTCAAAATAGGCTTAATTAATATTATCATAAAATAAATAAATTTGAATATTTGTACTCTACATTGTATAGCGGACTATTTGGAATATAAGTTTTAGAAAACGTACATGTACATTTCTTTATTATTCTAAAATACATTAAAAAAATCTTTTAAAAATGTCGCTCACGAATATTTCTAATAGCCAAAGAAAGCGTAGATATTCTAAAATAATATAAAAATAAATCGATATTTACAATCACGGAGCTTGGATTCTGGAAAGCCTTGTCTCCTCAGTTCTTGTACCAGTCCACATCTCGTAAAAGTCTTCCCTTCAATTCCCGACAACGTTGCAACGACGACCAAAAGAATGAAAAATTTCATTTTTAATTAATTTATTATTATTTTGTTTAATCAATTTATTTTATTTATTTAATACACAACGTTCCACGACGAGTGTTGTGTTATTTCTGAAATCGATACGGTTACGGTTACATTTTATACTCGGAGACCGCAGTCGAAGCTCTTTGTAGCAGCCAAGGGGATTTCTTCTTATCAGTAAATGCAAAAGTTATACTGTGTTTGTTTATTTTATTGCATAATTTTGATAAGAGAGGTCAAGTGGCAGTCTTATCTCCATTGCTATATCATCTATGAGTAGTTTTGAGATCTACAGGTAGGGACGTTTTTATTTGTTTTAAACAGTAAGCAAAGTAGGCAGAGGTAACGTAGGATTAAAAATGAAACTATGGGGTCGATCTCATTGACAATAATAATAAATATTATACATATAATAATGTGTATATAATCTTAATTTAATGATAGAGGTTAATGATTTTGTTGAAACTGTTTTTCAAAAACTGTTTTTAAAAAAAAGTTTGTAAATGCCGTATTACAATTAAGTAAACAGTCTAACTGTTTACTTAATTGTAATACGGCATTTAAACAAAAAGAAATTATTTTTTTAATTCTTTGATTACTCGGATCGTGGCGTAGAATTCCGCTACTCAGCGGAAAGAATTAATTGAATTATGGAATTTAAGTATCCTATTGAAGAGCGGAGACTTTGAGCACTAACAGGTCCCTTTGCGTACCGTACTTAATAAAAAAAAAACTTAAAACATAATATCTAACTGTCTATCTAAGTAAACCTAAAACCTTTCCATTTCGTGATAAAGCCAGTTAAATACTTTTTTTGTATTTGAGTCACGGGCCTTCCCTAGACGAAAAGAAAATCGTATAACTCAATAAATATTTTGCTTTCTCTTTCTTACAAAGTTTGTTTAGGACGTGAATTATCTCTTGTTAAAATATATAATAGCACCTATATATACTTATTATAAGAAATCTACTCTCTTTTTTTTTAGTTCTTATCTATCATACGTGCGTGTGCACAAACGAACAAACAGACGAATAACATTCATAAACAGGTGAACAGAAGGAAATTTAAAAATTCATCTTTCAAAAAATTATTTATAAAATTGCTACAATTTTGCTCAAATTTAATTTTCAATGTAAAGATATAATTATATTTATGTATGTGTAAAATATAATCTTTTCAGTAATTTAAGTATTAAAACCTAAAATAATTCAGATTAGTAAATAAATAATTGTTTAGTTCAAGCAGGCGAAGCCGCGAGCGGGTCGCTAGTATCGAATATGTTTCATAAATAATGAAAATAACTTTTCTTATCTGTGTCTTGTTTCAATATATTGAAATGTCAATTATATATATATATATATATATATATATATATATATATATATATATATATATATATATATATATATAAATATATATATATATATATATATATATATATATATATATATATATATATATATATATATATATATATATATATATATATATATATATATATATATATATATATATATATACATATACATATATATATATATATATATACATATACATATACATATACATATACATATATATATATATATATATATATATATATATATATATATATATATATATATATATATATATATATATATATATATATATATATATTTACGTTTGCTAATAAACAATCCCAGTGATTAATTATTTCTTAATTTTTTGATGGTTTAAAGTAAAACTATGCTGATATGCATGATCGTTACACTTTTTCTTTGTCTCTCATTTTTGACGTAATAAAAAAAAATATATCCTCATCGAATATATTTAGATATTTTTTTTTCTTGTAGGTGCAATATGGAAATTGGGATGCTAAATAAAGAAATCTCTATTAAAATAAATATAAATTAAAAATAAATATGTAGTTATTTTTTTATTTTTTTTAAAATAAATAATTAAAGGAAATTTATTAATTTTAAATTTAAAATAAACAATTGTTTATTAAAGGGAGTTATAAATTTTATACATTAATTAATAAGTTTCGATAAGCGCCGAACAAAAATGACAATCTTATGTCAACAGTATACATAACATTTGTAGTTATGTATTCGAGGAAGACCGATGCAAATATTCAGAACAATACAATGCCGGCTGAATAAGGCGGTAAAGTCCCATCTCCTCTAGACCGCATGTTATTATGAATCACAACATGTTTACATATTGAGTGATATCAGAGTTCAATTGTTCTTTGTTAAGGGCATATTTAGAGACAGTTTCCTTGGGGGCCTCCATTTTAGCTTTGAACAGATCTGTTCGTGTTAAGTTTTTTTTTCTGAGCTATTCCTACGCCCTTGACTGTTGAGGAGATTATATAAGATTATTTTAACGCACGGCATACAAAGAGAACCTAGTGTTAAGACACTCTGTTCCCGATCCTTGCCGATTGAATGGTAGAACTCAATGTCGCCATATAAAGATCCATATAAAGTCTTCTGCTAATGTTATTTTTATGATAAAAAAATGGAGCTAAATACGTCTCTTTATCTTACTACTAGGGCGATGAAAACACTTACTTGATCGCCCAGAGCGACAATCGAACATATAACTGTTTCAAAGACTAAAATAACGTATTTAAAATAGTACATAGGTATATAACTTCATGTTTGTGAATATCAATTACTTCATGTCAATTTTATCTTAATGATTTTTTTTATGGATAAGACACGGTAAACGAGCGTACGGGTCACCTGATGGTAAGTGATCACCGCCGCCCACGACCCCGTGTAGCACCAGAGGAGCTACAGGAGCGTTGCCGGTCCTTAAGATGAATGGGCACTGGGGCCAAGCATTACCCAATGCGAAACGCAGTGGCCGAAGCCACTACTTTACGCCGGTTTTAAATGCCAGGGGTGGTAATAATGCGGTCGAGTCTGCTCATGTGTGTTGTCTTTGCTGACAACGTGACCCTCCAAATATTAAGATATTTTACTCCGAAGCGCATGCGCATAGTGCTCTATGTTTAGGAGATGTTTGGTCATTGCAATTTGTCTGACTGATTAAATGTAACATTGTAATAGTTGTCTTAAAAAAAAGTTTTGGCCCATGGAAAGCGTCTGATTTTTTATATGTCTTCAGAGTTATATTCTACAAAACATATATAAATATCAGTCATAAAAATTTGAAAACGAAAAAAGTTGAGTTACGTACGTTACGTTTAAGCTTTCTCACCTGGTACCTGCGTAGGTGTCATCGGGCAAGCTCCACAAATACTCGGGTATTAAAAAGTACACAAGAGACTACTGAGAGCCGAAAGTTATAACTTTAGAAAATAAGTCGTGTCTTACGGGTCTGGGATCTTACTCTATATAGCTAAATTAAGGCAAGTTAAACATAGTAGTAGTGGTAGACACTCTGTTTCCCACTAACCGCCAAATTTTCGAGACATTTCCAATTAATTGGCGGAACTCATCGCCGCACTTTACCTTTTTTTCACTCGAGTGGGAATCGAACCCACAAACGTCGCGTTTACAACCACATTCATGTTTGAATGCACCAGGAGTCGAAGGCTTCTCGTCTTGTTATTTGTATTATCAAGAATGTTATTTATTATAAACGTTTACAAAATATGTAGGTAAATATTTATAGACAATAAAAATTATTTATGGTTATTGTTTTTTTATCTATTTCATATTTTGTATGTTACTTATTTTATATATTAGTACGCATTAATGAGCTCGACGGCACAAGAAATGTTGACGTCTAGCGATTTATAAAATTTAGTTGAGGAAAGTCGACCCGGACGACGAGTATAATCGGCCACTATAGATTTTATAGAAACACGCCTAATAGATAAATAGTGTACATTAAAGGGCATGCAATGCGCGTCATGTGATGTTGAATTTTTTTTTTCGGACTCACTGCGTGTCTCCCTCAAGGTAGGATAGGCAAAGAGGTCCTGGGAACCTAGTGTTATAAGACACGCCGATGTCACTAAATTTACATTTCCGTTCCCCACTTTCCTCTGTATTTCAGGCACAGCGTGTTGATTGGCGGGTCTCAACGCTGCGCTTTGCTTTGTAACCAGAGCAAGAAAATGAAAATATTAAATAATTCATTTCCTTAAGTGGGGATCGATCCCACGATCTTTCACGTTTACAGTCAACACGCGTGTGCCCCTGCGCCACAAGCTTCAAGACTTTCGATTTGGTAGATAGATAATCGCAAGTCCAATTACTTATCAAAAATATGTTATAATCGATTGCTATCTTAATCGAGATACCTAATGAGCACTACGCTGTGTCCCATTTATATTTGTGAAACAAAGATAACATCAACGTTAGGACACTGTATTTTCTATTTTCCGGTAGCATTTGAGTCAATACATGTTTCATTGCATTATGGTACATGAAAAAAAAACAAAAAAAAAAAAATAATGTTATAAGTTTAAATAGATTTTTTCTTAATATTAATTATGGTTTTGCTTAAAAAATTATATGAGAAAGGATGAATATTGCCTATTCAAAACTCAAACATTATTATAACTTTCAATAGGTGCTTATGACAAAAAAAAAATGTTACTTAAAACACGCTATGCCTCAAATTCGGCGGAAAATGGAGAACGAAAGTGGAACGGAGTGTCTTAACACTAGGTTTCCAAGTTCTCTCTCCTTACCCTGCCATGTGCTGGATACAGCGTTGAGTTGTTGTTGTTGTAGTTGATAAGCTGAGTTACTAAAAAAGATAAAAACATTTTTTAAATACATTTGTGGCTACTAAACTTAAATTTAAAAATTAAATTTCTGTCCTAAGTGTGGAATAACACTTTAAAACATAGTAAAAACATTTGTGGCTGTACTAGAATATATCTAAGCAACATATTGGGTACAGAACTATTGGTTTCTTTGCTATTTATTTACTTTTAAAACCAATTAGACTACTACACAGGAAATTAGCCGAAAAAGTACTCTTTTCTATTGAATAAGAATATAGAGAATAAATATTAAATTGACGTATTAAAAAAAATTTTAGACTTAAATATAGTTTTCAAATATTGAACCAAATAAATTAATTAAAAAGATATTGTAATTGAATTGTATAATTTATAGCAGTATGTCATAATCCTATTATTTTATATAATTAAACGATCCTAAGTCACGCTGTAAATATTTAATTAGTCGTTAACAATAATCTTTTTACGCCTTATACGTTTAGACGTATTAAAAAAAATTTTAGACTTAAATATAGTTTTCAAATATTGAACCAAATAAATTAATTAAAAAGATATTGTAATTGAATTGTATAATTTATAGCAGTATGTCATAATCCTATTATTTTATATAATTAAACGATCCTAAGTCACGCTGTAAATATTTAATTAGTCGTTAACAATAATCTTTTTACGCCTTATAATTTATGATAGCAATATTTTTCATATGTTTCTTAATAATGTAATTTAATATAAGTGTATTAAAGTGTGTATTAATCGTATTCTTTTTATGTATATAACTATGTTATATATTACAATTAAGTAATATTTTTAAATATTTTTTTGCAGATTACTTAAATATTATTGGCATATACCATATTCTAGAATACTCATCACTGTAATTGTATAGGCAGTATATTTTTTTAATAGAACCTTACATGTATTTTTAACACTATTTTTAATTATTAAAATTTATATTATATTTCTTAAAAAAATTAAATGTTTCATATATACAAACAAATTTAAACAAACTTCCAATATATTTGGAGATACATTCATAGACTCATTCAGTTTTAAGGTCAAAAATAAACTAAAGTTCACAATAATTCTCAACAAAATCATTTTCAAATAGTTTAAAATGATTTTAACAAATTAATAATTAGTTAATTTACTTTGAAATATTTCATTTATAATATAGTTATATCAATATATTTTTTTAAGGCATATCACTTAAATATTTTGTTATAACTGAGTACTGAATATTTTGGTACAGCTATTCGTCATCATACAATGTCAAAGTCATTATAATTTGTCAGCTTACAGTCGGTACTAGACTTCAGTCTATAAAAAATCATAGTATTTTAAATCTTATTTTATTCATATAAAAAGCTTATAATTGCATAAGGAACTAATATGTTTTGTGTATAAAACCGATATCCGCCAAGCAACGATATATTCATATTTCATTGGCTTTTTAAATCAAGTAGGCAGAAGTTAGCGATACATTTTATTTAAATTGACGATTAGATATTTTATATTTCTCACTAGGCTGAAGAAAACTATATCTTCTTTTAGTTTTTTTGCGAATATCGAGTTGAAAACGATTTTCAAATTTATCACACAAGATTTAAAATTATACTTTAGAAAAATGCTTGTATGTGATAGTGGTGATTCTAAATTAGATGCGGCTGTTAATGGATGGCTCAAACATGATAAGGTGAGTATGAAAGATAGGTTTATAAAGTATTTACTATGAAATTTATTGAATACATTAGCACATCTTTGTTGAATACAATGTAATATATATTTATACAAATTATGCATGTGGTAACTAATGATAACATTTTTTTGAAATTATTTTTTTGTACTTATATATAGTAATAGTCATAACTTTTAAAAATTAAATAAATATAACACTTTCAAAGTTTTATGTAAATATACCTTATATATATATTTTTAGAATTATTTTAAAAAAAAAGTTCCTTTGATTTGTATTTTTAAAATATTCACCCACTTTATACACTTTGTTACTGTTCATAAGAATTTATGATGACAAAAAAATAAGTATCAAGGTTGTTCTACAGTGAGCCATGAAGGTCGTACCAATGAAGTTGATCAATTTATAAATGAAGGCATCATGCATTCATTACTTACATTATTTTCACTGTGATTAAGATTACATTACCATAAAAATATTTTACTGTCCATTATCACCCATCATGGACTTTGAAGATCTGCCAGTAACCAAGCAATGCCTCGGGAAATTGCTTAGTCTAATAGCAGCTAGGTTGAATATCTTAATATTACTTTACCATATATTTAAATTGTAATATAATAAAAGAAAAAAAAAAGCTGACATTATTCATTTTAGATTAACATAAATTGTAAATATTTTATATGGGAAATGTATTAAACACTTGAGATGTAAACATAATGAAGGCCTTCTGATGTAAGAGACATGAGTGATATGTATAATATATTGGTATTGATATTTTAAATTAGCTTTAATACTTAAAATTAACACTTACATAATATTTTTATCTTTACACTCTATTCTGCATACAGCAAGATACACAGTGCATATATGTGGAAATTACCTAGACCCTGAGAGCCCTGTCGTGGCGCAGTAGCACAAGCGTGTGACACTGTAACCGACAGGTTGTGGGTTCAATCCCCACTCGAGAAAATCAAATATTTAATATTTTCAATCGAAATATTTATTGTTTTCATTTCTTCGCTTTGGTACAAGGCAGAATGTGGCGTCGAGTTCCGCCACCCAACGTACAATGCCTCAAAATTAGGCGGAAAATGGGGAACGGAAGTGGAACGGTGAGTGATTGTCTTAACATTACGTTCCCAAGTTCCCTCTGCCTACCCTGCCATGAGCGGGATACAGCATGAAGCTGAGTGACCTAGAACCCTGGAATAGTAATCGAACCCAAAACAAATTAACCCAAAAGCATTCTAGTGTTTGATGATTATAATAATAATAATAATAAAGCCTTTATTCATAGGAATTACATTTTTTTTGTTTTTTTTTTGTTTTTGGTTAGCTAATTTAATCAGATAAAATCCAGTAACTCGTCTGTTTGCCAATCGGCAAAGGCCTCCTCCAATCTTAACCATTCTTTTCTGTTGTCAGCCACCCTACTCCATGTCACACCTGCCATTCTCCTTAAGTCGTCTTCCCATCTTTTTACGGGGCGACCTTTTTTCCTTATACCATTTCTTGGGTACCATTGTGTGACTTTCTTGCTCCATTTTTCTATTCCTCTTGCCATGTGGCCTGCCCACTTCCACTTGAGTCTTTTTGTTTGACCTTATGGTTTGGTTCCTTATCCTATCATGTTTCACTATACCCATCATGCTTCTTTCCATGGCCGTCTGGCATACTGACAGTTTACTGGCGTCCAATTTTGTCATTGCCCATGTTTGGCATCCGTATGTAAGGACCGGAAGGATACATGCGTTGAACACTTTAGACTTAGTTGCCATGCCGATATGTTTATCCTTCATCACTTCCTTTAGGCTCCAGTATTTTTTCCAACTATTAGTTATTCGTCTTTGCACCTCTTTGCTTATAGTGTCTTCTGGTGATATAATTTGCCCAAGATAAATATATTCTCTGACAAACTCAATCTTACTTTGTCCCACAATTATGGCTTCAGTGTCAAGTCCGTTTGTCATGGCCTTAGTTTTGTCGGCGTTTAGTTTAAGCCCCGTCTTTTCGCTTTCTAGTGCGAGTTCATTGAGCATGCTACTAAGTTCTTGTGGTGATTTGGCAAATAAGACAATATCGTCAGCGAATCTTAGGTGCGTCAAGAGGTCGCCATTTATGTTTATACCATAGTCATTCCAGCAAAGGCTTTTAAATATTTGTTCTAATACTGATGAAAACAGTTTTGGTGACAATGGATCCCCTTGCCGGATCCCTCTCTGTATACTGAATGTTTCACCTTTTGTTTCCAGCTGTACACAAGCCACACTTTTCTTATAGATGTTCTTAAGTATATTCACATATTTGGTTTCAATTCCTTGATGGCTCAGTGCCTCCCAGATCTTTCTGTGGAATAAGGAGTCGAAGGCTTTGCTGTAGTCAATAAAGGCAAGGTAATATGTTAGATTGTATTCTTTGTATTTCTCAATAATTTGCCTTAATGTGTGTATGTGATCTAGTACTGAATACCCCCTGCGGAATCCTGCCTGCTCCTTGGGTTGGCTTTCGTCTAACTTTTTCGCAATTCCTCTAAGTATAACCTTTGCAAATACCTTATATATATTGGACATCAGATTAATTGGTCGGTAATTCCCAATATTGTGTTTGTCACCTTTTTTGTACAGCAGAATTATATGTGACTTTGTCTACTGTTCTGGAATGATCTCTGTCTCAATGATATTATTGAATAAGCATGTGAAGATAGGAGCTAAGACTTCTTTGGACTTAGTCAGGATTTCGTTATCAATGCCATCTGGACCAGGAGCTTTATCTGTACTTTGCGTCTCAATTGCCTTTTCTACTTCTCTTTGAAAGACGTACGGTATATCGCGGTCAATATCAACTGCTGGGTCCAGCTTGTATTCTAACTCGGAACGTTCCTGCCTATATAGATCTTTATAATACTTTGTTGCTATAGTATTAATATCTACTCTTCGACTTTTGTTTACTCCCTCAGCATCTTTAACTTTCGTGATCCATTTCTTCGAGTTGAATGTTTGATGATAGTGTTAATTTAAATCTTTATGTTGTTAATAAAGCTATTATTTCACTTATTGTGAATGATATGCTTTTTCTTTTTTTTTTATAATATCTTGTTAAAAAGATGGTTGCATATATATTTTAGTTGCCCATTCATTTTTAATCCCTTATTAATAACTAATAGATAGAACAAAAGCTTATAAGATTATATTTTTTTAAAATACCCTGGCTTGTACCAATTATAAAAATAACTTAATAAATATGTACAGGTCGCAAAGATATATAGATAAACTGAGATTTACATTGGTGTGAGTGATTATACAAGTACAGATAGACAATTACTTAAAAATAAAATCTATACTTATAATAATTTTGATCTGACCACTGTAGGTACTTGGAAGATATAAACATAAGGTGTGTGTTAAAAAATTTTTATAGCGGGTGTTTCTTAATGTAATAGGGCCCAAAAAAGTGATTTAAAAAATTGATGATTTTAAATGTCTGTCAGTTTGTATGTTCATCTAATGCGCTAATCTCATAAACAACTAACGGGATTTAAATCAATTTTATTGTTCATAAATTTAAACGAATAAATATTTTTGAAAGAAAGAGTATAAGAGGTTTGTAAATAAAATAGTGTATTCCATGAGGGCAACTCGCCACTATTTTATTAATAAAATATTGTTATACCAACAGGGCTGTTCTTGTTGGTAAAATATTATTTTTATTTCATTTTATCTACAATTTTGCTTGGTCATTCACGTCACTTTACTGAACTTTTATTTTGCTTTTAAAAAAAAATTAAATATTGAGACTTAACTATGTGACGCTGTTCGGACCGTTAATAGAGTTGTAGGCCCTTTTTTATTCATGATCAAATTAATCACTCAACAAATGCAAATTTAGCTTAGATCTCGCGAACAAAATATAAGTATCTATAATTTTGTATATTATTATTTATTATTATTATTTACTATTAGGCTACCAGTTTCATTCAAGATATCTTAAAAATTGAAAGAGCAGTGATACCAGTATAACATAAATTATATCTAATAAATGGGTACCAGACCATAAAACCTGATATATGTAAGGACTTTAACTAATTACTTGATTCATTGTATCTGGTTGCTGTACTCATTTATTTTTAGTCGATAAATTTTCATTGCCATTTGAAGTAAAGCTTTTTAAGTGTGTGCATAAAAGTATAGTTTGGAATACTGTTTTTATTTTTTTTATCTTTATGATACATATCTTGTAGAATCCAGAAACACGCCAAGAAGTGCTGGAGGACATAAAACAATCAAAATGGGAGAAATTGAAGAAGACAATGTTGAATCGTCAGAAATTCGGCACGGCGGGTCTGCGCGGGCGCATGGGCGCCGGTTATATGTGCATGAATGACGTGGTTGTACTGCAAACCGCTCAAGTTAGTTATTTTTTCTAAGAACATGATCGTTTCACTTTTCGTCTATCTTAAAAAAAGTTTACAGTATGCATAGCAGAGCTTAACACCGCACTTTGTTTATACGTTTTAAAGTCTAAGATTCGTTTAAAGGAAAATCGAATCCACTACCCTCTCATATATACTGCGTCGCAGTGGTGTTACAGTAACTAGGATTGGGCGTAAAGTCAAAAGATGTCCGACTGCACCATGATGGTGAATAACAAAATAGAGTGGCTTACAACAATTTACTGAAACATTTTTTAAATATATTTCAGGGCTTATGTTCGTATGTAAAAAAGGTATGCAATCAAAAGCAACTTCATAATGGCGTAGTCGTGGGCTTTGACGGACGATACAATAGTAGACGGTTAGTAATTTACTATCATTTCATTAAATCACTCACTCACTCAGCTTCACGCTGTATCCCGCACATGGCAGGGTAGGCAGAGGGAACTTGGGAACCTAGTGTTAAGACTCTCCGTTCCTCTTCCGTTCCCCACTTTCCGTCTAATTTGAGGCATTGTGTGTTGAGTGGTCGAAACTCAACGCCGCGTTTTGCCTTATATCAGAGTAAAGAAGTGAAAACATTAAATATTTAAATTGAAAATATTAAATATTTCATTTCCTCGTGTGGGGATCGAACCCACAACCTGTCGTTTACAGTCACACGCTTGTGCCGCGCGCCACGACAGGCCTCAAGGCCTCATTTTATAAAATAATCACATTTTTTTTATGTTCCTTCTGACCGTACTGAAGGGACGAGAAACACTTAAAAAATATAAATATACCGCTAAACGGTAGGTATACCGCAACATAATAATTATGTAATATCTTGACAGCAGTTGCCATAACCTACCTATCTGATTTCATTTACTTTTTTTTTAACTTTTGACCCTTGTTTGTGATAATTTTGAACAATATTAACGATTTCTCGAAACTCAACTAAGAATAATTTTCAGTGTTATAAATTAATAAAACTGTAATTGACAGGTTGTGGGTTCGATCCCCACTCGAGGAAATGATATATTTTTACTATGTTTTAAAGTGTTATTCCACACTTAGGACAGAAAATACTAAACTTAAATTTAAAAAGCGTATAAAAATCCTGCTTCGTTCAAAATTTTTATACGCTTTTTAAATTTAAGTTTAATGATATATTTAATATTTTCTTCGCTCACAGAACTCAATGCCTCAAATTCGGTGGAAAGTGGGGAATAATAGTGGAACGGAGTGTTTTAACACTAGGTTCCCAGGTTCCTTCTGCTTACCCTACCATGTGCACATGGGATGAAGCGTGAAGCTGAGTAGAGTAGAAATAACAATGAAATAATTTAGTTATTTTATATTTATACTTTTTTTTTGGTTTAGTTTAGGTTTATTTCCGTATACACATTTTAAGCTACACAGTATTATTAATTATTCAATTAAATGAGTTATATATATAGTGCGTTTTATATCTGTATATTTTAGTCTATAGACTAAAATTGTCATTTACAATTTTTTTTAAATATTAGAGCAAGGTGATCGTCGCGTAATGGGCTTACTCGCGAAAGTAAAATATTTAGTATTTTCATTTCCTCGTTCTGGTAACGATACAGTGCGGCGTTGAGTTCCGCTACTCAACCCACAATGCCTCCAGATTTTGACAGAAAACCGAAAAGAAACGAAATACTGAGTGTTTACGGAGTCTCAGCGTTAGGAAAAGTTCTCGGGCTCCTCCTACCGACCCTGCTATGTGAAGTTAAAACAATATTTTACGTTAGAAAATTCAAAGCGAAGATCTATTATGGGCATAGCCTTATATAACAATACATTTTTATATTATCTTAATCTTTTATGCTAAATATTTGCTTGGTTGATTTATATTAATAATGATAAGAGTTCTCTTATCAACTTAACGTACTCGTAAGTTTTATGACGGTCGCCATGATGAAATCACTGCGGGGGTCAATTTTTTATTGATAAGAATATTTTATTATTTAGTATTGTATTTTATTGCAAGATTTACTACATTTTTTTTTTGAGGGCGAGCTGAAACTATGGTTGAAGGTTCGATTCAACCCGAGGAAATGAAATATTTAATAATTTTAAATTCAACAAATTTTTACTTACTTATTTACTTAGCTTCACGCTGTATCCAGCGCAAAGCAGGGTAGGCAGTGGGAACTTGGGAACTTGGGAACCTATACACTCCGTTCCACTTCCGTTTCCCACTTTCCGCGAAACTCCAGTTCGCATTGCGTGTTGAGTGGCGGAACTCAACGCCGCGTTTTGCCTTTTTACCAGATATTTAAATGGAAAACATTAAATGTTTCACTTCTTCGAGTGAGAATCGAACCCACAACCAGTCGGTTACAGTCACACTCTTGTGCCGCTGTTTTTTGATATTATTAAATTTAAATGTTGTATATAGACTGTTTTAAGTATTGTTAAATATATTTGGAATAAGGAAGCTTGAAGCTATAAATATAAAATGACGTTTTTAGAAACAATAGCTATAAAGTTTTGTTAATGTTTTGTTTGTTATACGGCGTTTGAGACGAAAATTAAATATTTAATATTTTCAAATTAAAATATTGAATGTTCCCATTTCATGTGGGATGTGGTAACAAGGCAAAGTGTGGCGTTGAGTTTCGCCACTGAAAACCCAGTGCCTCGAATTGAGTTGAAATTGAGGAATGGAGCGGAGTGTCTTAATACTAGGTTCCCAAGTTGCCTTTGCCTACCCTGCCATGTGCAGGATACAGCGTGAAGCAGAGAGAAAGAGAGAAAGAGAGAGAGATATATATAGAGAGAAAATCATATTAAAACTTAAAAGAAATTAATAATCGCTATTCAATTTCCAGGTTCGCAGAGCTTACCGCAAATGTATTTATATCCTCATCCATTCCAGTCCATCTTTTCTCCACAGTTTGTCCGACCCCATTAGTTTCCTTTGCCACTATTATGTATGGGGCAGCCGCGGGTGTCATGGTCACAGCCTCTCACAACCCAAAAGAAGATAATGGGTACAAAGTGTACTGGGGCAATGGGTCTCAGGTCATAACGCCCCACGATGATAACATATTGGATGAAGTGTGGAGCTGTTTACAGTAAGTAATAATAATAGTGATTCAAACTTTTGTAACGTTCTCGAGTAAAGTATGAGCCCACTTGAGGAAAAGAAATATTTAATGTTTAATTTCCTCGTTCTGATAATGAAGCAAAGCGCGGCGTTGAGTTACGCCACTCATGCAATTTCACGAAAATTCAGCTAGCAGAGCTATAAAGAAAAAAAAAATAAACGTCAGTAATTATTATCTAATTTATCTGTGATGTACCATCAATTATGTCAATTGAACGAATGGTAGGTGTCAATTAGGTTGTATCTAAACAATTGTATCGGACGTGTTACCGCCATTATAATGATGAATTCAATTTATGTTGATTATCAAAGCGTTTTTCGTTCTGTTATACAGGTTTCGTCTCGTCTCTTATAACTTTTAGTTTATGCTGAGACTAAACTTTCAGAATAAACAAAATGTACCTACATTTCAGAATTCCTAACAAAAAGTTTCTGTAAGAAAATAAACGGGTGGAAATAACTGATAATTTTCTAACGGCTGAACATATTTTCATTAATTATATCTAAATTAAGTCATTTATTAAATAAAAAAATAAATAAATTATAATAGGTTTATTTTTAACTGATTGTGTTTAAAGTGATATTTTTTACTGAGGAAGGAAAAATATTTTTTTTACAAAAAAAAGAGGTTTCCAAAAAGGCGCTGATTAAAATCCTGCTACGTTTAACGTTTTTATACGTTTTTCTAAAAAATGTATTAGTTTACGTGTTTGGGGGATGCTTTGTCACAGCCAGATACAGATACGTAATACTCTGCTCTACTCCGCTTCACGCTGTATCCCGCACATGGCCGGGTAGGCAGAGGGAACATGGGAACCTAGTGTTAATACAATCCGTTCCACTTCCATTCCCAACTTCCCGCCAAATAGTGGCGGAACTTAACGCCGCGCTTTGCCATGTTGCCAGATAATCTGAAAATATTAAATATATCATTACCTCGAGTGAGGATCGAACCTACAACCTATGCTTACAGTGCAGTTACAGGCTTGTGCCACTGCGCCACGACGTGATTTTTTTTTTTTTTTTTTTTTAATCTCATTTTAAGAGCCGATTCACTTAAATGACTATGTTGCTCTGGTTAGTGATACAAATAATATTAAGCTTTATGTTAGTTTTACAATTGCATATTATTTACGTTTGCTTACATTAAGTTGAACCATATTATATAGCAGTTTAGCTAAATCTGAAATAGGACTTGCAAGGTATAAGTTACAACTTCCAATCGATTCATCTGGAATTTGCGAAAGCAATGGTTCGCTACGGATACATTCCATTAAAATATGATACACATCCTCTACAACTCCACAGTCAGGACAGTTAGAAGAAAGTACTTTCTTTATTAAAAATCCAAATTTGTTTAATGGAATCCAGAGCGAAGTCTAAATGCAGTTACAATATATTCCCTATTAAATTTGCATATATCTATCCAAGAACAATTATAAGGTTGGGGTTGAATTGTCTTATACCATATACCCTTTCCCCTCGACCTTTTATTGAAATATTCTTTCCAAGTTTTGCTGTATTTTTCTTTTATAAAATAAAACCAATCTGTATAGAAGAGTAACACATCAATCGCATATCCATCCGTGCAAGCCTCTTTGGCATATATATCTGCCTTCTTTCAATCATTGCCAGTGATTCCAACATGAGAAGGAATCCACTGAAGTAAAACTTTTTTGTTTAGAGATTTTAATTTTAATATAATTTCAATAATAGTGTTAGCTATTGGTGTTCCCCGATAAGTCGAGGTACATCGAATCAAATGTCGTAGTGAACTCTTTGAATCACTGAGAATTAAGAATTTATCAAAATTAATTGTCTCAATATATGACAATGCTTCAGACAGGACAGTTCAGCGTACATAATAGAAATTTTGTAGTTACTTTTAAAACTCATATTAATTTCCGCTTGTGGGTCATAAAAAGCTATCCCAATATCTTCATTATCAATAGATGCGAGATTATAATAATTAGGATATTGAAGATTTAAATTCACTCACTCACTCAGCTTCACGCTGTATCCCGCACTAGGCAGGGTAGGCAGAGGGAGCGGAAGTAAAACCTAGTGTTATGACACTCCGTTTCACTTCCGTTCCCCACTTTCCGCCGAATTTGAGGCATTGCGTATTGAGTGGCGGAACTCAACGCCGCGCTTTGCCCTATTACCAGGGCGAAGAAATAAAACATTAAATATTTAAATTGAAAATATAAAATATTTCATTTCCTCGACTGGGGATCGAACCCAGAACCTGTCGGTTACAGTCACACTCTTGTGCCGCTGCGCCACGACAGGCCTCAAAAAAAGAAGAAGATTTAAATAATTAACTGATTTTATTTTAACATCAAGATTATTATAAAAACGTTTTGCTTCATTAATACAAGGAATGTCTAGTCGGATGTGAGGCCCTAAATCAATTTTTGAGATCCATACGCTTAATTTAAACATTTCGAGATTTTTGCTTCTATGAATAGGTAAATTTTTAATTTCATTAAATAACTCAAGTAATAATGGTCTTTTCCGTCGAATCCAATAAGACTTTTTAAATTCCGAAGCATGGTTTTTAAAAAAAGTAATTATACTGTGGTTTTCTAAAGATTTTGCATTTAACATGTATTTCCCTCCCAAACGACATGACTTGAGAGTGTAAAAAATACATATCGGCCCAACCATAAATATAATTATAAGGAAACTGAAAAAACTAAATAACTTTAAAATATATTAAACAGCTTCACGCTGTATCCCGCACTAGGCAGGGTAAGCAGAGAGAAAACCGGGAACCTAGTGTAAAGACACTCCGTTCCACTTTTGTTCCCCACTTTCCGCCGAATTTGAGGCATTGCGTGTTGAGTGGCGGAACTCAACGCCGCGCTTTGCCTTATTACCAGAGCGAAGAAATGAAACTTTAAATATTATAATTTGAAAATATTAAATATTTCATTTCCTCGACTGGGGATCGAAACCAGAACCTGTCGGTTACAGTCACACTCTTGTGCCGCTGCGTCACGACAGGCCGATATATTAAACCCCTGATGAAAATAGAAGGGAATTATAATTATCATTATCACGTATCATGGACGTGTGTATCTATCTGGCTGTGACAAAGTGGCCCCCAAAAATATAAAGTAATTCTTGTTTTACTAAAATTTAAGTTTAGTATTTTCTGTCCTAAGTGTGGAATAACACTTTAAAACATAGTAAAAATAATTCTTGTTTTTTTTAGCTTCACACTATATCCCGCACGAGGCAGGGTAGGCAGACGGAACCTGGGAACCTAGTGTTAATACACTCCGTTTCACTTCCGTTCCCCACTTTCCGCCGAATTTGAAGCATTGCGTGTTGAGTGGCGGAACTCAACGCCGCGCTTTGCCTTATTACCAGAGCGAAGAAATGAAACATTAAATATTTAAATTAAAAATATTAAATATTTCATTTCCTCGACTGGGGATCGAACCCAGAACCTGTCGGTTACGGTCACACGCTTGTGCCGCTGCGCCACGACAGGCCTATAAAGTAATTCATATAAAATATTTCATATTCCAGTATACCAGACGAGCATTGGAACGTAGAATCTATTCGATCACACACTCTAGTCAAAGACTGCACTGAAGAAGTCACCACTGAGTATATGGGGTACATAAAATCTTTATTGCACGAGGAAATATTGGAAAATAACAGAAAAGCTCAAATAAGTATAGTTTACAGTGCAATGCATGGTGTTGGCTACGAATGTATCGTGAACGCCTTCGAAGCTGCTAATTTAAAGGTAATGTTATGTTTAAGTATTCGATCATCTGGATGTTTCATTGAAAGATATTTAAAGAAATATTACTTACTTAGTATTTACATTATTAATTTTATGGTTAACCTTTACTTACTCCGCTTCACGCTGTATCCCGCACATGCCTGCCATGTGGGGGAGAGTGGGTATAGGCAGAGGGAACTTGGGAACCTAGTGTTAAGACACTCCGTTCGTTCACTTCCATTCTCCACTTTTCACCGAATTTGAGACATTTCGTGTTGAGTGGCGGAACTGAATTAATGAATATTATGCTTAAAGGCTGTCGTGATATAGTCGTATAGCGTGACTGTAAACGTACAGATTGTGGGTTCGATTACTGATGACTAAACACGAATGATCTTATTAGCCATTTCTCGTCAAATTGATTTCGTTGCTAGTTCCTGAGATAAGTGCGTTCAATTGAACAAAGATGTTGATTCAGAGAGCCGGAAACCTTGTGTCAACACACTATGTTCCCTAATTTTTTTTGAGGCATTGCGCTTTGAATGGCGGAGTTGAACGCCGCGATTTGTTTCCATTACCAGAGAAATTAACGACTTGTATATTGTATATAATGAAATCAAAATTTCAGCCCCCATTGAGTGTAAAAGAGCAACAAGATCCGAATCCCGATTTTCCAACAGTAAAGTTCCCAAATCCCGAGGAGAAACAATGTTTGGATCTCAGTAAGCGAATGGCGGAACAAAATGGCGTTAAATTAGTTTTGGTGAACGATCCAGATGCGGACAGGCTGGCGGTAGCTGAATATGATGACGAGTGAGATATATTTTTAGTATATTTAATTTGTATTTAAATAGCGTATAAAATTTTCGTACTTAGCAGGATTTGAACCCGCGCCTCTTGGAAACTGTCCAAGCGCTCTGACCAACTAAGCCATACGTTCTTATCAAGCTACGTCGAAATTCTTATACGCTTGTTACAACGTTATTTATGTTGTTAGCATCTCTGTTGGGACGATTTTTACAAACTTTTGGTACCCAAAGAAAAACCAAATTTACAAAAAAATACCCAAATTTCCACTACCCAAAGACAATTATTAAGAATTGTTACTAGCATTATTATACGCTTTACGTAATTTTTATGCGCTTTTTAAATATAAATTTAGTATTACATTTTAAAAAAAATTGTAAAAATATGCTTGGTAGTTTTATATGCCTCCTTTTTTATTTTCTCGAAATTCATTATGTATTTATTTTTCTTTGCTTGTTTGTTGTACTTTATTAGTTCTTACTTTTCATCTAACACACACACACACACACACACACACACACAGCATATAACTCAATTAAAATGTAATTTTAGTATAAAATTAAAATTTATTTTTATTGTACATAATAATAATTTAAATTTAAAAGCTTTATATAAAACATATTAACGATTACAACATTATATATATATTATATTTTTTTTTTCAACATGTAATACCTTAAAATTATTGGAAAGTGGAAAACGGATTCACTTATCACTAGGTACCCAAATTTTCTCTGCCTAACCTATCCCATGAACGGGATAAAGCGTGAAACGTGAAAAAATCATTTTTTTTTTCCTTTTTTCAGCTCTAAATCCTGGAAAGTGTTCACGGGCAACGAAATGGGTTCCCTTCTGGGGTGGTGGATTTTAAATCAATATTATTCCCACAATGAGGGAAACGAAGAAGATATCTACGTGTTGTCAAGCTTCGTCAGCTCCAAGATGCTTCAGGCCATTGCTAAAGGGAAGGCTCAGTTCGTGGAAACACTTACTGGCTTTAAATGGATGGGTAATTTAATTTTTCACGCTGTAACACGCATTTAGCGGGATAGCCTGAGTGTGGGGTGTTTTAATTCTTTTGATCGATAACTATCTTTTCGGTCTGTTTGCTTTTAAAAGTGTGAAACTTAGTGTGAAGACACTCAATTCTTATTGCGTGTTGAGTGGCGGAACTCAACGCTGCGGTTTTTTCTTTGATACCAAAGCACGTATCGGTAATTTTGTATTGGCATCAATAAGTTATATTCATAAATGCCAATAAAATGTTCAATTACGTACATATTTGATTATTAGTTGGATGGTTATTTTATTCATAACAAAAAAATAAATATTTTTTTTTTTATTTTTTATTTTTTTTTATTTATGTTTTTTACAGGCAACACAACACTCCTGTTATTACAACAAGGTAAAATACCGTTGTTTGCGTACGAAGAGGCCATAGGGTACATGTGCCACCACAGAGTGCCCGATAAAGATGGCGTTTCTGCAGCCGTACAAGTAACTGTTACTTTTTTTAAATAAATCTTTTTTGTTAGTTAACTTTTAATATTGGTTTTATATAAAAACTTTTTTTTTTTTATAAAAATTTCATTACAATTTTTATTTTTATTTTTACAGCTTCATACTTTATACCGCACATGGCCGGGTAGGCAGAGGGAACTTGGGAACCTTGTGTTAAAACACTCCGCTCTCATTAAGACCATTTCGTTGTGTACTTTATGCTGAATTTGAGGTGTTACGTGTCGAATGGCGGAGTTTAACTCCGTGCTTTGCCTTGTTACCAGAATGAGGAAAATAAGATATTGAATATTTAATTCATCAAAGGAGGGATCGAACCTACAACTGTTGAATTTACAGTCACATAGTGTGTCACTACGTCATGATTCCCCCGAAATTTCGATTTTTTTTTATTTTTCAATTATAAATATTATTTAAAGTTATAATACGTAAAAATATTTTTTAATTTTGATATATAATCTGTTAATTTCCAGGTCGCATCACTAGCGTCAAATTTATATGCCAAAGGCTCATCCCTATTGAACCAATTGCACAATCTGTACAAAGAATATGGCTACCATGTGTCATATAATTCCTATTTCACTTTCGACGATCAGTCGGTTGTATCTAAGATTTTCAGTAGAATAAGAAATTATAATGAGCCCAATACTGTAAGTATTTTATTTGTATTTTTTTTTAATTTTAAACATAGCAGGATTCGAACCCGCGCTTCTTAGAAACCGTCCTGAGCGGTCTGATCGACTGGGCCATACGTTCTGATCTAGCTACGATGAATTTCTTTCAAGTTTTAACGTTTTTTTTTTATTTTAAATTAAATTAATTGCTTTATTTTACGTGTTTTTTGTCCGCAGTACCCGAAGATCGTTGGTTCGTCGACAGTGACCTTCATAAATGACTTCACCGCTGGAGTTAAAGTGCCAGAAGAGTCTACGCAAAATGTACATTTGAGTTAGTATGGAATTGTATATTATACTCAACTTGACGCTGTATCCCGCACATGGCAGGGTAGGCAGAGGGAACTTGGGAACCTAGTGTTAGGACACTCTGTTACACTTCCGTTGCCCACTTTCTGCCGAATTTTGAGGCATAGCGTGTTGAGAGGCGGAACTCAACGCCGCGTTTTGCCTTGTACCAGAGCGAAGAAATGAAAACATTAGATATTTAAATTAAATATTTCGTTTCCTCGAGTAGCGATCGAACCCACAACCCATCGGTTACAGTTACACGTTTGTGCCACTGTGCCACGACAGGCCTCTATTATATATATGTACATGCCAATGTTATACATATACATATACATATACATATACATATACATATACATATACATATACATATATATATATATATATATATATATATATATATATATATATATATATATATATATACATATATATATATATATATATATATATATATATATATATATATATATATATATATATATATATATATATATATATATATACATATATATATATATATATATATATATATATATATATATATATATATATATATATATATATATATATATATATATATATATATATATATATATATATATATATATATATATATATATCTATATATATATATATATATATATATTCGTGTCGAATCGAATATAACTGTTCTATTAATTCTTTGAAAACTATTTATATGGTTGTTATGACCAAATTGCATAATTATTTTAAACAATTGCATAATTATTTTAAACAAATGAATATTCTCTCTTTATCTCTTTAAAAATATTAAGTATTTCATTGTTTCAAGTGGGGATGGAACCCACAACCTGTAATTTACAGTCACACTTCCCTAGAAATAGTTATTAAATCCACTATCGGGTTTATCACATCGTTCCCCCCCCCCCCCCCCCCCCAGACGTGCTCGGCACGGGCCTGGACGCGGACTACACGAGCGGCGAGATGGTGTCGTTCACGTGCGCCGGTAGTGCGGGCGTGGTGCGCGTCACAGTGCGCACCAGCGGCACCGAGCCCAAGATTAAATACTACACCGAACTGGTTACAGACGCTGATACGATCACGTAAGTATTTAGTTTATCATCTTTTTTTAGGTTCCCACATAAGGCAGAGGGAACCTTGTTTTGGGACACTTTGGGGAACTGTCAATTTTTAAGATATTGCACGTTGAGTGGTAGTTATGTGCATATAATTCATTAGCTTTCGAGGCTTGCTCGAGGGAATCGAAGCTGTGACTGTCACGTTGTGCCACTGCGCTATAAAAGCCTTATATAAGAAACATTTGAAATAATATATATGATCAACAGATAATTTTATCTTCAAAAATTTGCAGAAATGTGAAAATTGTAAATGCAATGGTTAAAGGTTAGGAGAATTAATTACTACTTATCAATGTCATTATTTCAAAGAAAATCGCGGCATTGGGTTCCACCACTAGATTGACTTTATACCATGTGCCCCTAGGTTCCGGCAAACTGCGTGTAGTTTAGAAAAGTTGCACGGGAATGTTATATTAAATATTAAATAATTCTTTTCCTAGAGTGGGAACTGGTGACGTGAGTGTTTGTGGTACAACCACCCACGTCACCAGTCCCTTTATTAATTGATTTAATTGTACATCGGCGCCATTAAAATCTCGAATGTTTTTAATTTATTATTATGATTTTTTTTATTATTATTAATATAACAAGGCAAAGCGCGGCGTTGAGTTCCGCCACTCAACACGCAATGCCTCAAATTCGGCGGAAAGTGGGGAACGGAAGTGGAACGAAGTGTCTTAACACAGGGTTCCCGGGTTTTCTCTGCCTATCCTGCCTCGTGTGGGATTCAGCGTGAAGCTAAAAAAAAAAATATTTTTGTTTTTTTATTTATTTTTCCAGAAAACAAGCAGCAAAGAAAGCGGAGTTAGAGAAAGTTGTTAAAGAATTCATCGAGGAACTGCTTCAGCCGACTGAAAACGGACTTATTGGTTAAATGTAACATTTTTTTTGTTATTAATATTTATTTTATTTAATTAAATATGCTTATGTTATTATCAAAATATTTCTTTTTTTGTGATAATTGCGACATTTTGTTTTTGAAATTTGATGCCGTTCTTATAAAGTAATATTTTATAACTCAGTGTTTTTTATATTAAAATAGTGGAAATGTAAAAAAAATAACTATAATTTAGTATCATCGGCTTAGAGTGTAAACCTGCTAACTACATATTAAGTAAATTCACAGGAGACAAAAAACGACAAAAAAAAAGGGAATAAACTTTTATTATGAAAAGGTTATTATAAGTTTTAAAAATTAATTTGTATTCTCGTATCCAGGCCATAGCACGGTAGGCAGGGGGAACCTGGGAACCTAGTGGTAAAACACTCCGTTCCCATTAAGACCCTTCTGTTCTCCACTTTCCTTCTAATTTGAGGCATTGCGTGTTGAGTGGCGGAACTTAACGCCGCGGTTTTCCATGTTCCATCTTTTTATTTGTTTTTATAAATTCTGTAGGACGGCAAAGCGCGGCGGTGAGTCCCGCCATTCAACACTCAATGTCTTAAATTTGGCGGATAGTGGGGAACATAATGGAGTATCTTAACACTAGGTTCCCAAGTTCCCTCTGTCTACCCTGCATTGTGCGGGATACAGCGTGAAGCTGAATAAATATTTTCGAATGATATAAGAATAGACTTCATTGCGTCAAAAAAAAAAAAAACAAATTTAGCAGGTTTACACGCTAATTTTAATTTATATACATACATACATACATACATACATACTACATGTAATAAATATATTTAATGTTATATATAATTAATATTACACTAAAAAATACTTAAAACATTCTTTATTAAATATAATGTTAACTGGTAACATTACATTTTTTTTTTTTATAATAATTAATAAAACAAGTGCTATGGACATAGTGCCAAAGGATTTATTTCTGTGATAAACAATAATGATTTATAACATATTTCAATTGATATTCCATATTTAGATGAGAAAAATACGTTTTTTGAAACACGTATTAAAAAAATTTACTTCACGCGCACATGGCAAGGTAGGCAGAGGGAACATGGGAACCTAGTGTTAAGACAATCCGTTCCACTTCCGTTCCCCACTTTCCGCCGAATTTGAGGCAATGCGTGTGGAGTGGCGGAACTCAACGCCGCGTTTTGCTTTGTATCAAATTGGAAATATTAAATATTTAAATTGAAAAAAAAAATAACGTTTTTTTTTAATTATTATAGTGATTGCTTCCATTTCTTTAAAGTTAAAGGCATTTTATTTAAAAAAACGATATAAATCGTAATAACATTATAAATGGGGCGTCTTATTTTATATTCAATAAAACAATAAAATAACATTAAATGAACAAATAATTATTTTATTTAACAAACAAAACCTTTAAATTTAAGTATATAAACAAAAAAAACAAAGAAGTTATTGTTCGTTTTCTTCTGTTTCTTCCTGTTTCTGTCTTTCCCGTTCCCTTATATTTTTTTCGATCAAATTGTCTAATTCCGGACTTAACAAGACAGATAGTCCAGCTGCTATTGGCACCTATAATCATAGTTTAGCTTCACGCTGTAACCCGCAAAAAGCGGGATAGGCAAAGGGGACCTTAGTGTTGAGAGACTGAGTTTAACGCTGTGTCCCGCACAAAGTAGAGTAGCCAGAGGGAACCTGGGAACCTCTGTTCCTGTTCTAAAAATATTAAAGTCCTGGAGTGAAAATAAGCTCTACAGCCACATATTTTTACCATGTATCCATCCATATCAAGTATAAAGAAAAAAATAATATGACGTGTCGTTACACAGCAGCACAAACGTGCGAGTGTAAACGATAGGTCGTGGGTTCGATCTACTTGGATCAATTTTACCGTTCCATAGTAATATCTCAAGTTAAACGTAAAATTAAGTTACTTTTCTCTATTCAGCTATTCATGTGAAAATAAAACAAAATTTTAAGGAATTGCCGGAACTGCTTCATACATAATCATTAGCAAAAAAAATCGGCGGAAAGTGGGAAATGGAACGGAGTGTCTTAACACTAGGTTTCCAAAGTTCTTCCGCCTACCCAGCGTAAAGCTGAAAAAAAAAATACTATACTAATTAAGTTGAACATTATTTTAGACTTTTTAATATTGTATGGCGTTGATACATATGTATATGAATACCTCAGAGAATATCGGTTTTGCGGCATCCCACTTGTCCATATGATTTTCAAGTATCTTTAGAGACGGCCGAGCTTTTGGTATAATTTTTGATATTGTTCTAGAATTAAACAATTTTAACGTATATAATTTATAATTATAAGTATAAAAAAATAGACGCAAGTGCTGCTTGTGGCTTAGATATCATATATATGTAGGAACTTAACAACGAGATATGTCTACCTAAGTGAGGGAATAAATATTAAACAATATATTTGTATACATTTTTTTTCTTTTTTTTTCCAGCTTCAGGCTGTATCCCGCACTAGGCAGGTTAGGCAGAGGGAACGGAAGTGAAACCTAGTGTTATGACACTCCGTTCCCCACTTTCCGCCGAATTTGAGGCATTGCGTGTTGAGTGGCGGAACTCAACGCCGCGCTTTGCCTTATTACCAGAGCGAAGAAATGAAACATTAAATATTTAAATTGAAAATATTAAATATTTCATTTCCTCGACTGGGGATCGAACCCAGAACCTGTCGGTTACAGTCACACTCTTGTGCCGCTGCGCCACGACAGGCCTTTGTATACATTATGATATATATTTAAAAAAATATGCCTGTCGTGGTGTAGGAAAAGTGCATGCGACTGCAAACGTAACAGGTTTTATGTTCGATTCCCACTTTTTTCCCTTAATGGAAATGGATTGTCTTAACACCAGGTTCCCATGTTCCCTCTGCCTACCCTACCATGTTCGAGATACGGCATGAAGCTGAAAAAAAACTAACTCAAATAACGGCAAACATATAGTGTTCAGGAACTGTATCTGCAAGTCCGGTATGAAACACTTCTCGCGGTCCATTATGGTGACGGGGAGGTCGCCGCGAGACTTCTCCATCTCTCCTTGCTTGAAAAACTCCGTTAGGACCGCCGCCTGATAAGATATTTTTATTAGCTTCACGCTCTATCCCGCAAATGGAGGGAAGAGCAGGGAAGGAACTTGCGTACTTAGTCACTAAGAAACTCAATTTTATCACCAACTCTTTTTCAAATCTCTCAGAATTTGAGGCATTGCGTGTTTAGTGGCGGGAAACAACGCTGCGATTGCTTGCCTTGTTATTATAGCAAAGAGATGAGAATATTGAATATTTCATTTCTTTCTTTTGAATGAGAATCGAACCTACTACCTGCCACGTTTACATTCGCATGTTCGTGCCTTTGCACTACTACAGTCAATACACTATACTCCAATTCAGCAGACATCTTTGAACGGAAGTCTCTTAAAGGAAACGGAGTATATTAATACCAATTTCCAAGTTCTCTTTGTCTTGCTACGCGCGGGATAAAGCGTGATAAAACGAGCAAAAACGTAAAATAAAGACAAAAAAAAATCACTAACAGCAGTTTTCTTGACACTGCCCCAATCCTTCAACTGGTCGCTGAGGTCCGCCGCGTTCATTAACAGACACTGTAGCGCGTTGGTATGTACACGATTGCCTTTTTGATAATCGTATGATATTGCTTTATATTCGTTTAAGTTCCTATTAGCATTTTACTTATAGTAAGTATCTTTAATAAGTAACTAGTGAAGTCCATCATGGCGCAGAGGTACAAGCGTGCTATTGTAAAGGCAACTTGTTGTGAGTTCGATCTCCATTCGAGAAAATGAACTACTTAATATTTTCGTGTCTTCACTGAGTCTTGAATGTCGTCTCGAAGAGAGAGAGTTAGAGTTCGAATTCAGTAGAAAGTAGGGAGATTTTTTTTTAACGAAAACGTATTTCTTAACACCGGATTACCCATACCTCTGCCTGTCTTTTATACCTACCCTATAATCTAATTCATTCATATAATTCTTAGAAAATGTAGTGATAAAATTAAGAAAACAGGAGAACCAAAAATGTCCATTCGTTGCTTAACCGAAATATTCACATATATGTGGACATTTTTTATATTATACCTACAAAAATAAATTGATCAAATCTAGAATTAATTCATTTATTTAATCATTGACTATCTTCAAAAGAAGCATAAAAGGAAGACCTCAAAGACCTCTATCATACAAACAAAAACACCTAAGAACCAATACTAACTTAAAATAATTAGCCAGATCCGTAGCCAGTATATAATCTCGTAATAACATTAATGCTCTATCATAATCCCTCCTCGGCAATGACTCCAATATGTCACAGCCTTCAGTATTTAAGACGCACATGGCCTGGGCTAAATGGTGACGCTCCATTACACTACCCTCGCTTGAATATAACGCTGCTAGAGTCGTTTCTATATGAAATTTACATGTAAAACATTAACACGTGTGTTTTAAATGAAACACTTTTAACTGGATTAATCGCGTATATTGAATGGTAAACGTTTTTGGGAAACCCGACGTTTCGAACATTTTACAGTAGTCCGTGGTCACGGGTAGATTTGAGGTTAAAAGTGTTTCATTTAAAATGTGTAACAATCGCGAAAATCAAAGACAATATTGTTAACACACGTGGTTTAGGCACTGGGACTTAAAGTGTGGCGTTGAGTTACGTCTCTTTGCCTGCTATATACGAGAATTGCTCGAAGTTAAAAAAAAATGAAATCATACCAATATCCACTTTTTTACAAGGTAGAAATTACTCTATATCGACGAATATATATATATATATATATATATATATATATATATATATATATATATATATATATATATATATATATATATATATATATATATATATATATATGTATATATATATATATATATATATATATATATATATATATATATATATATATATATATATATATATATATATATATATATATATATATATATATATATATATATATATATATATGTATATATATATATATATATATATATATATATATATATATATATATATATATATATATATATATATATATATATATATATATTGAACCTGAAACCATCATAAATTAAATTTACAGACGTTAATTGAAAATGAAGACTTACGCCCTTGGATCTGAAAACTATTTGTAGTTCCACGGTGGTCCATATCGTGAACCAAACCAGCTATTACATACATGAGAGCTTGTAAATCGCTAAAATTACAAAAATATATTTTTATACATAAAAATAAATATCGAAAATCCGCCAATTACTAAAATTATATATGTAAAAAAATAAAATTTGTCATGACGATAATATTTTATTTTATAAATAAAATTACGTACGGCGGTTATGAGCTTAAAAACTAATTACGCTTTAAAGGAATAACATAACATGGGTAATGCCGGGCCCCTTTGCCCATCTACCGTAAAGACCGGCCACTAGTAGCTCCTCTAGTGCTACACAGGGCCGTGGGTGACGGTGATCACTTACCATCAGGTGACCCGTAAGCTCGTTTGCCTTATCCAAAAAAATAAGAATGAGCGAAAGTATGAAGGATGATAAACATATTCACGGCTCTACTTAATATATTTAAATCAAAAGAACCATTTGTTTGTACCCTGTACATAGCCAGGAAGGTAGAGGCAACCTGGGAACCTAGCGTTATTACACTCCTTTTTATTAGGCCACTTGGCCTTGGGAAAAGGTAAAGCGCCTTTTCCGTCGAAATCTGGAGGCATCACATGTAAAATGGCGGGGCTCAACGACGCATTTTACTAGACCTCTTTTACCAAAGAAGGAAAAATAAAAATATAAAAAATTACCTTCCCCTCGACTAAGAATCGAACCCACAACCTGTCGCTCTCACAATCGCAGTCTTGTGCTCAGATTCTTACAACAATCGTAACTAAAATATACATACGTATAATATCCATTCGCAACTAATTTATAACTACTTAAAGCTGCGTAAGCCCACTGCGCCACACTGAACGCGTGCAACCAGCTATGGTATGGAACGTCACGGTAACCCTTCTTTACGTGTAGAATAAACCTAACCAGCTTTTGTTGCTTTATGTTAAACCTATAAAGAAATGATGAACACATTTAATTAAATATAAAATTGTTGATCTTTTTGCTCCTTATTGTATCCCGAATATACCAGGATACGTTGAGGGAACTTGGGAATCTAGTATTAAACCACCCCGGCCGAATTCCAACATTTCCGTTTTCCAATTTCCGCCAAATTATCGAGTCGAGTGGCGGAGCTCACCGCTGCTGAAATACATAGAAAGATAGGCAGGGACAATTTATTATTAAAACTCTGTTCAAGACGCTCAGAGAGATGTTCAACGTGTACCTACCAGGGCAGCAACATAAATAATAATTAAATATAAACAGAGACTGGAGTGGGTTACACTTAGAAACTATCGCGCTTACTTTATGGAGAATCATTCCATAAAGTAAATAATTTTACAAAATTACTTAAACGGTTAATCCACTGTCATTAACGACGACAAAACTCAAAGCGATGCGAAAGAGGTATGCCGAGACCGTAGTTTGGCGCTCCGTTCTCTCTGCCTACCTCGCTAATCCCAAGCGAGGATAGCGCGATGCTAAGGTAAGAACGATAAGACAAAAAAGCCCACATGCCATGCGGCAAAATTCATCAAATTCAGAACTCAAATTTAGTATAATTAATAATATATAATAACACAAAAAATCTATATTAACTTTTTATGAAACTCCAAATCTGTGAACATTTTGTATGCATAGCAGGGCAACTCTCGCAGTGGCAGCGCTCGTAAATTGAAATGAAGGCTACTAATATGTGGATGATTGTGAAATCCGGTACATTCTATAACACGGAATACTTCTTGATCTCCAACCTTGGTAAGAAATTAAAATTTAATATCAATGAAAGGGACATATAAGAGATATATGGAAGGCATATGGTGTCCGCTATCAACGCTAATTTTAAGGATTCAGAATGAGAGAGAGATTCAGAATGTTTTTAAATAATTAAAAAAAATCGTTCAGCGGGAATCGAAGTCGCAACCCTATTAAAAGACGCTGCGATGGTATTCAGGATCCTTTTCAAAAAAAAAGGAAAAAACGTGAAGAACAGAATGTTTTCATAATATTACTTATACTGTTCAAAAACATAAAAATAGTCAAAAACAAAAGAAAATTAAATTTTGTAATATGGATGTTTACGATATGTTTATTATTGAAAGACGTGACTAGATACGTCATACAAAGCCTTATTTTCTTTTTAACCGACTACAAGCTACTATACTTTTGTAACTGAATTGGCATAAAAACGTTAGGACCATCATTCATTATATGTTTACGTCAGTCCCACAGAAAACGAATTCCAAAATTGGGAGCTTATTTTTTCGAATTTTACTTGTCTTCCGTAGAAATTCACTGAGTGAAAATATTATTTAAGACTCATTTTTTTATTTTTAATTCTTTTTAACTTTAAAATATTCCCTACAATGAGCCCTAGTAAATTTAGTCAGCTAGTATTTTTATTTTCTTTGGAGAGAGTTGTCTCCTAAAAAAATAAGATATTTTTAATTATCAGTACTGTTCTCTCAAATAACCTTCATATGATACATGACCAGCTCATTAGCTAGGGCGTTCCTAATATGTGCCTCCTGTATCTTCTGGTATACGACGGAGTGCGTGATGCAGACGCCACAGTAAATGCTGAACGCGAGGGCCATTTCCTCGTCCATCACGTCGAAGTATGGATCACCGATTTTATTTATCAACTGACCTACACCTATTATGCCTGTTTGTTCTCGTATTGGAAAGCAAAGGATTGATCTAGAAAATTATATTAGAAGATGTTTTATTAGCACTGTGTATATTTTAAAAGTGCCAGGATTCAAAGATTATTATACAAAATTAAGAATTATCATTTTTTTACTATGTTTTAAAGTGTTATTCCACACTTAGGACAGAAAATACTAAACTTAAATTTAAAAAGCGTATAAAAATTTTGAATAAAGCAGGATTTGAACCCGCGCCTCTGGAACGGTATTCCAGAGGCGCGGGTTCTGTTATCAATTGGTGAAAATTAATTTAAACGTTATTTTTAAACTTACAAGCGTGTTTTTTTTTTTCGAACTTCACTTGAGAACCACGTGTTAAGATATTCCGTTCTCATTAAGATACTTGTGCTCCCTACTATCCGTCGAATTTGAGCCATTGTGTGTTGATTGGCGGAGCTCTACGCCGAGTTAATTAATATTCTTTCGAGTGTATACTTAACCTTGTCCGATGTAAATTTTTTGATTCAAAAAACGAAGCTTGCAACTTCTTATTTTGAATAAAAATATTTGAATTTGAATTTGAATGCAAATTAGTGGCTAACGAACATAGGTATAGGTAAGGCATGAGTAAGTCATGTGGTAAAGTCAAATGGACTTCGGATATCAAAATACTCTAGATTTATGTAAAATATACGAACTTGCAATTCACTCCAGGCAAACAATCGATGTTAGTATCAAAAGATGGATGCATTTTAGCATCTTTACAGTTAATGAGAGTACCGGTTTTAATAATCTGCCCCGTTATACCAATGTTCATAGGAAATCTGCGTTCTATAATTTCTGTTTCATCCTTAAAAGTCAGAATGTATTATTAGGTACAATTAAGACACCATCATAGTATTTTGTTTTTTTTTTATGATAGACAGAGGGAACTTGGGAACCTATAGTTAGAAAACTCTGTTCCTATTAAAACTCTTCAGTTTTTGCCACTTGAGTGGCGGAACTTACCGCCGCGCTTTGCATCATTATCAAAGTGAACATATAAAATTATTAAACATTTTATATGCCCGTGTGAGAAACAAACCCATAAACGGTCACGTTTACATCCCGATAGGCTCCTGCCCTGATAGATTAGGTACATCTTTGACTATCAAAGTTATGTTTCACATGGTCAGGCAGAGAGGATCCAGCGTTATTATACTTAATCCTTAATTTTCTGCCCGAATTTGGAACAGCGTATTGATTGATGAATATCATTTTAAGATAAAGCCTGGCCTGACCTTGACTCAGAGTAGGAAAATTAAGATAATTTAGACATTTAACTCTTCTCCTTAGTATGTACTGGAGTCACAAACATTTTATTTACTGTCAGATTTTGTTCCTCTGTTTCACAAAACAGAATGACATAGACGCTCTCTAAAATGATTTATATATACCCCATATTTAAATGCAAAACGATTGCCTTTCTCTAATTTGGGATTTATATCCCAAATTAGAGAAAGGCAATCGTTTTGCATTAGTATTTTGAGTAAGGCTGCCGTTTTGCCAATGATAACATTTTACATACAATCGTAAATATTTATAATATGAACAAAAACAATAATATATTGAACAAAAAAAAGATAAAATTTCAGACTTAACATAAATAAATAATAAGTCCAATAAATAATAATAAGCAAGCGATAAACATGTTGAATAATAATAATTTACCCCATTTTGTGTATTAGAAGGGCGTATTCTTTCAACTAATTCCATACGATCAACATCGATTAGCAGTACAGAGCAATGTTCAGCTTTGGTCAACTGCTTTGCTTGCTCCATTGCTATTTGTAGCAGAGTGTCTAATGACGCCACCTAAGTATTAAAATTGATATTATACTAAAAAGAGATAGAGAATACACATTATGGTTGTGGGTTTAAATCTTAGTCTGGAGTGCGTTAATCTAATTTAATTTTATTATTTTCAGGTCGATATGAACATAAGTTTTTAATTTAAATTGTCAAAATACTTACTTGTGTAAACAATCTTCTGGCAACACGGAGAAGTTGTTGACATTTTTGTTTTAAAGTACATTCATATTCTAAGGCTATGGTCTTGTGTAGAACGGGCCAGGAAAATCTAGATATAAATATAGGGCCAGAAAAATAACTGATACATTCTAAATAATAGCTATTTCATTTTAAGCGGTCATTACTCTTGAGAAATTAAGTATCACTATATAATTTCTACAATAAAACAAAATACGCACAAAAAGCATTCGTGAATGAGTAGAGCAACTTCTTCTTCTAAAACTTTCGGCGCTACCACACACACTATTATGGAAAAGGGCTTATCCACTAATGGATACATTATAATACGCTTTTTTACTTCTTTTGTTAGAAACTGAAATTAAATAATAATATTGTGAAGTTAAAATCGGGTTGCCAACCTGAACGTTGATTAAAACAAAGAGACTTTGGTGTTTCAGACTGGTGCAGGTAATATTGGGCCACAGTTGATTTAGAAAATACTTGCTACATATTGCACCACTTAAGATGGCGCCGATGTGCTTATAGTGCTTCGGTGGATTCGGCGCAAAGCAGTCTTGCCGAATGCGCGCTTGGGCGCCATAAGTTGGGCAGAGTATCCCTACCCTACTACTAGTACTGGAGCTACTCCCACAGTAGCTTATGGGTTATAGTAAAACTGCAAATATCCTAGAAGAAACCCCAAAGCACCATGAAGGTGATGGTGGCCTGCAAAATTCGGGCCTTCCATTGTGGCATCGTAACACCATGCGCAAGTGATTCTGCAGCGTCTCTGTCTCGTCTATAGGTGGAAAGGGATTCCGCTGAGTTCGAATTCATCGTTGAGTCCGACAGTACCTCCTGACGTAAGGTACAATTTACCAAGGTTGTTAGGGTTGCAAATTATAAGGTCTTTAAAATACGAAATAGAGCCTTTCCCGTATGACCACGGTCAAAACCATAGCCTGCGGTGAGACGCTGTGGGAGGCAGTACTATCATTGAGCACGGTAGTAGTGCTTGAGTTGAAGGCAGTGGAAGGCCCCGGAGTAGATGGACGTGGGAGGCTTCTTCAGAACTCACCAACTACCGTAAAAGACCGGGTCCAGGCAGGAGGGACACACACGATCACCTCTTTTCATTGTAATCGGCAAGAAGGCGATCAGATTGGGGAACCTGATCGCCCACTAACCTGGTACGGGAAGGCACGCACAGGTTGCTACCGCGCGCTTATCAGAGCAGACCGCCGAATGTGACCCTTGACTCTGCGACGTGACCCCCGCCGCCGAGGTTATGGAAGAATCCTTGATTCCCATAGCCCCGGCTATGAGGTTTTAGTTCGACCGTCAGGTTTTAGTGGGCAGAGGTTAGTAAGTTTAGAGGTTTATTAAAATTTTAAACTTTGATAGCTATCAGTTATTATTATGGTTACGAGTATCTTTTCGGTGTTAAATAAAGGAACTCATCGCTGCCTTTTGTATACACTAACATTAAATAAAATTCTTCCAAATTAAAAGAATCAACAACATTTACAAACAAGCATTGAATACAGAAAATAATTTTCTAAGACAGTCCTTATATAGTAAGCAATTTAAACTAATAAACAAATATTATATTTCAAAACATACTTACAGGTGAAACAATGTTCTGGAAATCAGTATGAAAATTTGACAGTAGCTCAGTTTGTTCCATATTGGACTTTAAAGTATGTAATAATTTTGGAGTCATCTAAAAGTATAAAAATAATATGGAGAGTAAAAATTTATATAAGAAAGACAAAAAATTTATATATTTAGAGTCACAACAAATAAAGAGCAATAACTTACAAATATTTTATGTTTTCGAACCAAAGGAGACGAACCTATTACTTCTATAGAAGCTTCAGAGCCTACTCCATGGACTATAACTAAAAACACTGTTTCCGCATTACACTCTTCCCGTAACTTGAAAATTAAACATTATTTATTCTAATTTATATATTTTATATAAGTTTATATTATTCAAAAATTTATTTATTTTAAACATCTTACATATATGTTTATTTTTACTTGTAAAAGTGCAGAAGTCTCGTCATTTAGATTCATAACTAAGTCAAGAATTTTCCCCGGATCGCTGTTTTGAATACCTTTTCTTTTGTGAACTTTTTATGCGAAGCCATAATAACTAAATATTATATTTATTTTAGAAATGACAATATTAACGAAATAACAATGACAGTATGTATCAAAGTTTAATTAAATAAAAAAAAACATTGGTTTTTTTATACATGCTGTCATTTTGTTACTGGTCATTTACCACTTATTAAATATAGTAAGATTTTATTTATTTTTAACAAACTATCACCATTAAAAGTTCACATTTAACTATAAAATTAATAATACAATAAGCTATTATAATAGTAATATTTAATATATTAACATTATTTTTGTAAACCTAGTGGTAGGTACAGCATCATACAAGGAAATTGGGGTGAATAGAATTCGCTGGCTGAAAAGATATACTATCAGGACTGTAATATGCAATGAGTCCCATTAGTAAATCTATTATTTTACTCGTTTTTTTAAAAACTTTTCTGGCTGGTGGATGTATGTGCGTTAAGTTCGAAACACTTGCAATACAATACGCTTGAATGTGGTCGCTTGTTGTGTGTGCGTAGTACGCCGACATATTTCATTTATTTGATGATATCTTATCTATCCTGGTGATGTCACTAATGTAATATACATAATATCGTTTTAAAATACAACCGAACCTCCTTTATGTAAAGCCGTATCGCCGTAAGAATCCTTCAAAGTTTAAAAAGTGAGAAGAAATTAGTAAATAGCAAGACATAATAGTAGGAATTGTTTGGGTGTGGTCCCGCCCAGTTTTTCTGATAAAGTCAATTCAAAAGAAATCGAATTCAAGATAGTATTTTTCCTGACAACACAACAATTTTTGTAACAATATACGTAATTCTCCACGGCCGAATTCCGCTACGATAATAAATCAGGTTTTGCTAATATTATATTACCAGTGAGTCGGCTGTGTAAAGTAATCTATGCAATTTGAGTAGACAAAAGCCCGTTGCCTGGAGTACGTACTAGCTCTTTGGCTGAGCACTGGGAAGTGTTCTTTCTATCTATCATCCACCATTAAGACGCTTTCCACATTTTTCGTCTGAGCAGATTTGTCATGTTGGGATGCCCAATCCGAGGCTTCTTTCAAAGACCATTTCCTTCGACCTCTGTACTCTGTGAGTTCTTGCCACACCAGTGCCAAACATGTAAAGCATCTGTTTTCAAACCAGAGTCATCTCAACCTTTTGCAAGCTTGTGGTTTCATCTATTTCCAAGTTAATTTAAAATCAAAGTATAATTTAAAAACAATAAATATTGCACTTCTTATACTATCCTTATAACGTCAACCGCTAAATCGGCGTTCAAATGAATTAGTTTAGATTTACATGTGAGCGGAGCCTTAGGTAAAAGATAGTAAGCAATATAAGCGAATGACAAATTACAATTTTTAATTAAGTTAATTCTTTTAAGATCTTTTTGATTATCTATACCACTAATAAGAAATCTGTGGTTGAACACTGTCTGTACATGGAAGATATATTATAAAATCTTATACCACGCATGTACACGCTAATATTAGAAACTGTTAACCGGATTTTTCTATTATATTTTGGCAATTTTCCATAAACATTCAGTATTTATATAATCGGTTAATAATAAAAGGTGATGTTGATTAACAATTTTTAATTTACTTTGCTGAAATTTTAGTTTTATATTTACAGATATTTTTTTAAAAGTGATAATGTTATTAGAACAAGGATGTAAGTGAGAGTTTAAATAAAATAGTGTAAATAAGCTAGTCTGTATAAAATAGAAAATCAAATAGATAAGTAACTCTTTGGTAATAGTTAAAAATGCTTTAACTAACAAGCATGTGACGCGTGTTGTGGGTTCAATTTCTATAAATTGAACCCACAACACGCGTCACATGCTTGTTAGTTAAAGCATTTTTAACTATTATTTAATATTTTCAAATTAAATATTTAATGTTTTCATTTTCATCTGTTTATGTGTTTTATCGCTCTGGTAACAAGGCAAAGCGCGGCGTTGAGTTCCGCCACTCAACACGCAATGCCGCAATTTCGGAGGAAAGTGGGGTACGTAAGTAGAGCATAGTGTCTTAACACTAGTTCCCAAGTTCCCTCCGGTTACCCTGTTATGTGCGGGATACAGCGTAAAGCTGAGTAAGTAAAAATAGTTTATTACCGTAGTAGACAAAATGCTGGCTGCTGAGCCAAGGCAAGTTGCAGTAAAAATTATGTATTTCACGTCTTTCAACATGCAACACTTTATAAGATTGGTCGTGACATTAATCCACATGTTACATTTTCATTAATTAATCCTTATCATGCCCTAGAGAATTAAAAAGTCATTATGTACATATATGCAACAATTAAACGAAAAATATATATTATGAAATTACTTCATATTCTAAATCTAGTGACGCTATAGACGTGTTATTGTTTTGACAAATAAATACCAAAATGAACTCACAAAATAGTGATATATTATTTGATAACTTTGTAGATATTCATATTCAAAGAATATTTATGCCTTTAAATTGTATGCAACGGTTGTATTTTCTTCCTAAATATAGTATTTATAAAAACTTCATCACTTTCAATGAGCCTGTGGTGAACGTTATATCTACTGTAACGGTCGTTGCTCTGGTTACACTGCTTTACATTCGTTGTTGCATGTTTCTAAGTGACTTATTGAGCGAGGGCTTCACATTTTTATGTTTTATATTGATTTTTGATGCACTTTATTATTCAGCCGGTTTTTTGATGAGCCTGTTACTTAATATCATTTACAGTAAATATAATGTGAAGTTCGTTTTAAATTTTCAACGAATCTTTAAGTTGTTAAACTTCAAAAATTACAAATATTTTACAAAATTCAATGTTAATCCATGGTTGTGCGTTCCTGGAATTATATTTTGTGATATATTCTTCCTTGTGATGTTGTTTTTATCTGACTCTATTGTTAAATATCACAGTACTCTATGTTGTTTTTTCACTTGTCACTTTGACATGAATTTAATTTATGTAAATCGTATTATGTCGTTACTTAATTTTCAATTGAACTTATGGATTTCGGAATTCAAAAATACTATTAACGAACTCACTGATAGTACAAGCTTAGTAAGGCTTACTAGTAAGTAAGCATACAAATTGAATAACTTAAAATGTAATATTTCACGTAATCATAGAATTTTATGAATAAAAGTTGATTTGAAATGTTTCCTTTTAACTAAGATTGTGGGAGTGGTACACGAACCGATGAAAAGAAAATGTTGGAAATATTCAGAATAATTTTCGAAAATTACAAAATATTTAAAGAAATTTCGCAGCATTATGTAAGTTTTGTTCAGCTTCATGATTTGTCCGGCACATAACAGTACAATTTTCAATATTTTAATAATAAAAAGGAATAGGAGTTATTATATGTAACATTATAAATAATTTTTAAACAGCAATTTTTAATCAACAATTAATTAGTTGTCTATAAAGTCGGTTTATAGACGATAATTTTTAAAATGATGGGTTCCGTTTAAAGGTCATTACAAAGCCTTTTTGCTATAAACGAATGCCTAGGCGGATGTAGCCTCTCTATCGCTTGTTTGACGCTCTCACTTGCACGCCAGGCGGAAATGATCAGGCGGAACGTGACAAATTTTAGTGCATCGGCACGATCATTGATTTATTACGTTACCATGACAGAAATGAAGAGCACAGGCCTAATAGTTGGTCTGTATTTGTCGATTTTCTTCAAATTTCCCTTTTTTTCAAAAAGAAAAAACATATTGTCAAATACTCCTGAACCACTACTGACTAATATTGAGATTCTGTATAACCTTGCAGGGTCATGTACTATAAAACTTTTATATAAAATGTTATATATAATAATTTTGTTTTTTAGATATTATATCACACCATTAAAACCTTTGCATATGCACTAATGTTTGTGAAATTTTGGACTGAGATAGATACTGTACAGGATAGTGATCTGCAGGTAAGTTATGGGTAGTAAAATATAGATATCTAACCGAATATTGAGTGACTAGTCTTCGCTCATAACTTCATTTTATAATCTTTACTAAGCTCTTCATGATTTTTTTTAATAAATCCACATAATTTTCCACGTCAGGTGGTTAATTTTGATGTCTTGAAACATCAAAATTAACGCCCTACATTTTTAGACTAAGTTTTTATATATTAACAGAGAGCTTATTATTTCTTAAGATTGCCAAGGACGTGAAGTTGCCATGACGACCTTTAAAAAAATATCTTTTTAATGTTGGTAATAAGTAATTATATACTATAGCCTGATGTGGTACTAAAAACGGCACCAAGATAAATACAATTACAGTTCCGTAGTCTGAAATGCATATTTACATAGTTAAACATGAGAAATATAACATTCAATTAATGCACTCACATACCAGTCAAATTAATCGCACATTTAAAAAACAATCAAACAGCAAACAAAATATTAACATTATTAAATTTTGATTTAAAACTATATATGTTAAGAAAATCATCCTGTAAAAGAATACCCAAGTCTTGATGAAACTATTTGTTTTTCTATTACAGTAATGAAATCTATAGGCAAAAATCACAGTAGGAACCTTAATCTTGGCTTGGCTTAAGCAAGCCAATATTAAAGTTCCTACTGCTATTTTTTTATTTATTGAATATTCTTAATTATTGAACATTAATTGAACACTCTTTCCGTTGAACATTCGTCAATCATAATTACGTGTTGACATATATACTCATACACTTCTTTTTGAAAAGGCGATTTTTACTAGATTAGTTTTAAAAAAATATTCCAGCAAAAATATTTAGCCCAGTTCTTAGGATTCTTCATATATGAGATACTCCAGAACTTAAACTTTTATATATAGATTCATTACTACTAGGGTTATAATAGCTACGTAAAAGAAAAGTATTATAAAATAACAGGGTGTTATATGTTTTATTGCATGAAAGTTATACAACAATACAATACAACAAAACATATTTGACATCTGTTACTATTACGAAAGTTTTTACATTGATTCGTTGTTCAATTCAAATTCAAATATTTTTATTCAAAATAAGAAGTTTCGTTTTTTGAACGTCAAACAATTTACCACCAGCTCACTAAAGTGACTGCCTCAGACCTGAGAAGAACCCAAGTAAAAAACTCAGCGGGCCATGTCTTTCTATAATCAGAGCTTTAAATCAAATTATAATAGTTTTACAATGATTCGTTGAAATAGCCTGGAGCGAGCATTTTATTCCCAAGGAGGGTAATCATTAATAAAATCGTTAATTTGGTAATAACCTTTGACACACAAACGTCTTTCACAACTATTTTAAATTGTGAAATAGAAAATTCTCAGACGTTTTCTGGGATCCTATTGTAAAAGCATACATACACCGTGACCCATAAAAGAATTACGGCATCGATGCAATCGAGTTTTAGGTACACTAAGTTTAAACTTATTTCTAGTATTAATATGTTCTCCAAAGATCGTTAAAAATATATATTTTTAGTCCACATTCAATGTTGGAATTGGCATCTCTTTTTGTTTTAATAAGTACCTAAGCAAAGTAACAAACACATTTTTAATACGTCACTCAAGGGCAAGGAGTTATATTATTTATATAAATAGATAAATTATAAATACAGACTATGCCAAATTATTAAAGCTGTAAGCTCTTATGGGTAAAACCATTTAAAAAGATTTTGGCTACTAACCTGCTTTCCTTTTTTAGCAGTGGAAAGTTTTGAAATTTGTACTCACCTTGGATATAATAAAAAATATCCTCCTTCAAAGTTCAATTGGTTTTTTATGCCAAGACTTCTACACGGCAATTACTGAAGTTGAAATAATTTGTTTGAATATCATATTATCTAAGAAGCATTCAGGTTTGTTCATTGTTATTAACTAATAATTCTCAATGCATTAAGTACTTGTCAAGTCAATAGGCATGATGACAGGATGGAAGAATCACAGAAATGACCTTATTGAATTCTCAATTATGTTTTTTTCAAATAATAAATAACTTTAACTTTTTACTATTAAAAACAGATTAACGTGATTTTTTTATAAAATGTTAAAATACCATGGTCTGCCATTTGAAACGAAACAATGACGTCACAGCCGTGAAAATAAAATTCTTGTCAATTGTTGTTGCTTGTATTCTCTCGTAATTTGCGGATTTCTTTGATTAATTATATTTGTGTAAAGGTACAAAAAGATTTCTGCCCATTATAATTTCGAAATGTGAAAACATCTCTGTAAGTATTGTCATAATCTTGTAAAAGGTCGTTTTATATTTCTTAAACGGCAACACTACTCAACCCCGTCGCTCTTTTGTGACAACTTCCGGTGAAAGGATAAAGAGTGGTGGGGTTGAAACAGCGATTTTGATAATTTAGTCGGGAGCTCGGCCAGTCGTTGGACATCATCGAAGTAATAAGTTGTGTAGTGGAAACTATACCAGCTGGCCAATTAAAGTGTTAAGGAAAAGGAATAAAAGCATTTACAGTACTGTAAATTGGAGTTTTCTTGATAGTATGTAATAATACTTATACTAATAAGTATAAGTATTATTACATACTCATATTAATAAATTCAGTTTTAAGTAATAACTTAAAACTGAATTTATTAATATTAATTAAAACTAAACGTGACTTCATGTGTTGAAGTGGTAACACAGAGTGAGTAATGAAATCCAAATATCGATTAATATAGTGAGGGAACTTAAAAAATAAGACAGAGTTATTGGAAAAAGATGGTTCGGTGTGGTCTGATGTTGCGCAAGAATTGCCGGTACAGGGCCGCCGTGGGTGATCTTTGGCGAACGCGGTGCCTCAGGGTTGCCGCATACATAATTTATATATATATACTTGTATATACACATACTTGTATATATTAATGTATTTTTATGATATATTTAAAAGCACAGTAACTTATTTGTAGTTTATTCCAAACAAGGAATAAAAAAAAAATTAAAAATAATAAAATTGAGACATTAATCATCTGTACACCAACCACTTTATTGACTTATTTGAGTGCGACTCAGTGGCACTTCTAATTTTCACTTTCACTCTGCGACCTTTCACTCTGCGACCTAAGACTGAGGGAATGATTGGAGCCAACAAAACTGAACCTACTTTTGAGGTATTCTGGGGAGAAGGGATGGAACAGTACAGTGTAAAGAAGTGAAAGGATATGGAGATTACGTCGCTTTACGGCTCAACCAATCACAACCGATCGTATCTGAAGTGACCGCTAATACATGTTTGTTCAAACAGTTGTAACGTTGAAAACCTCTAAATCACTTCTTGTATTTAGTGAGATGGAGCTAAGAGTGTTAGATTTAGTAACATTATCTAATACAGAGACTGAGCTGAAATGTGCATTCAGAGAATCTATGTAGACCCTACTAGCATCCAAGGTGGATTTGTGATCTCAACTAATTCCCATTGTGTCTAAAAACTTCCAAACCTTAGCAATGTTCTTATTACTGACTGTTGTGTGAATATAGTTTCGCTGAACTATGCGGCAGAACCTGTTACATTTGTTCCGTAACCCTTTGTATTGAAGTAAATTTGTAAACGTGGGATTGTGCTTATATTTATATTTAGCTCTATTTCGCTTATTCATGAGAACGCGAATGTCTCTACTCAACCAAGGTGCCGGGAGGAAACAATAGAAAGGTCCAGTAGCGATGGTGTACAATCGGGAAAGAAATGTGTCGCGTTATTACTGTTAAGCAGATTGAGATTACTGCCATTAATGATCTCATTAAGATGTTTTGACCGAGAGTCATCCTTGATTAGGCAGGTATTAAGGTAATATGCAGGTATAATGATAATAGTATGGTCTGTGTTAGGGACATGTTTTTCTAACAGAGCTTTAAAATTATTGGAATAGTCTATGCGCAGAGCCTCTGTGCGCCTGCGACTATAAAAAACTACAAGCATCAGCTTCAACTTTTATTTTTTTTATTATTATTATTTATTTATTTACAAGTAAAATAAGCAATACAATTTCCTGAAACTTGGCCATAAGGATATTTTTTTTATATTATAATTCAATTAAGATAGGTTGCAAACACTAATGATGATTAATTGCGAAGATATCTTTAACATTATGGAACCGTCATAAATCCTTACAAATTACGTAAGTTCCCTCTGCCTACCCTGCCGTGTGCGGGATACAACGTGAAGCTGAGTAGAGTAGAGTCTCGCACTTTTTTCTTTTGAGGAACGTAAACGAACAGCGTTGGTGATTTAAAAGATGTATGTGTACACTGGTGAACCCCACAGCATTTGTAAACCGTGACGTCATAGCGACCGCCATGACACTTGAGCGCGTTTTGCCGCCAAATATTTTTTTTAAGAAAAATGTGTAATATTACGTTACTTATGCTTAGATTTTGCTGAAATATTATTTTTTCGGTAGGTCTATAAACATTATTCAATAGAAGTAAAAAAATGTCATCATGCCTATTGTACATATATACCTATATTGTAATATAAATATTGTAATATTATAACATATTATAGTATAAAAGAAGACATGAAATAAGAAAATATATATTTATTTGTTTTAGGTATATCGAGAATTTGCAAGAATATTTTGCGGTTGATCAAAGTTGACTATTCAAAGATGCAAGCATGCCGTTTGTATATAATTGAGTCGAAACTTCTATTTAGTTTACTCACATCAATCACTGACTTCGCTGTGGTGATAATACAATTTGCTCTCTTACGAAAATTACAGAAATAAATTTTGTTAGTATTAGTAAATTAGAAACTTTATATAATAATGATTCAGAGATGTTCAAGTTTTGATACTAATTAAACATACCTTATTTTCTGTGAATTAATTCAGCATTATTCCTACCTCTTCCCTGCAAACAACTCTTCTCTTCAACTGCAAACCTTCCGCCGAAAAACTTATAGCTAAATACACAGTAGTTAAAATCGATACTTTGTTTTGAATGGTACGATCAGTGCATTACAATAATTATTGCACTACAGTATAATTCAAATTACAATAAAAGCTTTAATATACGTATCGCTTGGAGTTTTGTATACCGAACAAAAATGGCGCCAGTCTGACTAACTTTACACTTAGGCCGTGGTCCGAATAATGCTCACAGTGCTCGCTTACACTGCTAACGTGTGGTCCGATAATAAGTGAGCGCGCCAACGTCTGTTAACAGTACTAATAATTCGGACCACTTGTGAGCGTGCTTATGGCTTTGACAAGTTAATTTGTTTAACTTTTCAAATTCATAAGCACCTAACAGAGCATTCTTTTATATAAATATGAGTGGAGTATGTGGTATAGCCGATGAAGGTATTTTAAATGAAGGTAATTTTCTTTTAATAAACTATTGTATGTTTTCAACTTATCCAATTTTTTCACAAGGATGAACTTAGGTTCATATGTTTTTTCGCTGAAGTACTCTTCCTTTCCGAATCTAGTTAAATTTATAATCTTCGCCCTTACTTTACGCTCTTTTTAGCTATCGCGTGAAGAGATTTGTTCACAGAAGTAAGATGTTTCCAGACAAAAATTAGTAGACTGATTGAATGAAAAATAAGTAAGAATTCTCTGATTTAGAACAAAAAATGTGGAACTTCGCTCTTCTTTTTTGGTTTCTAACTTACTCGTAGATATTATATATTTAAAAGATGAAACGGTACTTTTCATGTCCTCGTAATTCTCGTCAGTGAAAACAAAACAAAAACTTTTAATTTCAATTATAGTTTCTAAAAGTTTTATTTTCTTATGATTAATTTCACCAATACAGATAGTATCCATATAAAAAATCTTATATTTTCTGATTCATAAAGTCACTGAAATGCTGGTGTTTTACTTCTTCTCGCAGTAGATACATTGGTAGCAGGAACGTGATCCTGCTTTACATTCTTAGAAGGGTTACGTAAAAATTGCTTAATTATTGTTCTTTTTACACTTTGAACATGTTATAATGTCGGTTGTTATCTGTTTCTGGGAGACAACAAAGTCACTTCGACTGCGACATCCTTATTATTTAATAAATATAGTTATTAAGTTGAAATATAATCATAAAGTGTTTTGAATGAGAGAGTATTTATTCAAAACATTTAAGTTAAAATATCTATTTCTACGTAAATTATCTAATAATTCACTGTCAAAGGATTTCGTAATTACATAATCCTTTGACAGACAACATCTTGGGCATGGCAGTGCCCCTGCCAAGTCGAGCAATAAAAGCGGCTCGGCCGTACCATCCTTTTCTCGAAGCAATTCAGGCTATTTTCGACCCCCCTATAATTTCGTTGTGGATAAAACAAGAAGTCTGAATTTATCAGTAACTAATCAGGCATTATATAAACACGGTATATTTAAAATTTCAGTCAATTTGAACCAGTAGTTTAAGAATGACAACTTGTTAAATTTTCTGAATTTTGTCACTCACTGACTGACTGACTGACTCACCGATCATCAAATGTCCACAGCACTTCTAGCAGACATAGAAGCTTCAAATTTAGAATAGAATTTAGTGTCTTAATCATAGGAAAACCTAAATATTTTGTAATTTCGGTAGAGTTTTCTAAATACACCAACTGCATGAATAACTTTGTAATCCTATATAAATGTATAGGATTACAAGGTTACATTTGCAGTTAATAAATCATTATTACTGTATAATAGAAAATAATAAGTGTAGAAAAATAGCGCTGATGGATATAGGTTCTGCAGTGTTCACATCCGGTCAGGCGTACGTGGCACTTTCGAGACTCTGGGCGGTTACATCTCATTAATGTCGACTTTGGACAGATTAAGAAGTATTTACCGTCCAGACTTGTCAAAAATTGTAACATCAAAGCCTCGAGAGAATAAACCCATAGAGACAGGAAGTGAGCTTTGAGAAAAACTGTAGCTGCAAGCTCAAGAAGTAGTACCGGAAATGAAAAAGAGGAAGACTACATACAAAAATAAGAAAATATCATAAGAAAAAGCCTAAATTCGTTAGGAGTAGATGGTACCAAAAAGTTGGATTCTACAAAAAGAAGTGAGATGCCATCAAAACCATCCTGTAAAAAACATCCTGTAAAAAGTCTCGCAGCACAGTCTTTCTACCGTAAAAAGTTGTGAAATCCGTGTAAATTCAAGTCGGTTAATCTATTTAGTCTCTTCTTAAAGGACCTTCTGTCGTAAGTTATTATATAAGTTATTATCATGCCAATATTCAAAAAAATCTTTTAAGGTCTATCGTGGCGCAGCGGCACATGCGTATGACTGTAAATGTTACAGTTTGTGGGTTCTATCCCCACTCGAGAAAATGAAATATTTCATACTTTCAATTTAAATATTTAATGTTTTCATTTCTCCTTTTTGGTAACAAGGCAAAAGCGCGACGTTGAACTTCACACGCAATACCTCAAGAAGTCGATGGAAAATGGGGAATTGAAGTATTCTATTATGGCAAGAAAGTGTCTTAATACTAGATATCCAGGATACCCCCCATGTGTGGGATACTTATAACGTGAAGTTAAAGAAAAAAAATAAATGTACTGTTTACACTAGTATTGGAGTAAGAATAAAAATAAATTGTTATATATATTTTTATTTACAGATTAAAAATATTACAACATAAAATTATTACTGATCATTATAACTTATAAACTAAAAGATATTTTATAGGTTTTTCTCTATAGTTTTCGTAGTTTTAATTGCTTCTTTGATGATATCATTTTTCTCTTCCTTTGCTGCTATTTTGTTTACCTCCTTAACAGAGGATTTTGCCACTAGAAAACCAATTTCAGCATTAAAATAGATGAACTTCCTTGTGCAATTTATAATCATATGTAAAGAAAGCGGAGAATTTCAAGCGAGTAAATGAATATCATCCGTATAAAGAAAGAGAGAGAACCTACCTGAACACTATACAAGAAAGAGGAATTGAACACCCATGGGTTCAACAATAGATAAATTATCATTTTTAATATTATGCATAATATAAATAATCTTAAAGAAGTAATTTTAATTATTACTAAAATATCGTAATACTAACTTATGCTACCGAATAAACTCTTGGTTAGAATACCAAACGGTATATCTATCAGTGCTGTCATCAAAAACGATACAATAGTTACTATTGCAAAGAAGGCCATAAAGTAGAACATCTGGAAAATACAATATATAGGTTATAATAAGAAAAACTTAATTACTAATCACCATATTCTTAATTACCTTTGTAATCATATTAATAGATATATATTTATAAAGATTAGGTACATATATCATGAAATCTCAACAATGCTATCGCTATGATTCACGACTACAAAAGATATACGAGCGATATCTTTTATTGAATGAATAATAACTTTTATTAGTTTTGGAAATCCACCTTCTAATATAAAATCATTACGCAGTGAGATTATTTTTTTTCCTATAAGTAATAATGTAATATCTTTAGCGCTATCGGTGTTGTAATCGTTTAATTTAATTTAAGACAATTCACATACCACTGTTTTCAAATTGAATATCAAAGGTTGTGGCACATTCCCATAGACCGCTATCATAAAAGACATGTGGAAAAGATACATTGAGTAAGATATACGAGCTGGTATCTTCCAGATATTCAACGAAAGAAACCAGTTAATTGGACCTGAAAATAAAATCAATCATAAAATATATGAATTAATATAATTAAAGACACACATGTCGTTACACTATGATTTGCACTCGAAACATCGAACAACCATCGTATTTACATCCAGACGTTATTCAATTACTATATTGATATTATAAGTCTAAAAATTTCGTATAAATACTCAGCAAAAGGAGCTTAATAAAAATATATTATATATAAACTAACCTCCATATCCTTTTGAACAAACAAATATAATCCAACACAGCCCTAAACACCACAATGTTCTTATATACGCATCAAGCACGTTCCTTGTATTTATATTATCAGTGCCTCTTTCAAGATATTCAAAATATATATATAATACTGAAGCTAGTAAAACAAGAGAACACATGGTTATGAGAATGTTCAAACTCTGAAAAACAAACAATAAAATCATACAGATATATATAGATAGATAGATATATATTTAGGAAAAAAAAATAAAAATCTTGTTTACACTTACTAAAGGCATTTTTAGACGTTTTCCGCGCATTAAATTCATGACATATCCGTAAAGGATTCCAAGGAAAAACGGTGGCGATCTCGTTAAAATATTAATATAGTATTCTTCGAAATAATTGTTCCGCATAGAAGTACTTAAAAATATATAAACGGTTGACACGCTTAATGATAACAGAAATATTGCAGAAAAACCGGCTAACGTTATTTTTCTTCCTCGTCCAAGCACAAAGAAGAATAGTATTATTGATATCAAATGCAGATTAACATCAATAGCAAGATACCAGGAGACGGGGACACACTGCAACGAAATATAAGTATTATCCTATATTATTATGAATTACTATTTACTTTATTAGATTATTTACTATTGGTCGACCACGACGGTGTTGGTTTGCAAGAATTGTTGAACGTAATTTCTTTCACCAAGGAATATCAAGAAATTCTCTGCTAATTCTCCTGTATACTAACACATGTTCAATGTGTATATATGTAGAGAGCTATATATCCTTTTGAAAACTTCACTTACTCATTAAGTTATATTACAATACTTGTGATTATGATATAGATAATTATAATTTAATAATATAATACATCTTTAAATGAAACACTTTTAACCGGATAAATCGCGTATATTCAATGGTAAACATTTTTGGCACGCGAGGCAATTAAGGAATCTTTGGCGGTAGTTTAATATAATAATTATATCAACTGACAGACAAATGCCACCTCAGTCTACCCGTGACCACGGACTACTGTAAAGTGTTCGAAACGTCGGGTTTCCCAAAAATGTTTACCATTCAATATACGCGATTAATCCGGTTAAAAGTGTTTCATTTAAAATGTGTAACAATCGCGAAAATCAAAGCCATTATTATAATATATATTTTTCGTTATTGTTAGTTTAAAGCACTTACTGTATTTGGACTGACATAGTTATGTACATGAAGTAAAGTAGTCCACCAGTATTCCCTGCAACCTTGAACATTTTTCATAACAAAAGCCCAAAAAGGTCCATCTCCAAGGCGATTTAAAAATGAAGCGTCAAATAATACTACCACAGCTAGAACGGGAAAAATTCGTAAAACTCGGAAAATGAAGAGAAACGGAAGATTAATAAGTGATGATCCTGTAACAAACGATATAAATTAAAATATTTCAAGTGCCAGCGCGTGTGCTCCCGCGCATCTTCATCCGTTTCTTTTTTGTTTAATATTATTTATTGGTTTTAATATTAAGGTGATAATATTGAAATTACAGACATACATTTTATTTATATGTAAACATGTTTAATAAACTAATATTAGAAAGAGGGAGGCTACAGGATATATTTATATGTATCAAGATTCGTAATTGGTACAGCTTTTATATTGCGTTTTTTGCGTATGCATTAAAACCTATATTTGCGGTAAAATCTATCAGTTGTTAAAATATTACTTGAAAGTGAACATGAAACAGTTTTATACGATAATAAAAAAAATTACGTGGCCTGATGCTGCTCTTGACAGAGTATGTACAGTGCATCCCAATAGTGCGGAATGATACTATTTGAGCGTGTTGTTGTATGTTGTTGGAGGACCAATTTCTTTTTACTTTTTAAAAACTATTGATCGAGGTCAGTCGTAGCGCGGCAGCACAAGCAAAAGATATGTGTTTTCCAATTCTGCGAAAAATGGGGAACAGAAGTGGAACGGAGTGTCTTAACACTAGGTCCCTAAGTTCCCTCTGCCTACCTTGCCATGTGCGGGATTCAGCGTAATACTGAAAAAAAAAAACTATAAATGGTTTAGAGCATCCTTCGTTTTAAGCAACTTGTAGGGCACTTTAGCTACTTGAAGACGATATGCCTTGGGGCCACAGTGTTGAGGAATCTTGCGTCAGTGACATTCTCAGTAGTTTACGACAGTTACTTGCTTCTGTTAGTATTTTGTACAGTATGAATTCTTCAAAATTGTAAAAAATATACAAAACATTTTTATCACAAGATTTTAAGGTACTTCTAGGCGTAATGCCAAAGGCAATTATCAGCCAAACAGACAAAAGAGCAATTAATAGTTTCCTATGTTTTTACAAGATATTGTATTTTCAATTGTAGGCAATTCTTTTACAGACTACGGTCTTATTATCTTAGCACCGTCTTAATGATTTGACTACTATAGTTAATGAGAGTAAACCAAATTTATAATGAAACAAAGACAAATGTTTAGTAAAGTGGTCCAAAGCGCCTTAAGTTACGAAGGGAAGCTTTTTTTTTCTTAGATGCTCCAGAAGGCATTGGAAAATCCGCTTGCCAAGAGTAGTTTTAGTTGAATTAAAACGACAAAAGAAGATTGCTGTTGCAGTGGCATCTTCAGGTATTGGTATTACATTACTTCCTGGAGGAAAGACGGCACACACTAATTTTCAAATCCCAATTTATTTGGACAGAACAAAGATACTAATATACGTGTATAAGCAAAGAGCTTTGCCGGCCTTAAAAGTGGGTGAGCACCGGTGCCTGACATTACCCAAAGCGAAACGGAGTGGCCAAAACTACTACTTAACGCCGGTTTTAAATGTCGGGGGCTGATAATAACTAGATGGAAATCTGAGTTGTTTAATGAGTTTTATCAACTTTTTCAGTTTTTACGTAAAATTTGATTTACCAGAACTACTACATATCTATTTATTAATTTGTTGATTGATTGTAATGGGCACAACAAAGTCTTATCACAATAGTAATCATGGGACTCATGAAAAAAAATTATAAAAGTATTTAAGAGATCGTAGATAGACAGACTTATTTATTGTTCATTGGTCGTTTTACATGATTTAATCTATATTAATGTATCTAAATTAACTAATTCTGTTAATTAACAAATTTATGATGCACAACATTGTTTGAACAAACAAAATCTGCCGTATGTTTTAATTACTGTTTACTAGAACATTGCAGGTTAACGCTTCAAGCAACTGAGGCGAGTGAAGTTAGGGGTTTAATATTAACAGTTCCACAAAATTTGTGAGATATAGTTTTGTATTTAACTTAGAAAACTGTGCTCGCTTATATTAAATTAGAAAAAAATTGAATAGACCTAACATTTATATATTTAACATATTTTAACCGATATTCTTAGACTTTGTTTTATTTTAATCGATATTATTTATAATATCGGCGGGTACCAATAATATTTTTTTCAGCATCGCGCTATATTGCACACGTTGCAGGGAGTTAGAAGAAATACAGAATTAAGGTATTTCGTTGCTAATATTCCGTTTTTTTTGCAAGATATTGTTCGCAAAACTGCAGCTCAAGGACGCGTTTGTTTTCTGACCAGAGAACAGTAAATCGAAATAATTCTTCCGAGTGGGAATTGAACTCACTGCTCTCTAGAATCTTTTTTGTTTTAATTTCATTTGTTAAAGCGTAGATAAAAATAAATCAATTCTATAAGACAATCACGTATTATGATAAGGTTAAGTATTACTAATTCTCAAATACTAGCAATTAATAATTATGTTCATATAAAAAAAATATAATTTTAATACAGAAGACTGTTGGAAACTTTCTACCACCTGGGACACACTCATAAAAAAATTAACTCTCACCGACCATACAAGGGGGTAAGGTAGCTGTTATTTATTTGCGATAGAATTCTTCGCATTGGCGTATAAAAGAGTAGAAATCTAAAGAAACTGGGCACATTGTTTTTAATTTTGATAAATGAAAGCTTTGAAGAATGTACTTCAATGTAGTGTCAGGAATAGAAATTTTGTTTAGATGTTGATTTTTACAAAAATTAAAATTATTGATAACTATTAAATTTACGGAACAATGTGATAACACGTTTAAAACATTTTCAACAACATTTTTAGGATTTGAGGAATACAATCTTTGTCATTATCTAATAATATACGCAGATGCCTTCACGTCTTAAGAAGTTTAACTTATCAATAATTTAAAATTGAATTTAATTAAACATTATTTTTTCCATATGAACTTTATGTTTTGAGTCAATTTTGAAGTCATAAAAGTAGATGTAGCAATATAAACCTTAGAGCCCAAATAATACGGTATTTACAAAGTGATGAAGGTATGTTTTTCAGTCCAAAAGGCACTCTGGTAAATTAATAGAGTCCAGATGCTTGAATTATTGCATATTGTAAGATCAGTAATTTTTATTCGGTGATAACCGCTTCCAAGATCAAATGTTCTAAAATATTTAGAAAGACAGTTTTTTTAATATATCAATGAAAAGAGGCACTGGATAAATTTGGAGACATTGACCATTTTCATTTGCCGGAGGCCTCTAACTGTTCAGGAACTACACATACTGGGATACCCTAGTTTTTCAAGGAGATATATATTTTGTTTTAGCAATTTTCGAATTTTGTTCCAACTTTTTCTCTCATACTTGGGAATCGATAAGATTTAACATGCACAAATAGAGCGTCACCTGTGTTAATACTGTGCTCAATAAAATTGCTTTACTATTAAGGCTTTGCTTCGTTATTTAAGAGAGAGAGAGAGAGAGAGAGAGATTTGAGGAAATGTCATTTGTAGAAATACGATTAATATCATGGTAAAACAATAATATAAACATTTATTTTCATCAAAAGGCGTTGAACTCATCAATAGATAACCGCAACGCTGCCAGACGTTGATAGTGCCAGTTGAATTTATTATCTCTATGTCCTATATCTATGTTAAAATTAGTTTAAGATATGAAATTAGTATGACTCAAGACTACTTCATTTTGAAGCTAAAAAGAGATTTACTATACATATTTTATTAACCTTACAGAATAATTGGGATAGAGAATAAGAATTACAATAATTGTTATGAATTGGCTACATTCGTGTCTTTTTATACCTGAATTTCGGTAGACACAGCCCAAAAAAATATTTTTAGTTTAAATGAATATGGCTATTATTTAAATATTTCCGTTAATTGGTTGAGTGTTTTTTGGCTATCTTCATGCTCCTTAGAGTTTATGGTTATAGAGCTATTAGCCTTTAATTTAATATAATAATTTATAAAGAGGCTTTAATAATAATTACACAACTTTTTACAAAAATTTGGATAGGATAGGATTTTATTTGAATAAACATTAGTTTAATGATACTAAATTTTAAAAATGTATAAAAATATGAACGTAGCAGGAAAATTTATACGTTTTTAAATTTTATATTTTTTTCGTAAGTGTGGAATATGCAAATATAATAGTACAAATATGAGTATAATGATTTTTGAGAAAAATAATGAGATCTGATTTAACAGCCGGTTGAAGTATGACCGAATTTATTACAGAGCGCAATAAAAGATATTGTAGGAATTAAACTAAAAGGAATATAGAGGAGTGTCTCCCATGGTAGCTACTGCACCAGAAAGTTCATTATAATAACCGTAACAGACGAACTAACCGAATTTCGATTTTGGTTCGCCATCGAACCATGTTCAATCGTGTGGAGCACGGTTCGCCTAGAAAACATGGTTCGATGGCGAACCAAGGTCGAGGTTTGGTTCGGTCGTCTGTTATGGCTATAAGTTTTGTCTCTATAATAGATATTTGAGTAAATATCGTTACATTTTCATTCCAATTCAGAATCTAGGAAGTAATCAAGAAGTAAAGTTTAATACTTGAAACACTTACTTGTTTTTAATTTTCCATATGTGGTATAAGTTAACAAAAGACCACTCAAAAGAAAGAACGTATCTACACTGAGTGGTGCTGTTATAACCCAAATAGCTTTGTAAGATTTAGTCCACTGAAAAAAAAAATCAAATAGTGTTGCAAGTTGAAGAGAAAGCCATGTATATATTCGATGCTTTTAACATTTAGATATTATTACTTACTCTTACTACTTCACTTAAATAAATCGCCCTCCACGTAATTTATAAAAGCTGCATTTTACTAGCTATCTCTATATGCATTTAGTTAATAAAATATTGTATTAGCAATTAACATAATATTGCCTAAAGTCAACATCTATAAGTATATTATACTCTATTATCTCTATAGCTGTGGACTTTCTACTTAAAAAAATATTCATCCGCCTCAATATGTAATCATCATCATCAAAGCAATACGCAATATGATGAAAAAAACATTAAAGATTTTATCTTTGTCAAAAAAAAGACAGCGAATATAAAAAAACTCACTTCTCTAGCATCCAACTGATTAGCAACCAGAAAATTGAAATTAAAGAACACATGGCCAATAACTACCCAAAAAGTTGCCAATGCTCGGATACCATCCAAGCATTGAATGGCTTTCGGATTATCTTCAATTTTTAATAATTGATTGCAATTTCTATATGCTGAAAATGATGATAGCAAAACATTTGCCACATTTGGATCTAAAAACAATAAAGTGTTAAACATATACATACAATACATAAACAAAAACATAAAAAAAAAAAACATGTATTTTAAAATATGTACAGAGCAGAAACCTCAAATTTTGTAAGTTAAACTTTAAAATCATAAATTGTTTAATTTTTTACTCATTACAATTAGATTTTTAGCGCATAATGAAAATATTCTAATTTAAATGTTAACCTCAAACAAACTATTAAACACAGCAGGCAAAAAATATATTAACTTTTTCACTATTTTTTAAAGTGTTATTCCACACTTAGGACAGAAAATACGAGTTGTCTTTGGGAGCAGAGATGCTAACGACATAAGTTGTAATAAGCGTATAAGAATTTCGAGGAAGTTTGGTGAGAACGAATTGCTTAGTTGGTCAGAGCGCTTGAACGGTTTTCAAGAGGCGCGGGTTCAAATCCTGCTTCGTTCAAAATTTTTATACGCGTTTTAAATTTAAGTTTAGAATGGTTAAGGATTTTCAATGGAACTCAGATAAACCGAGTTCTGATACATATAACGACATTATAATATTTTATAATAGTCTATCATAAGGAGTCAGTCACATACCCTTTTTACGAATAAAAATATGATTTATATCATAGCTCGTGCTCAATATTGTAAGGAGGCCAATTAAGCAGAAGATGACACTGTAACAATCGCAAAGGAATGGAATTAAAAGACCATTTTTCAGGATTTTATCGCCTTTTTTGGTCCATGTTGGTTGATGGTTAGTATAACTATCAACGCAATTATGGACTTTTTATATAAAGGATAAAAAAATACATAAAAATGAAATATTTTATATTCAAAAAATCGCTCCCAAGCTTGTCAAGACCGTAAAATTTAAAAGATTTTTATACAAAATTATTATATTTACTATATTTTATTTATTTATTTATTTACTATAGATATTGTCATAAGAAGAATTGATACTTAAAACAAAAGTTCTTACGTTGCTACGTTATCAGCAGCAGACCACGTTCTATCGCCAGGCAAACGACACATATCATCTTGATATTGAAATCCTAATGCCGTTAGATTTAGTAAGGATTCTGACAGAAAATCTTGTGTCGTGCAAACTTTTGGTATACATAAAGCCAAGCTAAAGAATATTTCTGGCAGAATATTATCTTGAGTTAGCCTGAAATGAAGTAGTGGTTTAGCGATTTTTTTGTTGAATTTGAAATTTTCACAAAACAAAAATAATACACCAAAATATCCTATATATATCCTATATAATTTTTGTATCAGAAAATGTTTATTTATTAATATCTTATTCTAATACAAAGAAAAAAAATGCTGATCAATCGCCGTAAAATGATACCTATTTATAAAAAAAATATTTTTAAAACTTAATTAAACTTGAAAAATCCTGTAAGTAAATCACAAATAGATATTATAAAAAATACTATAAGTTTTTTGAATTTCAGGAAATAAAATGTCGTAAATATTACTACAACTATCTTAAAATAAAAAATATTATGTTCTACTAACTCAATATTATTTAAATGATCTCCAGCTGCGGATATAATATTTTTCATATATATTTTTTGCTCTTCTAATTTGTTTCTTGTTGTTAAATCTATTTGTAAAAGATTTGGATCAAAATTCCATTTAATATTTTTCAAACCGTTTGACGTCACATTTTGGTTTACCGGAACCCGTATCAAACAATATTTTCCATCTATATAAGTATTATCAAAATTTTCATGTATGCCTAAACATTGTTCGAACAAACCAAAATCTCTGAGATTTCCTTTCAAAATTCCTCTCGGCACTCGCAAACCAGCATCTAAAACTATATATGGTCTATATTAACATATTTGCCTTTATCTCTTTCTTTAATCCACATGGAAGTTTTGTAACCTGAACGGAGATATACGTCTTAACTTAACTTAACTTAGCTTCACGCTATATCCCTAGCGGGGTAGGCAGAGAGAACGGAGCGCCAAACGCTACGGTCTCGGCTCTTTCGCCTGGTCCACTGTCATCAATCTCTTCATACATGCCCTCAGGGGGGTCCTCATGCTTTTTACGTGACCTTCCTCCAGTTTCATCGATACTATGTTTCGAAGGTCAACCGAGGTCTCCCTCTCCCTCTCTTACCTACTTAGATTTATGAAGGAAAAGTGAGTGGTAAGAGAGGGATATTCGTCACTTAAAAAATATATAATAAATATTGGAGAATAAACCTCCAGCACAACATCGATCCGATCCAATACCTCTTAAAAATTTAATTTAAGTTAAAAAAGTTTTATTTTTTTTTATATTTTACGTAATGAATACTTACATTGTGCTAATAGTATTGTATTATTTTGCCATAAATAGCGCAATTGCTGTTGACATTGTTTTGAATCCAATACTTCTTCATGTAACTGTCGATCCAATAAAGGATAAGCAGCATTCACTGAACTAACTTCAGCGAAGGTAATATTTGCGATTTTAATAATAAACATAAAAAATATGAGAAATTTCATTATGATCCGATTATTGAACTATACTTATTAAGAATTAACTATTGAATGAGCTATTAATATAATTATGAACCTTCAAGATAAGATAACCTAGGATATGGACAAATTTATCAAAAAATCTGTACATTATCTAGGAAATTACAAAATGAGCACATCGATCGTGTTCTTGTTTAGACACTTCTACATTACGTCGCCGTGTATATATATATATATCGTGTATATATAAATAAATTTAAAATTTCACAATCATTAAACGGTCTTGGTATACCTTTAAACTTTAAATCTATTCATATTAGTCCTTAGTTAGCCCTGGTGATTTTTGCCTGATTTTCTTCAAATATCGATAGCACCGTGTTTTTGTAGATCTCTCTATTTTTTTTATTATTTAAAGTGCTTACATCAGTCATTTTCGGAACGTGCCCGTCTTTTTCACACTTACAGTCAGTCCATAACATAGAAGTTTTTAATATAAATGCTTCAATACTAATATTTTGAAAGGTTGTGTTAGTGCATATGCCTGAAATCTTGAGTTTTATAAATTATACTCCATATTTACTTACAATACTAAAATATATAACGAACCCTCATTGGACGACTCTAATTAGCACTTAAACTTAATTAAAATAAAAAGTCATCTTTAACACCAACATGACTCACCCTGAAGGAGGAGTGCACCCTGTTCTTGTTTTTTTATCTTTTTATAATTATTTTTTTTAGATTTATGTTTATTATTACTGAACAAAAATATTGAATTGTTCCATGTATACTATAGGGTTAATACAATATTCCTTACTTATTTCATTGATTCATTATATATACATTTATTAAAAAGATTTTAAAATAATCGTTTTACTCAAGTGCATGTAGTTATTTACACAGTACCAAAATATAAACAAACACGTTTAAATGTTTTGTCTGTGTGTCTTTCCGTTTGTCCGACCAAATTTCCGGAACAGCTGAAACGATTTTGAATGAGACTTTATCTACAAGAGAAAATGGGTTGTGGAGCATAAAATGTATAGCTATATGCACTTTATGCTCCGCAACCCCATATATGCCGGACGGTTACGTGTATGCCGGATTATAGTGAATTTCCCTTATGCCACATAAATTATAAAACTATTTAAACTCAATTAAATATTTGTATACTTCAAACAGGTGAGGCTCCGCAGTAACAGCTAGTAAGAAATAAAGAAAAAAGAAATAAATAATGAGCCTATAGACAAACCGCAAGAGCCCAACCACTTGATTTACAGCACGCAATGTCACATGTTCACACATGTTAGCGCGGACGCCGGGTTTGGCCGGGTTAGTATTTAATATTTTTAGATATGGTGATAACAAAAAACATTGGTGTGACTAATTCATAAATGATTAATGCGTAGTTATCTGGAAATTACCATTTTTAACAAATTGAAATAATATAGATATGTTACTGATCCTCATGCAGAAAATGTATAGTACCTAGCATCATTCAATATTTTAATTTTTTGGTATCTTCATTTTGAGTCTGCCGAAATTTTTGTTAACCTTAATGATTTATTTTGCGCTTTCATAACTTTTTAAAACTCTCTGTTGCAGTTTCTATTTTTCATAATCTAAAATAATTATTAACGGTAAATGCTTTTTAACGTATAATTGAAATATCGCTGACGTTGAGTTTTGGTTACCGGGTTTTTTAACAGATATTTTATATCGATATATTAAATAATAATATCGAAACTTTATCGATGTTTTTTTCCAATTTTTAATACTCAAAACTTTTAGATCTTGTTCAAATTCAACAATCTATCTGTGCTTTAGCCTTCTTCAGTTTCTCTGTCCATGCTTACCGAAAGTAGTAGTCAATCTTTACGTGATCTGGTTTCACCCATTCTTTCCACATAGCGTAGTAAAATTTATAGTTATACCGAGTACGCCATCTCATATATATTGCATCACCGCACCGAAGATGCGTCTCAGAATATTGGGGTCCAAAACAAGTAGTAAGTTCTCATCTTTTTTGCTCATCACCCGACTTTATGATCCATATGCAAATATCGGTCTTAGTGGTCTTGAATAGCAGAAGTTTTTTTAATTCATATGAAAAAGATTCCCTGACGACTAATATACGTCCATACGAAGATTATATAATAAGTATTAAGAAAGAGGAAATGAGATTTTTAATTATGATTTTCTTATAACGTGCTTAAAGGAACATTGTAGAAATAGAGGTAAAATTATGGACTCAGTTTTTTTTTCTTTCTTAGCTTCACGCTGTATCCCGCACGAGGCAGGGTAGGCAGAGGGAACCCAGGAATCTAGTGTTAAGACACTCCGTTCCACTTCCGTTACCCACCACCACATGGACTAAGTAATTCAAATATTCCAGTTTATTCAAGGTATTGGAAGTTCAAATACCATGAAAGCGACATTGCTGCATTAAAATAAATTTTAACATTGAACATTTATTTCTATTGCTTAAAAGAATACTTTACTTTACTTAGCTTCACGCTATATCCCTAGCGGGGTAGGCAGAGAGAACGGAGCGCCAAACGCTACGGTCTCGGCATACCTCTTTCGCCTCGTCCACTGTCATCAACCTCTTCATACATGCCCTCCGGGGGGTCCTCATGCTTTTTACGTGACCTTCCTCCAGTATCGTCGATACTGTGTTTTCGAAGGTCAACCGAGGTCTTAACTCTGTTACCGGCAGCAATACGCCTTTCCACATCCATTTCGTATCTACCGTCTCTGCTAAACATACTTCCCAGATATACTACCTCATTCACTTGTTCTAATATCTTATCATTTACGCTGACCTTGCAAACTGTTCTTTCTTCATTTCTTTCAAATACCAGAACCTTCGTCTTATTCGCATTCAGGCTTAGACCATTATTCGCGCATCCTTCTTTCAGAGTGGTAACCAATGCCTGCAACTCGCTTTCTGATGATGCAATAAGCACTGCATCATCTGCGTACAGCAGACAATTTATATTCGAGGTACCTACTTTCACTCCCATGTCACTTTGTCTCACTCCATGAAGACAGCTGTCCAAATACAAATTGAATAACCAAGCTGACATGGCGCAACCTTGTTTAACACCCGATTGGATGTTAAACCAAGGCGACATGCCAGCTCCTACTTGCACGCAGGCTGAGTGATCTCTGTAAAGAGACTTTACAGCCTGCAGCAAGGGTCCGCTCACATTGTACCGGGGCAGTATCTCCCATAATCTCTTTCTTACAACCCTGTCAAACGCCTTTTCCAAGTCCACAAAAGCACAGAAAACTTTTTGGTTTACTGCCAAAAATTTTTCCGTAATCATGCGGAGGGAAAAGATCTGATCCATACAACCTCTTCTAGGTCTAAAGCCTCCCTGGGCCTCCCACAACAGCCTTTCAGATCTATCTTGGGTTCTTTTCGCTAATATTTTAGCATACACTTTACTACCTAAGCTAATCAAACTGATAGCCCTATAGCTTGCGCAATCTATCTGTGAACCTTTGCCTTTATACAAAGGCACGATGACTGCACCTCGCCAATCGTCTGGGACCTCCCCGGATTTCCAGCATAAATTACACAAAAACCAGAACAGGTCCAAGACGCGTGGCCCACCATATTTGATCATCTCGGCAGTAACTCCACCTGCTCCCGCTGCCTTACCACATTTCAAACTTCGTATGGCACTCTCAACTTCTTTTATACTGATTTCGCCGTCCGCTACATCAAGACTCAGCGTTTCGCTGTTACTTGAGGCAGAGGCGTCATCACATTCATACATCTCCTTGTAAAATTCCGCCCATCGCTGCGAAACCTGTGGTTGTTCAGTTAAAAGTTCACCGTCTTTCGAAAGCACCCCTTTCATTCTACAGGTTAGCGAGCAACTCCGGGAACCACTCACTTCTCGCCAGAAAAGCTTTGTGTTTTCCCGAAAGTTGTTCGTTAACCTTTCATCTCTTTCTTTCTCAGAGTTTTCACGCTTCATCTTTCGTTTCAGTACTTTCGTTTGGTGTTTTTGCAGCTTATACTCTTTTTTTCTTATCTCTCTCATACTTTTATCCTTACCCGAGGCTTTATAATCCTGCCATGCTTTCCTCTTTTTTCCTACTGCATCTTTCACTTCATCATCCCACCATTCATCTCGCTTTTTGTTAAAGCCTCTTTTCCCTTTACCACATACCTCTGCCGCTATTTCCGTCATACAATTCCTTAGGTTCTGCCAGCATACTTCGATATAATCGTAGCTGTCTAACTTTTTGGAAACTCTTTCTTGATATTCCTCTCTGACCGGTGGATCTTGAAGCTTCCAGCTTCTTATGCGATGATTCGTAGCCAAGCTTGGACAACCGGTGCGGCTGCGCCAACCTGCGAACAGACCCCTTATCCTAGCTACGACTAGATAATGGTCTGTTCCCAATTCAGCACCCCTAAACACTCGCGTGTCCATAACTTGGCTACGAATACGCTGATCCACTAGGAATAGATCAATCATACTTTTCTCTTCCGTTCGCTCCCACGTATACATGCGAATTTGTTTGTGGTCAAACATCGTGTTTGCCACAAACAAATTCTTTTCCTTGCAAATTTCCAATATAAGCTTTCCAGCCTCGTTCATTCTCTTATCACCGTACTTCCCTAGCACTCCTTCGTAACCGCTACGCGCAGTTCCGACCCATCCGTTCAAATCACCGCATATTATTACTTTTTCATTCTCTCTAACACTACCTAGAACGTCCCTCACACTCTCCCAAAACTCTTCGAGTTCGCATAATGGAGCTGAGGATACCGGCGCATACGCCGCTAACAAGAAAACTCTTGTTATCCCCAGCTTGAAGCGCACCCAAAGCAGCCTCGAGTTGATCGCCTTGTATTCTATCATTGCACTAACCAACCGAGAAGACACTAACACGCCTACACCTCGACTCCCTCGCTCGCTCTCTGGTACGCCGGCCCAGAGAGCGATCCGGTTGCCAGGTAAATCGGCCGTGTCACTGCCTTTTCGCTTGGTCTCAGTCACACAAATAACATCCAGATCTCTGTCTTCCATCACATCTAATAATTCATTCATCTTTTCTTCCATCCCTCCTCTTACATTCCACGTAGCTATTTGTAGCTCCGTCCTCCACTTCCCGCTGCTCTGGACATGGCGTGCTGGGTGGCGGTCCCCAACCCCGCATTCGTCTTCACTTGTCGCACCAGCGGGGACGCACTGGTGCGCGTCGCCTTGGGGGGACGCCCTATCAGTGCGCGCTCGTGTGGTGCACATTGTGGTTGATGGAACGTTGCAGCCCTCTAGAGGGCTGGCAGGGGTCGCTACGGGCAAGCCTTCCATCGTGAACCCTTAAAAGAATGTTTTATTGCTTAAAAGAATGTTTTAATTTATTATGGATTGACGTAAGAATCTACATAATGCAAAGCTAGTTTTTGTTTCGTTCACCACGATGTGCACCATACGACCGCGCACTGTTAGTTCGTCCCCCCAAGGAAACGCGTACCAGTGCCTCCCCGCTGGTGTGATAAATGGAGACAAACAGATGAGTCGGAACTGCGCGTAGCGGTTACTAAGGACTGCTAGGTGAGTATAGTGAAAAAGAATGAATTAGGTTGGAAAGTTTATATTGGAAATTTCCAAGGAATTTGTTTGTAGCAAACACGAAGCTTGATGACAAGCAAATTCACACGTACATATACAGCAAAATATAATTAATATATGCTTAGTGGAAGTTTCGCGTGACCAGGCGAGCGTTTTAGAGCTCTGAAATGGGAATAGACCATGATCTAATCCTAGCTAGAAAAAGGGGTCTGCTCACATGTTCAAAGTAAAAGATGCTGTAGAAAGGAAGAAGAAATCTTGGCAAGATTACAAAGCTTCGGTTAAGGATAATAAAGCATGAGAGAGATAAGAAAAAAAGAGAGTTTAAGCTGCAAAAACAACAAACGAATGTATTCATAAAGATGAAGCATTAAAATTCAGAGACTCCAAAAGTAGAGAAAGTAAACAAACAGCTTTTGGGAAAACACGAAGCTTTTCTGCATAGAAGTAGTGGTGCCCGGAGTTGCTCGCTACCCTGAAGAAAAAAGGGGTGCCTTCGAAAAACGGTGATCTTATAACAGAACAAACACAGGTTTTGCAGCGATGGGCAGAGTTTTACAAGGAGATGTATGAATGTGAGGACGCCTCTACCTCAAGTTATAGCGAGAAGAATGCAAGATAGATCTGGAAGACTGTTGTGGGAGGCCCAGGTAGACCTTACACCTAGAAGAGGGTGTATGGATCAGATCTTTTGCCTCCGCATAAAATTTTTTTGACTAAAAACAATCCGGACTTGGAAAAGGCGTTTGACAGGGTTGAATGACAGAGATTATGGGAGATACTGGACCGGTAGAATGTGAGCGGACCCTTGCTACAAGTTGTACAGACTTTTTACAGAGGCCTGCGTGCAAGTAGGAGCTCGCATGTCGTTTTGATTTGACATTCAATCGGGTGTTAAACTAGGTAGCGTCATGTCAGCCTGGTAGTTCAATTTATATTTGGATAGACAAGACAAAGTTACAGGGGAGTGAAAGTAGGTAACTTGCTGCAGCATAACTGCAGTACGCAGATGATGCAGTGTTTATTGCATCATCAGAAAGCGAGTTACAGGCTTTGGTAACCACTTTGAAAGAAAGGTATGCAAATTATGGTCTAAGCCCGAATTCAAATAAGACGGGTATTCTGATATTTAAAAGAAACACATACCATTAATTTTCCGGTGATGACACCAGCTGACACGGAGTTGCGTTGCTACTATCAAGGCAAATGGCTAGCTGTGGTATGGAATATATTTTGCAAGTATACGTGCCCACTAGTGTCTCAAATGAAGAAACCATAGAAGACTTTGTTCGACACTGTCTCAGATACCACTATATCCAAGATTCCCAACAGAGAAGTTCTCCTAGTGTTAGGAGACTTTATCTCTAAAATCGGAGCAGACTCTCACCTAGTCTGCGGCAGTTGGAAAATTTAATATAGGCCAACGCAATGAAAGAGACGAGCGCCTGTTGCAGTTTCCGGCGGACAATAGCCTGGTGACTCCAAACAGTGTCTCTTAAAACCACCCGCGACGACTGTGCACCGGGACGTCGCTGGATGGCAATTACCGCAACCAAATTGATTTCATCCTTGTTGGGTCTCGCTGGAGAACAGTAGTCAGAAACGTCCATACCTTACCTGGGTAGGACTCTGACCCTAGTTGAGGAGATGCGTCAGCTAAAGGTCATAGGAGCTAAAGTGGGGTGAGTAAACATAGTAATTCTCTGCTTAGATCCAGAGGAAATGCGGAAGAGATCAGAACAAATATCTAAGTAAAATACTCGTGGAGATAGAAGCTCACGCCAACTCACACGAAACCTGTTACTAAAAGATTAAAGATATTACCAAAACACTTAGCTCTAAAACCTAGGCGGTTGAGAACAAGCAAGGAGATACAGTGACGGAAAAAGACGCCATTTCTGAAGTCTGGAAGGAATATTGCCAGTCACTCTATTAGGATAAGGACTCGCAAGCTTGTGCCATTTCAAAGCCAAGGAGGAATTAGAGTGTCACATACTTACGTGATGAAATTAGAGCTGGCAGCTCTAATCTCAAACACCCAAAGAATTACAAATCTGCTGGTAGAGACGGTATCCCAATTGAGACTATCAAATCCATGAGGAAATATGGTGTCAACATCTTCCACATCCTGTGCAGTAATATCTGGCGAACTGACCAGTATAAGAAGGGATCCACTCGAAAATTCGAGAATCAACGATATCATTAAATATTTCATTTCGTCATGTGGCCTTTGTACCAGGCCTTTTTTAGCTGAGTACATTAATTAAAAATATCTATTATATCTAGTATAAAAACCTTTAATCTTTTCAATCTAGTATTGAAAAAAATCATTCTAATATTTATGCGATTGTTCATTTATGATACTCACGATGATTTGACATATTTGTAACTGGTATTAATCAAGGATTCTCCTTTACTAATTTACACTGCATTATCAGGCCCAATATACTAGCAAGTACACGTTGATTTCGTTTAACATTTCGTTTTGAATTGTGGTATTACGATTGTTAGGTATTATTACAACAGACATGACATTCCTTTATACTTTTACATAGTTTTTTTCTAACTCTATCTTTTATTTGTGCTTTAGCAAATATTGTATTCTCAGGTTTAATTTTAGACTTTCTGTTTTCTGCTCTTTATAATGTTCTTTTATTTTAACTATTTTATCAGTTACGTGTTTGTATAAAAATGAAATTCTTTTCAAGTGTTCTTGAAATGAATTTGCGTCGAAAGTATTTCTAGATTTAGTACGTCCAAATTCAAAGGGTGCAAAACCGGTTGCTGCGTGTGTGTGTCGAATTATTGCTGCATGTGTAGAAATTAGAAACCATTACTGCGTATATCATTAAAGAAACAAAATCAATGTATTTATTTGCGTATTTGGCTATTACGCGAAAATTTAAAACAAATCTTCGTATAAATTTCATTCTTCGTATATTTATTATTTGCAGTACCTATATGAATTTTAATTTTGTACATTGATAATAATTCAATAAATCATTATTAAATTGGTTATTATCAATGTACAACATTAAAAGTAAATACAAAAGTACCAGAGACAAATATATACGCTTTATTTCCGGTGTCATTTTGTTATCGATTTCGACTACGTCAATTACCGTTAAATCATAATTTCGTTCAATAGAAAATACGAGTACATACATGAAAGGTTTATTTGAATTGGAATTATTTTTTTATTTTGGTTTAATGGGGTTCCGGGTAAGAATTTATTATACTAGATATAATTTGTGTAATATTATTTTAAAAATAGTTTTACTGTAATATGTTCAAACGTTTCACGGATTCCTCTATGGCAGATTTTTCCTTCGTGTAATTTTTTCACAATTTCCCTTTTTCATACATTCTCTAAATTGAACATTATTCTTTCTTAACTATTTCAGAAAAAATGTGTTATGTCTATTCCTATGGATAACACTGCTTCTATAAATTGCCTGTGATATATAGCATCTTTGAAATAGATAAAATATTTGATTCCTTTCTTAGTATATTCTTTTAAAATTGATTGATTGATTTGATGGATGCGAGCTAAATCTATAGTTTCACATGTATTTAGAGTGGAACTGGAGGGACAAAGTATGGAATAAGGTGAACAATTTCTACACCAAACGGAAAAGATCTCTTCTGATTTTGTTACAACGATTAATATTTTCAGTATCGAAGATATTAGTTGATAATCAGGAAAAATAGCCTTTTACAGTTTAGCTAATTCTTTAAGATCTTCAGTATTTTTTTCTACAAACTAATTATAAACTTCAGACTAGTAAAAACAAACAATAGCAAACTTGAATTTAGTTGCTTGAATTTTTACTGAACATGGATTTGGTCCTACAGTATTAGAAAAGTCTATAGTCAATATTATTATTTAAGTAGAAATTAGAAGATGTTGCGGTGATTGCATTTGTATGAGCATGTTTCATCATTTTATTTCTAGACTTATACTGATGAAAGAAAATACTTCCTTTATTCCCATTTACTAATTGTAATCTATTTACGTACTATTCTTATTTGAGCAAATTATAATACCTATATAAGAAAATATTTATCGTTAAATTATTGTAAATAATTATTTTATTTCTGGGTAAACTAGTATTTGATATTAAATTTTCTTTTGGAGTTATCGTGCCTTCAGTGTATTGAATGAATTTGATAAAATTTATTGCTAATAATTTTTAACATTACTAAATGGAATTCGGAACGCGGATCATTAAAACGTTTTGATGTTATTAGATGAGAAATATATAGATCTCTCGCGACGTTTCCTTCAACTACACCCATTTGTATAACACATTTACATTTTATAATAAACAGTGATAATAGTTTTTCATCACCATCAAGCTTGCGAATTATGTTGACAATTTCTACACGTATTTTAACGATATTATTTTGAATTTTAAAAAGTAATCTATAACTTAACTGCACCTTTAATTAAATTTGAATTGTTCTACTCACCAAATCATCTCCTTCGTGATTCTGATGGCAGCAACGCTGTCTTGAACACATGATATGACTTATTTATAATATAGGGAATTTAATTTTGTGTATATGCAGAAATGGTCGCGTCCCTACCGAGAACACCTACGACAAGCCATTCGCACTTTGCCTTTGATATCTACAATCTTATTCTGGATGGTCAGCGTGTCCATCCAAACGTGGTATCTGCATATTTTTATACAACTGTGTTACTGTATGTATTAAAGAACCTAAGCACTATGTAGTTTTAATAGTTTTTTTTTGTCTTGGAATCAATGTAACACTGCATTATCAGGCCCAATATCCGTAATTATGAGTTCTTTTGAGATAACAAGGACTCAATTTTTTCGAGAGAAGTATATCAATATTTTCGTATTTTTCCAGTTATGTTGTAAATCGTCATTGTGCTTCTAGATCATTAATAATAAAAAAGTATTATATTACTCCGAACCAACCGAATTAATTTACTTGTCTTCTACTCATCTTTTCTTTTTTGACATTGAGTTATATCTTGTTTTCCACTTCATCTTAATAGTTTAAAAACATTTCTCTAGAGAACCTCAAGTGGGTAACTCACAACCATTCACGTTTACAGTTGTACGCTTTGTTTGTGCCATGATAGATCTCACTAGTTCATTGAACAACTTCATTGAATTGATATACTTTTCATTTGGGGTAGTCCATTTATGAAGAATTTTTTTAGGTAATATTACATCTCACTGTGACCAATAAATAAGTAACAACTAAAAGTTGCTAAAATGGATATAAATCTTAGATATAAATCTGTAAAAGAAATCAATGCAAAAATATCTCTGTTTTTTAATCATTTAAGTATATTTTTAACAAATTGATACTATAAGAAAAGAGTTCTATAAGAAAATTTATTTATGGTGCCTGTAATGTTACAATAGCAATGAAAATTGATGACAGCTGGTGTTTAGAAGTAACGAATGTTTAATATTATTATCTATATTGTATCGTAGTTATAAACTATTGCTCTTATTTAAATATCAGTTGCTAGTACCTATTTTCTTTGAAGACCAGCTTCAAGAGTGTTACGTAAGTTTAAAGCGATAGATTTATCAATAATATTAAATGAATTAACAAATTTGAAGCTGGAAATGTTTCTTATTCTTATCCTGAGACAGCCGGTCGTATTGTAAATTCAAGATCTTCACTTGAATATAACTTCTGTCTTCTGCTATTTTAATCCAAACAAATTTTTAGTACTTATAACTGAGAAAATAATCATAAACGTAAAAAAACTAGAGGCCGGGTGGATCGTACTTATACCAGAATAGCCTTGTTGTGTACTTCAGAAATGAGACATTTTTTTTTCTGCAAATTGAAAATAAAACCTATACACAAAAAGATTTCTTGAATGTTAAAGTCTAGCCTCTCCTAGTAAGTATTTCTAGATACGCTTATATAGTTATGAATATAGTTGACTATCGTGTTTATAACAATACTAAATCACTACCATTGGCACGGTGGCACAGCGTGTAAACGCGGCAGGTTGCGGGTTCGATCCCCACCTGAGGGTAAGAAATATTTAATACTTTTATTTATTCGGTCTGGCAGCAAGGCAACACACAATGCCTAAAATTTGGCGGAAACGGAACGAGTGTCTTAACACGAGGTTCCCAAGATCTCCCTGCATACCCTGCCATATGTGATATACAGAATTAAGCTGACAAAAAAAATTAAGAGCACTAGGCACTATATTTAAAGAATTTATTCATTGATGTGTAATATGGGATTATAAGGTTTTTATTTTTAAATTAGTGTTTTCGACTTTTAATATCTATTCAGTTTTTCTCACTGACTGACTTTGTTTGAATTTTTGTCGTGTCGATTTAAAGTAATTGGTTACTTTTTACGCCAGAACTGTTAAGTAAGTAACTATTATGTGAACTGTAAATATTTTTACTATATTTAAAGTGTTATTCCACACTTAGGAAAGAAAAATACTAAATTCAAAAATGTATAAAAAAATCTTGGAAACCGTCTAAGCGCTCTGATTAACAAAGCCGTTCGTTCTCACCAAGCTACGTCGAAATTCTTATAATTTTGTTACAATTTATTTTTGTTGTTAGCTTAGTTGTCAGAGCGCTCGGAAAACCTCCTCGTGTGCTCGCTTGTTGCTGGCTTTTTTCGAATGGTCTAGCAATTCGGGGAGACGACAGAGTATAGGGCCGGTGTGCCCTGGGCGGCGGGTAATTATTGCCTAAAGGAATATTCCTTGCTTTGCTCGTCGGCAAATTATCCGACGCGACGACATTCGTCCGCGAGTTCCTCTGATCAGCAGAGGACACAGTGTGAGGAACTAGGATGGGCGTGCGTGGTGTGTACTTACTCTACCACCACGTAGGTGGAGTAATACCAGCGCCAAAACAACGAAACTCTACTCATGGTTGAAAAAAATACCCTAACCCAAGTGGCGAAGCAGCGCGAGGGGTTCGTGGCTGATGGGGAAATAAGTCGCTACTGCTATCCACGCCAGGATACCGGCCGACACCCGTGGCTTAATAAGGCTTATCCAAGTACAGGGGACGTTGTTCAGAACGACCGTTTTTCCCCCATACTCGTGGGAACAGTATAGAAATTGAAAAACAATAAAAAAGAAAAAATTACGATATCGGAGGAGTTTTTGAATTCGCTTCGGATTCGGGAGGGATAAAACTTATAAGGCGAAAGCGCAAGCGTCAAAGAGACAACTCTGATTCGGTTCGAGGAAAGGTAGGCCTCCGAAAGCCTGCTTAGGCTCTGGTGTGGCTCGAACTCGCAGAGAACAGAGGCAGAGGAAAATGGACTGTGAAAGAAGCCTGTCGGATTGGGTGTCACACAATGATAGGTCTGCTCAGACGACTCATGGTCAAGGGCTATGCTTAAGATTGCGCGCCCCAGGCTATTGTAACTTTCCGCCCCAACAAGGAATGAAAGAAGTTCATAGGATCACAGAACATATTCTGGTTCATAGGACCTCCCATTCCAACCACAAAATGCCCTCTGCAGCAATCTTCCTAGACGTTGCAAAGACGTTGGATAAAGTCTGATATAATGGCTTGATTTTCAAGCTCATAGGTTAAGGGGTGCCAGATTGACATTGTGCACATCATACGTGCTTACTTATGGAATCGCACTTTCAGATTCCGGGTCGAAGGTACCCTGTCCAGTAGACGCCCTATAAGAGCCGGTGTTCCTCAGGGCTTTGTACTCTCGCCACTTCTGTACAGTTTGTATACACATGACATTCTAAAAACTCCACTGACTAATCTAGCCCTTTATGCGGATGACACTGCCATCTACACGTCTGCCCGCAATTCAGTTCTGTTAGCCGATCACATACAGGTGGCCACCAATAGGCTGGGCACCTGGATAAATGATGTATCGAAGTTAACCTTGAAAAGAGTACGTCAGTATTCTTCCCCATTCGCCGAACGAATGGCATGCCTCATGTTCTTCTGCAAGGCAAAATCATACCTCAAGAACAGAGTTCCAAATATCTAGGAGTAATTCTGGATAACAAACTCAATTTCTAAGAGCACTTGAGATACGTACGCCGGAAAACGACGTACGTACTTCTTCTTCCTAGTATTAACCCCGGCTTGCTGTGCCAGGTTCTGCTTTCCTACTAAGCCTTCTCCACTTGGCACGATCATTTTACCTCCTCAGTGGTTAGACTATTGGCTCTTATATCCTGCATCACGATATCCATACATACCTTGGGCGTCCGGGAGGACTACGTCACGGACTCCAAAACTACCTCGAATGAATGTGTTACGTATGCGGTCAGACCGCTTTACGCCGCGCATCCACCTCAGCATCTTCATTTCAATGACATGAAGCTCCTGAGTGTGACGAGATAGTACTGGCCAGCATTCGCTGCCGTATAAAAGAACCGGTCGAACGATGCTCTTGTATATCAGCCCCTTGAGTTTGGCCGGTATTCTGCTATCGCAGGCCACACCTTCCGCCATTTGGCCCAGTCAGCGCTTATCCGACCATGAACATCGTGAACGATGCCTCCAGACTCGTACATAATGGATCCGAAGTACCTGAACTTTTCCGACTTAGCGGCTGGTTCAGTACCTATATGAATAGTGCTCGAGTCCGGTCTCCCGCAAGCCATGTGTTCGGTCTTCGACACATTTAGTTTAAGACCGCCGTTGTCAAGCGTACCATTCCAGAGGTTCACTTTACGCTCTAGCATCAGCCGATTCTCGTCAATGAGTGCTATATCATCGGCATACATCATTAGCCACAGAGGCTGGTCTTGGATGTGAGCCGAGACAGTATTTAGTACTACATTGACTAAGAATGGACTAAGAGCCGAGCCCTGTATGTACGTGTACGTACTCTAACGCCTATACCCGCTGGTCTGTGCCACATTTAAAATGTCCCGTAGAAATAAAATATCCGCCTGTACACCACCTGTATCAGGCCAATGTAGTGTTAGTATATGCCAGTGTAGTGTTCGCACACACTAGATTCCGTCATTTTCAAATTATGCAAAACAAATTTTTGCGCATTGCCACGGGAGCTCCTTGGTTCATGCGCAACATAGATCTACATCGAGACATCAATCTCGACCCCATTCAAGAGCATTGCAGGAAACTGTCCAGTAGCTACTTTGAAAAGGTCTCGGCCCATCCGAACACCTGCGATTATCCGCTCTTCGTAGCTAAGGGAATATTCCGTAAGGTCTACCGTAGTCCATGCAATGTTCTATTCGGTAAAGCGGACCCCATTACAGTCACAAATAAAGTGAAACAAGTAGGTAGGACTCGTAGGGTCCCCGCCGGTGGAGACGAAGTGCCAGTTATATAGCAGCCCAAGCGCGCCTAGGCGCGGAAGGGTGCTAAACATAAATTCCAAAAAGGCATCCACAGCCCTACCCAGTAGGCCTAGCTCGGGCCGAGCGAAGAAAAGGTCGGCTTGCGAATTTCGTTTGTAGTGGGGAGCCCCACAACAAATGAATTTCGCAAGACGACGTTCGAGTCTCGCAAGAGGCGCTCTTGCAACTTCGTATTATCTCTTTGAGTCACTAAATCTGGTGACAAGTTCAAAATCATAGCTCTTATAGCTCGGCCTCCCACAAAATCGGTAACGCTGTAGAGGTCGCAGGGCCAACAGCATACTACCACATCGAAAGAAAAAAAAAAGAATGAAAGAACACATAACAAAATATAGATTTTATATTTTACATAATTTTTCTGTAGGCAAAATTTTAAATGTGAAAGAAAACCGAGGCGAAAAAAAATAGACGGTTCAACCGATTCAGGACAAGGGGTGGCTTGCATATTTCAATTGAACTTCGAATTCTTCAGATATGAAAACTACACGTAGAAAAGTGGTTCAGGGCGTTCTAGGCTTACGTCTTAAAAATTTTTTTTGTATTTTTTCAAACGTCCAAACCAAAGCCCGGGCTGCCCCTGGGCCGCCCCTCGCGGCCTACCGCCCCGGGCTATAGCCCTTCTGGCCCTAGGGAAAATACACCCTTGCTCATGAGGAATGCATCCTGATTGAAAATAGGAGGGATACTTCTCAGCCGAGGAGCTGCGCAAGTACGCAAGGCAACGTGCAGCCTCAATACTAGAGATAGCAATGAAATATAGCAACCTACGTGCGGAAACTGAAGGAAGCTACTGCAGCCCTGACTAAAATTGTGGAATCTTTCACTATACGCTCAGAAGGTAAAGAAATTCGCTGCACAAGAGAGGAAAACTGACGGCTCACCAAAGAGGTTGAGAAACTGCGGACAAAACCGCAGTCTTATAATAAAGACGTCCAAAATCTTAGAGTGGCTAGCAACTAATAAAAAAGCACCCCAGAAGGACCCAGCAACAACTTATAGCATTGATGATTAAATACTAGTGGGAATAAAGCGCTCTATAATATGCTCAGTGGGAACTATGATAGAGGCCTGTTTTGCCGGAATTGAAGAGCGTCTCTTGGCAGCTAAGAGTATGCGTCCTCCATTAGCGGCAGAGTTCTTTACGTTGTTATAGATCTCTAGCTCTTGGCCATGCCAGGCCACAATATTCTCCAGAAATTGTTAGAGACCATCTGTGTTTCCGCTGCGGTAGTGAAGGATATAAGTCTTTACAGCCGTGTGATTCCGGCTTAGAATAGGATCACCCTGGTACTGATGGTGTCGTAAGAGGCGACTAAAGTGCGTGTGGTAGAGTCACGTTGCCAGTAATGGCAACACGCATGGGCAGACTCGACCGGATTGTTACCACCCCCGGCATTTAAGACCGGCGTTAAGTAGTGGTTTTGGCACTGCGTTTCGCATTAGGTAATGCCGGGCCCCGGTGCTCTTCCAATTTAAAGGACGGCAACGCTCCTGTAGTTCGGGGCCGTGGGCGACGGTGATCACTTACCACCAGGTGACCCGTACGCTCGTTCGCCGTCGTTTCCATAAAAAAAAACTTATCGTGTCCAGCCCCGCTGCATGGTATAACCGGACGCTAAGAGACCATCCGGACATTTTAGGGGCGGCACAGAGTGTCGTCCTCCGCTTATCAAAGAATCAGAGGCTCTTGGAATCAGAGCCTCCTCTAGAGTCGACGACTGTCAGGGCGTAGAAGAAAATGCCATGTCACCATAATGGACAGAGTACAAGCATGTTTTCTTCAGACTAACATTAAGTACTCTGTTAGAGCCCGAGACTTACTATTGCAATACATGATGGAGTGGTGTATCGACATTGGCGTTGTTTGTGAGCCGTATTTAGTCTCCCATAATCCTCGTTGGGTGGCTGATTTGGACGGCTGGCACTGTAGCTAATACATCCGGCACCGGCACAAATATTTCCCTCTTAACCTTAGAAAGAGGTTCGGGATATGTCGTAGAAAAGTGGAAAGATTACGTTGTAGTCGGTGTATACCTTTCACCTAACCGTGGCTTGGCAGAGTTTGTTTTGACAGTGGTCGCGTGGTATGCATCCAACGCCGGAGGATATTGCTAGAATCAGGAGAAGAGCGGATGAAGCCCTGGTCCAGCGATGGGAGGAGGACCTGAGGAGTCCGGTGGCAGGCCTAGTGACGGTGGAGGCGATTCGCCCCCTCCTGGAGCGCTGGGTCAAAAGAGGTTTCGGTGTCCTGACGTTCAGGCTGGAGCTGGTGCCGACAGGGCACGGTTGTTTCGGCAAATATGCACGCCGGGAGAGGTCGCCGTCTATCATGAGTGTATTTACCACGAGTGTGATGCCTCCGTGGATTCGGCGCCGCTGGCGCTTCTAGTGGAGTGGGGGCCATTCTAGACTGTGAGATGAACTGGTCTGCTATGGTCTCCTTCTACGAATCAATCATCGCTTTGAAGGAGACCGTGAAGCGAATACGTGAGTCCAGCGCTAATGTAGATCCGTTCCATCACCGTAGGGCGGGAGGCAAGAGGAGACGCTATGCGCATCTTCAACTTCCCCTATTCTAGAGGAGCTACTGCAGGAGATTTCTTGTGCTAAAAGTAGGGCACCCTGAAGGTGGCGAAGGTGGCGAAGGTTTCGAATGTAGTATATTTCACTAAATTCAAATAGTAATAATAAAATAAATATACATAATAAATATAATAAAATAAATAGTAGGTGAGGAGTTATTCACTGTACTCAAGTTTATTCAACAAATTACTGTCTTTACTCACGAAAACATAATACATTCAGAGAGAAGATTGAAACCAAGACTGATAATAATATTTCCCAACAGAAATTACAGTTTCACCGCGAAAGATTTCCCTCGCAAAAGTTTATCGTTTCGTTGCTGATACTTTACAACACACTTAATCTGTAGAAGATATCTTTAAATTTAGAGTACAGCACAAAAAATTTACATCTAAACGACGCGTGCAGCAGTTATTTATAACACAAAAATTGTTAATAGAATAAATTTTATTTTTTGTTAATCTTTTGTTAATTGCAAGCCGGTGGTTGGCGAGTGAAGCGAGAAAGAGGCGATGCCTTCTAATTTTGATACAAAGAAATATGTCTCAACGTTGTAACAATTTGAGATATTTCTCTCTATGAATGAGAAAACCTCCTCCTGGTATATCTTTATACCTTGCTGTGATAGCGTCTAATCGATGAACATCGGCAATATACAAGAAACATTGTCTTGTTACGCCTATGCTAAGCTTGCATGCACTCAGCTTTTGGAGGGTTATGAAATAACGAATTTATAGAGAAAAAAAAAAAAACTTTCAATTGATTTCTTCTTTGTCATATACAAAATAATAATAATTCCTTTCAATTCATAATAGTACGTAATTTTTCATAAACGTCTTCTTATGACGTTATCACGCAAAGTTATCGTCCGTAAACCGACTTCACAGCCAAGCCGGTTTCTCGGCGGACTTTGCCCACCGTTATCGAAATCCCTAGTTAGTCATTTAATGATTATATGATATTTATCATTCATTAAAAAAAGTAATAAATCCCACTTAAATCTATACTAATTTTCTTTTTCGGGGATAATGAATTGCGCTTAATACGTGAACACAGTGTAAACATCGATGAATCATGCATTATTCATAATTAAATACAGATACAGCAAACTATTTCAGTACTATCATCAAAGTATACCGGGTAAATTATTTTTCGCCGCTTAACCGTACTGTGAGATAAAATTAGTATAAACAGTTTGCCTTTCTAAAACCAATCCTTTATATTATTTTATATAACTTTTGGTGAGTACAGCAAAGATTCATAAGTGTGTAGTTAGATAAGCCTACTTGTGGATGCATTACTGAGCTGAGAAAAGAGCTTGCGAATTTAACTTGGCGTTGAATCATCGAACAGAACACAACTTCTACACTGTCTACACGTTAGCTATTTTATTCCCATACAGATAATTCCCTATTTATTTATTTTCAAAGTTTAAATTATGATTATTTACAATATATCTTAGTGATTTTTTACTGTTATATCTCTATTACAATATTAGTTACTCTGTAATAATTAACGTTTGATTAAACATGTGAGTTAGGATAAGGCTGAACAGCGCTGTAGGCAAATAAGTCTCAGAGAATTCGCTGAACCTTACTCCTTTTAACGTTTTAATGATTTTTTTATTTTATATGTTTTGTATTTGTCTTATGTTTTAATTAAGTTTTTTTTAAATATTTTGTCCACGGTTGTTGTATACTTTTAAAAACGCTGGCTAAAGTAATTAGTGGGGGACAGAAGTGGAACGAAGTGTCTTAACACTAGGTTCCCGGGTTCCCTCTGCCTACCCTGTCTCGAGCGTGAAACTAAGAAAAGAAGAAAAAGAACGGTGGCGACGGGAAGCGAGGAGCGAATCGTCCTTGGATGTCCTCGGAGGCCTTTTATTTATTACGAACGTTATTAATGATTATCATACAAACCTATCAGAAAGGGGATATTGAAAGTGGCGATAGGCTATCGCTTCATTATTTTTTAAAATGCAAAAAACAAGTTGTAAAATTATTATTATTATTTTTTTTAATTTATCAAATTTAATTTTCTCTATACTAAGGGTGTTTTCAATCTTTTCTCCTGAGTTCTAACTTTTCAGCTCGATTCATTTCAGTGTCGAGCTGCAACAAAGTTAATTCAAAATTTCAGCTTCACACTGTATCCCGCACATGGCAGGGTGGGCAAAGGGAACTTGGGAACCTAGTGTTAAGTCAATCCGTTCCCCTTTAATTCCCCACAAAATTCGAAATTTGTTGTAAATAATTATGCCGACAATTTTATTATTAATATCAAAATTATCTCAAATAATAAACTTTTAACAAATCTTTAGAATATATAATAAAATTTTGTAATGTGTTAAGCTATTTTGATAAGAAATGTACCTAATCAATACTATCAATCAGCGATGGATTATTGTGTACATATTTTATGTTAACATATTACTTATCTGATTGACTTCCGGATTAGGCATTGTCCGTAAAAAACTTTGGTTGGCAGAGCACATCATTCCATATTTAATATCTATTCGTTTCAGAAGCCAACATCCACCATATTTTGAGTGGTGGGAATAATTACGCCACTACATAATTAATTCCACGCCACTACCAGATTCTAAAGCTTTTCAGATCTAAAAGGGAAATAATTTAAATATAAGCTCTCAGTTCGAAAATCCAACCCATGTAGCATCCAAAATCGATCAGTAGGTCACTGAATTCAACACTATAAAATTTACTATTATAAGTATATAATATACAACTGAATTTAATGTTAATCCTTTACCTTTTTAATATATAGTACAGTCTGTGAGGTCTAAGCTTGCTTTTTGTTAGTGTTCATACGAGTATATATGAATATACATGAAAGTAGGTATAAACAAGCTTTGTATCTACCTACTAAGCTCATGTTCTATGATGTTTCTAAAAATAAAATAACAACATGATTTCATAGTATTAACAAGTAAAAATCAATCGAAATTTTTATTAAGGATTAACATTCGTGCCATTCTTTAAATTAACAAGGCTCTCAGTGAGGATTTAATTGGTTAAAGAATGGGTCCCGACTGTTAATCTTAATGAATGTTTGGCTGGTGTTTTTTTTTTTTTTTTTAGTGTTGTGCCGTCAGATTTTAGTTATTTTTTTATAGTTCCCTTAAATTACACTTTTTGCGATGATTAATTTGAATTATTTCCTTTCTTTTTCGTAATTAGCGCGTATTGATATATTAAAGTAAAAATATGAAAACAGTCGTGCAAACAGCAAAAATAATCGTTAAATGTATGTACATAAAATAAATTATTGTATAAATAAGATGGTACGTGATAATTTACCTAGTTTAAAATATTAAAAGGTACTTAAAGTATTTATTATTTAATATTCACACGTATGTTAAGATTTGTACATGTTATCTAATGTACCGGTCCCGGCTTTACACTTTAATTTCAAATTCTCTAAATAAATGTGAAAACTACATTAGAACATAACGTGCGTGTTTTACAAGAAGTTCAAGACAACGACATGTACCCACGCATTTATCTGGCTGATGGGGATGTAAATATTTGGCCCCTTTTTGCCCTGTAAGACAGGGTGTGACACCCTCCACAATGAGTGAGCAATTTTAGTACCCTACAGAAATGTCCTTAGATTCTGATAAAGAGACTTGGAAAGGAGCATGATTAATGTCAGAAGACAGAAAAAATAAAAAACTGAGTTTCAGACATCCTTACAAAATTAGACCAATTAAAGTTAATAAACAGGAAAAATGTAATAAAAATATAATCGATAGATATCCACGGACTGTATAAAAAGACTAGGGGAAGATAGCAAATATTAATCGAAGAATATATGGGCTGCTGAAACAAATATAACGATACCTTAATTATGTAAATGTAATTCTAAAGATATGAGGTAATAAAAAAAATACATATCTTGTGTGAATGTAGCTTACAAAATACAACAGAACGGAAAAAAGTACTTGATTTTCGGTGTAATTTTAAATCTGCAAACGCTCTAGTAGGATAAATGTGGGAAAGATATATTCGTAATTTATGTATTCTGAAAATGTCATGGTAGACAGAGGGAATTTGGACATCTAGTATTAAGATACTCCGTTCTATTCATCACTTTCCGCCAATTTTGAGGCATTGCGTGTATTGGTATTCTATACAATACTTCGACATTTATGAAATACCTAGGGAATCCAAGCAAGTCTGTGAAATAATATGAATATCATTCACATACTTTACAGATAAGAAATGAAATTCCTAGGTATTGTGTAAAGTACCTGCTGTTCCCTCGGCTATGAATCAAAAATAAATAGATCTTGGTCTAGAATTAAAAAAAAAATAGATCTTTAATTTGAGCCACAGATTTACCGATTTTCAAACACAAGTTAGGTTGAAAACTTCCAAATTTAAAAATAACTAGTATACCTATCCAAAAAAAAAAAAATCCTAAAATCTTTTTTGCTTTTCTTTTTTGCTTTTCTCGTCGTCGTGATAAAGTATATAGCATTACTGGGTGCTCATTAGGAGCTTTATAAAAAACCTAAGCATATTATAAAATAAATAATGAGTCATACATTATCGTTATACATTGCTAAGGTATTTTAGGAGATAGTAGAGCGACCGTTAGTAAGACCATAGTGCTTATCATGTATGCATTTATGTGAATGAAAATACAATAATATTTAGTTTTAAATGGTATATGAAAATACAGATCAAAAAGTGTTAGGATCTGATGTACTTTTCGATTTGAATATAGCTATAATTTTACTAATTTCATTAGGCCAGGAAACAATACTTTGTAGAATTAATAAATATTTTAGCGAGATGAGGAGCAGCGTCTGTTATATAACTAATCACCTTGATAGAAATACCCCATAGATCCGAATTTTTTTGATATCTAGAGTCGTAAATGTACTAACAATTTCTAGAGTTAACGTTGTCTAATTTAATGTCGTTACATTTGTAGACGCTCTTTCTAAGTAATGATTCAGCGATAGTTATGAAAGCATTATAGGATTTTGATTGTAGAAACTTGAATATCAGCAAAGAATTTAACAAATTCACAAGCATTTTATTTTGATATGGAACCCACTATATTTTGTTAAATAATTTAATATAGTTTCTAACGTAATAAATAAATGAATCAATGTGATCATTTTTTTCTAATTATAAAGTTCATATAACCTTTGTCTTATGAATTTCCACAGTCCACAACCCAATCAATAAAAATTTGAACGTATGAAACTTGAAGGTAGGTTTAAGGATATGAACCGACACCTCTTTAAATTCGTTTAAGCGCTTTGACGCCTGATAAAAAACAGCATAAGTCCAGAAAAAAAATAAGAAATATTTAAATATGTCCATTACAAAACTTGTAGAGGGTGATCAACATTTTACAATGGTATATTAATATTGAAGATTTGGAACATTTGAAGAACAACCTTAACAGTCTATCTAAACTATAAGAAATATTGAGGTGCTGTCTTAACAAAAGTAATTGTGTGATGAGCGTTTTACATTGACATTAAAAAATAAAATTATATCTTAACAAAAAATATTGTGCGTGGTTAACATTTTCAATTGACATATTAAAATCAAAGATCTAGAACATCTCATGAATAATCATAACTGTCCAACTAAAGTATAAGAAATAATGAAATAATATCTTAATAAAAGTTACTAGGCGTGGTGAGATTTTTCCATTGCCATAATTAAATTGAAGATTTGAAATATCTTATGAACAATCATAACGATTCGTGCGCGTCGTAATGTGTGTTTTACATTGAAATATTAAAAACGAAGACATGGAACTTCCCGTGAACAATCATAACAGTCCACCACAAGAATAAGAAATAATGAAATGAGGTTTTAACAAAAGTTGTTGGACGTCATGAGCATTTTACATTGACATATTAAAAATAAAAATCTGGAACATCCTATGAACAATTCCCATGAACATCCCATGAACAAGTCCAGCTTAAGTATAAAGAAATATGAAATGATGTTTTAACAAAAGTTGTTCATCAAGATGAGCACTTTACATTGACATATTAAAAACGAAGTCATGGAACATCCCATGAACAATAATTAATAATAATATATGGCATTAATTAAAGATGTCCAGCTTAACATATTTCTTTTATTCATATAAAAAATTAAATATTTTTAAAGATATATAAAAAATAGCAATGAGCAATAAAATTGCTTATCTAAAGTTGTTCATTGTGATATCTTACCCTATCGAAGAGTAGTAATAAAATATATCTATTATTTTAAAAATGTCGACGTGCTTTTAAATTAGCTACGGGTCGATGCATAATACGCGGTATAGGTTCAATTAAATTAAATTAAATTAAATCATTTTGTTGTCATTTTCGTCGGGTTTGTTGTCACTTTGGCTAATTGAAGACCACTGGGAAAAAGATCTTGAGAAATTCAGCATCAATAACAGTCCCAGTATATTGTGGCAGTTATTTGCTATAATGTTAGTATATTGTATTTTGTGAAATTTTAATCCTACAAGATTGTGGGAAGAGTACTAAACATGTTTATCATAAGATTTAGATATTCCAACAGATAAAGAAGCAATTAATAGCCCCCTTTGCTCTATACAAGATACTGTGTTTTCGATTATAAGCAATTCTCTTACTGATTACGATCTATCTGTTCCCTAAATATTGTCTTAGTTCACTACTACAGTTAATGAGAACGCATCCAAATTTATAACGGAACAAGGACAAAGATTTAGTAAGGTAATCCAATTACGCCTTAAGTAGCGAAACTGTTTTTGTAGATACTTCAGGAGGCGCTAGAAAACATATCTGACAAAGGTAATTCTAACTGAATTGAAACGACAAAAAAAGATCTCTTTAGGTATGGCTTCCAATCCTGGCGGAAAGACGGCATGCACAATTTTTAAAATTCCAATCAATTTGGACAGAACTAAAACACCAACATGTTCTGTTAAATGAAATAAGACATCAATACAGAAACAATTTTGCTTTGTCAAACAAAACAAAATTGTTGGGATGAGCCAACCATGTCTCATAAAAAAACCATAGAAGCCATTTATAGAACGTTGCCGGAAGACTTTCGTCGAGATATTACGCTCATGAGCAATATTATAATTTTATTCTCAGGATAATTCAATATTTCACTACCTATACTGTTTATTGTTTCTGTATTGTATTTCACAAGATACCAATTGTGGAAAATCTCATTTTTATGAACGTGTTATTTTGACTCTCTTCTTAGAGGTAAAGTGGTATAAGTGGTGATAGAAAATGTACTTCCTTTGATAAAGAAGAGGAAGCAAATGACACCACGTTATCGTCAAAATCTATCGATTGGATATAAAGTATTAGTTGAAAGTGATTGAACGTTGTCAGAAGAAAAAATATTGTGACCAGATGCTGCTCTTGGCGAAGTATACATAGTTCATCGTAATAATGGAAAATATTACTGATTTGACCTATTGTTCCACGTTGTTGAGGGACCATTTTCCTTCTTTTTCCTTTTTAAAAAAATACTGATGGTGTACGATCTCCACTGGGACCTGACTGATGAATCTGGCGTCGGTGATAGTCCCAAGGGTTTACTGTATTTATTCGTTTTTTTTTGTTATTGTGCCTTCAAGATTGTGGGAAAAACACAAAGCATTTTTATCAGCTGATTAGGCTTAGGCGCAATGCGGAAGGTAATATGAGCCAATGATGGAAGAGCAATCAGTAGTTCCCGTTCGATATAGAAAATTGTATTTTTGATTGGATGCAAACTTCTTACTGACTACGGTATATATATACATATACATATATATATATATATATATATATATATATATATATATATATATATATATATATATATATATATATATATATATATATATATATATATATATATATATATATATATATATATATATATTAACTATAAAATTTTAAGTGGCAAATCTAAATATTAATAATTTGTGGAATTTTATTATTAAAACGTGTACCATGTCCCATAAAAGACTTACTAACCTTTTGAAGACGAAAACTAGGTGTAATCAGCTTGTTTTTACTTCTTGTACTGATATCGTGTCTATCACTCTCTTTTAATAAATTGTGAGTATTTTGCCGAACAAGTATTATATTATCATATATGTACTGTGATGTCACCGTAAGAATACACGTTTCTTTAAGATTTCATTTGACCGTAAAGGTTTGGTTAATTTATTCACAGCTGGCAGTCTCCCCGCTCACAAAATATCACTTAATGTTAGTGGTCCGGTAATGCTGATGAGAAAATTAAAACGCCTAAATTATGCAACGAAACTCGACTCAAGTTAAAACATTGTAAATAAATGTTTCTGTAGTGGAGAGTTCGTAATATTACCACATATACCATTTTTATGCGTTTTATTATAACATATTCAATTTTCTGTGAGAACTTGCTTTGCAATTGGTTGTGTCAGGTCTGTATATATTCCCAAGGGAGTTGCTGGTCCTCCTACTGGGCGCGTCCCCAGGTGGCGGATAGGGGAAACCACTCGCTCTTGCGAACGAGTGGACCGGGAGTTATTCCCGGCGCGGACCAAAACCGGCGAGGCATGGGCGTGCCTTTAGTCCATTGTTATGGACACGGCCTAGGGGAGCACACCCCGACAGAAAAGCCGAAGCTGTGGATCAGCAAAAAAACAACATGTCGGTAAATCTTAATACATTCATACCACAGGAGGGTACCAGCGAGTCTGGAGAGTCCCTCCGTGCTACGGCACGCAAGCCCCACGAATCTGCGGGGGGCAAAGACTACCGGTGTGTTGCGGGTAAGGGGCCCGAGAAGGGCGGAGTGTGTGTGGTGGCTGCAGAAGGCGGCGTCGAGGTGGTGCCTGAGGAGGGCGGAGTGGAGATTGTGCCCCAGGAGGGCGGTGTAGGTACGGTGGCCGAGCAGGGTGAAGTAGCTGTAGTGGCCAAGGAGATTGCGGCAGTGTCGGTGCCCGATAAGGGCAGAGCTGGAGTTGAGGCTTCTGTGTCTGAAAATGGAGGAATTGCGCTCAAGAGCGCTAAGATAGTTCTCGAGCGGTTGGACTTAGCGGAATGCGCATCCGTTATCAGTGGAAGGTCCCGCTCTATGTCTACAACTTCACGGGGTCGCTTCTGGGTGGCTTCGGAATCGGACGCGGAGAGCTGTATGTCGATAGGATCGATCGACCAAAGCAAGAGTACAAGAACGGAGAACAGGAAGTACCGGAAGAGACCCAGAAATAGGAACAGTAACTCTGGCTCTTCCGGAACTGAGAAGAATCCGAAAATTAAGATTACTGCGGCCCGGCGTCAAGAGCTCCGGCTTGATGCGGAGGAGGAAGTCGCTGCTATAGCGGGAATGGTGCAGAGGGCAAACTCCAGGCTCTCAGACTCCCTGGACTTGGTGAGACCAAATCCTGATGGCCCATTGGTGCAAGACCTTCAGCACCAAGTGGAAAATAGTCTGGCCATAATAAACAAAGTCGCCAGAAGGTCAGGCAACCTTAAGGGCACTTTCCCCAAAGCCCTTAAGGAGGCCGCTGGCGCTATTAACACGGCTATGGGGATATTGGCCAATAAGTCGGCGAACGAAGAAGTTATTCAGTTGCGTGCGGTGAACACCCGCTTAACTGGAGAACTTACAGAGTTGCGCAAAGAGATGGCACGTATGAGAGCCGACCTGGAGCGCTCTTGGTCCGTGAGGTGGGATCCTGAAGGGGAAGGGAGGAAGGAGGCCGTGGCTAGTTCAGTGATGGTGCATGTGAGCAAATTGCTGAACACGCGGCTGGCGGCGCTGGAAGATAGGCTTCTTCCGGCTAAACCAGTACGCCCTCCTTTGGCCGTTCCACAGTGGTGGAAGACAGCGAGACTAGTCCTCATCAAGAAGGAGGGGCGCCCGGCGGAGTCAGCTTCGGCTTATAGGCCGATTGTGCTGTTGAGCGAGATCGCCAAGCTCTTCGAGAGGGTGGTAGCGAGTAGGCTACACCAGCACCTCGAGAGGACAGGTCTAAACCTCTCGGACAGCCAGTATGGCTTTCGAAGTGGACGCTGCACGGTGGATGCCATACTGCAGGTGAAGTCCCACGCGCAGGACGCAGTTGCTCGGGGCGAAGGAGTCTTGGCGGTGTCTTTAGACATCGCCAACGCTTTCAACTCCATGCCCTGGCCCTGCATCAATGAGGCACTCATTTACCATCGGGTGCCTCCATACCTGCGCCGCATCATCGGGGCTTACCTCTCCGAGAGGTCTGTGACCTTTCCTGGAAGCTCTGGCTGGGGAGCTTGGGAGGTGTCGTGCGGTGTTCCACAGGGATCGGTGCTGGGTCCGATCCTCTGGAACATCGGTTACGACTGGGTGCTTCGGGGTAGCACCCTGCTGGGGTAAAGGTCCTCTGCTACGCTGATGATACGCTGGTCTTAGCGCAGCAGAGGACCTATCGCGAGGCAGCAGTGCTCGCGACAGCTGGCGTGGCTCACGTCGTCGGGCGGATTCGGCAGCTGGGCCTGGAGGTTGCACTAGACAAGTCTGAGGCAATCTACTTCAATGCTCCGAGGAGGGCCGCTCCACCAGAGGCCCACATCGTCGTCGGCGGTGTGACGATCGAGGTGAAGAGGAGCTTGAAATACCTCGGACTTGTCTTGGACAACAGGTGGAGCTTTCGGGACCATTTTATACGATAGGTCCCGAGGCTGTTGAAGACAGCGGGGGCCTTGGCGCGCCTTTTGCCCAACGCCAGGGGGCCGAGCGCCTCGAGCCGTCGGCTGTACACCGGAGTGGTCCGATCGATGGCGCTGTACGGTGCTCCCGTATGGGCGGACGCCCTGAACCGGCAAAACGTCGCCCTGCTGCGGCGGGCGCAGAGGGTGATGGCCATCAGGGTGATACGGGGGTACAGGACCATCTCCGGTGAGGTGGCGTGTGTGCTGGCAGGAGTCCTGCCGTGGGACCTGGACGCGATTGTTCTGGCGTCGGTCTATTGCCAGCGTCGAGGTCTTGCGTCCGGGGCTTCGGCAAGGTCAGCACCACAGGAGGAGGCGCGGGATGCCGCATTGCAAGAGTGGGAGTCCCGGCTGGCAACACCAACCGCCGGCCAGAGGACGATCGAGGCGGTTCGTCCAGTTTTCCGCCAGTGGTTAGCGAGGCGTCATGGCGTCCTAACCTTCCGCACCACACAGGTACTCTCAGGGCACGGTTGCTTTGGGAGATATCTGTGTCGGGTCGCTGGGAGGGAGCCCGACACCCGCTGCCACCACTGCGACTGCCTCAAAGAGACGGCCCAGCACACGCTGGAGGTGTGCCCAGCCTGGGCGTCTCAACGTCGCGCATTGCGCGGCGTCATAGGGGACGACCTTTCCCTGCCGGCCGTAGTCAAGGCCATGGCCGGCAGCGAGACGTCGTGGGACGCGGTCTCTTCCTTCTGCGAGGCAGTGGTGCTCGAGAAGGAGGCGGCAGAGCGGGCGAGGGAGGCTTCTTCCGAACTCGCCGTCCGCCGCAAAAGACCGGGTCGCCGGAGGGCGGCACACGATCGCCGCCTTCCGCCCTAATCGGCCAGAGGGCGATCAGCTTGGGGAAGCTGATCGCCTACTAACCTGGCCCGAGTAGGCGCGCGCAGGTTGCTCCCGCGCGCTACTCAGAGCAGGCCGTCGAGGGTGGCCTACCACCCCCGACTCCGAGACGTGCCTAGCAGGCTCCCGTCGCCGAGGCTATGGACGAATCCATGGCACCCATAGCCCCGGCCTGTGACGGTCGAGGAGGAGCACCGTGAGGTTTTAGTGGGTAGTGTGGACGGCCTATATCTGCCGGTCCATTAGTCCCACATAACCCACTCGAGTCCCCACTCCGGTGGTGGACCCTTAAAAGGGTTTCCTCACGATAAAAAAAAAAAAAAGGTCTGTATATATTTGCCCCTGAAAAGAAAACTACCCTTTTTTATTTTGTAAAACATACTCTACTCAACCCTACTCAGCTTCAAGCTTTACACCGCACACGGCAGGGTAGGCAGAGGGAACTTGGTAACCTAGTGTTAAGACACTACGTTCCACTTTTGTTCCCCAATTTGGGTGGCGGAACTCAACGTCAAGTTTTACCCTGTACCAGAGCGAAGAAATGAAAACATTAAATATTTAAATTGAAAATATGAAATATATCATTTCTTCGAGTGGGGATCGAATCAACAACTTGTCGTTTACAATCAGTCTGTGCCACGACAGGCCTCTTTGTAAAACATTTCGAAAAAAATCGTGGCTAATTGGAAAATAGTAAGTAAAGTAACTCTAAAATAATAATTGCAGGCAGCAACTAAATCTTTAAATAATGTTCTTCATATTCTAAGACTATTTAAAAGAAATCTAAATTTAGCCAAACCTTTACGGTCAAATGAAATCTTATGGTTTCTATTTAATGAACTGCATGTCTTTATGTTTTATATAAGTACATTCAAAAAATAAGCGGACACTATAGGAAGATACGGCCTTATATACGAGTATACATGATAATCAGATTAGCGTCAAATTTTACAACGATAGTAAAGTATGTTATCTTTGTAAAACTCTACTACAAAAACTTCGATACTTGCATATAACACACCAATAATGTATAACATACAACAACATACCAATATTATGCAATAAACTTATTCTTAAGTATAAAAACTCCATTCTCGCTAAAGTAGTTAAAAGTCAGGTGGTTTTGATGGAATAAATCAAGTCGTACGCGGGCGAAGCCGCGGGCAACAGCTAGTAATCTATAAAAAAAATATGATAAAACAGGTGATTGATAAGATAAATAATCCTTAATTGGATATAATATTTTAAGAGGAAGCGAACCGGCTATTACTTAACGTAGCTCCTTTGGTAGTGTAAGGTGCTAATAATATTGGCATTCATATAATTTAAGTTGTTTTGACAATGACTTTATATTACTATATCCAAGTGTTTTTTTTAACTATAGTTATATTTCATGCGAGTGCACAAATACATAGGGAACCATGGAGTAAAATTTTTGATCAAGACTTGTATAAAAGAGTAATAAATGATCAAGAATGTGACTATCAAATGTTTCTTATGCAGTGGACAAATCCTTTGCTATATGCTACTTGTAAGTTTGAATAAAACATTTCACCATTTATAGTTCTTAAATGATAATACATTTATAAATATCCTATTATAACTATGTTAGTAAGTAGATATTTTGTTTAATTTAATATTAAAATAATCTATCGACTAATCAGATTGAAAAAGTCCTATAGTACTTCTTGTACCTAGAATAAATATCCTTCAACTCAAGTTAATTGCAATGTTTCTCCTTATTTACAGTTTTGGATACAGGTGCGCGGTTTCCCAGAGGTATTTCTACGTTAAATTTGGCTGACTTGGGTCATTATCATCAATGTTTGGGCATTAATCAAAATCATTCAAATATACAATTTCAAGGAAAATATTGCCTTGTAAATGTGCCTCTCTTGCAAACCGGGCTATTTCCATCTTTGGATCCAAACAATACCATCTTCGATACAAATAGGACAATAACTCAATTTAACAATGATATTATTTCTAATGCACAAACGTTCAGTGTCCCCGTGAATTCTGATTCGTAAGATTTTTTCTACAGTTATTAGTATTTGTTTATTTAAGACATGTTTTTTTAAATTTTAATATATACATTATAGGATTACCTCTGGAGATCCACTGTTGTCCAATTTAAATCTTGGTTTGTGTATGCCGAAACCTTGTTCTACACAAAAATGGGTAGAAAACCTATTTTTCAACGTATCAATTTTCGGCGTTCTATATAACGAACAATTTTGCCGACTTCCAAACGACAAACCTTGGGTTGCAGCGGACTATGTAGCTATGTAAGTTACATACATATTTTTTGTTCATGCAAAGATTAATGATAGGACTTATTAACAAATTTTCAAGATCAGAAAGTACCAATCTTTTAAAAGAAATACAAAATCGACCAAATTTGTTAAAATGCTTTTATGTTTCAGAGGAGTGATTTCGATAGTGGGATTCATAACCATCTTGAGCACACTTTACGATGTTAACCACATAGTAATACAGAAAAAAGGTACGCTTTTCAAAAATCTTTATATCTTTATATCTTTTTATAAGTAAATAGAGGCCTTATTTAAAGCATTTATTTTTAAACTTTATTAAGAAATTGTTTCAAGTGTATTTTCTATTATAAAAATATTTTGGTTAGAAAAAATGTAAATATCTCAATGCGTTGGTGGAGAAAACTCTTTGAAATAAGTTATCCTTTGTACACTTTATTTTTTTGCAATTATATAGTTTTTGTATATTTTCTATGTTACATAATTAAGTGATAAATATTATGTAAAATATAGAAATTTATATATTTTTTTTAATTAACAGATCCCAAAGAATCTATTACACTATTACGAACATTTTCCGTATATACGAATACTAAGCGGTTGCTGACTTTTTCACCTAATTCCAATGCCTTAGAATGCATGGATGGCATCAGATCGATTTCAATGATATGGGTCATTGTTGGACACGTATTTTCAAAGGAAAACTTTATCTTAAATTTTTCAGAGGCTATAATGGTAATATGACATTTATATATATTTTTGTGATAAATTATATTTTACTTCATTATCATTTAAAGAAACAAAACTTAAATTAATTTAATTTTATTTTATATTATTTTAGTGGCTTGTATCTGGCAATTCTGTATGGATTTCAACTGGACTTTTAACCGTAGATTCATTTTTAGTAATGTCCGGTATTCTACTTGTATACACAACCGTGGGAAAATTGTCTCCGGGTGAGAATATTATTATAATACAATATTTAATTAAAAACTGTTAATTACAAAACTGTGTGTGTAATTTTTTTTTTTTTTAATTTCAAACTTTCCTTGCTTGTTGGCAATCATGATACAACCAAACTATTGACTTGCTCGTCTTCTTAAATATTGTGTTTAAGCTGATTTAATATTGAATAGATAAATAAAATAAAAATCACACACAGTTTTTTTTAAATTGTAGATGATAATCATTGAAGGAACATCACGTTCCATCTATAAGCTTTCATAGTATAAATTGGTGAAACACAACGCTATCTTATTTGTAATCAGACCGAGGCAAACGTAAATAATTTAAAGAGTGAACGTATATGACTATTCTATGCCACAGTATTTTATATATATATATATATATATATATATATATATATATATATATATATATATATATATATATATATATATATATATATATATATATATATATATATATATATATATATATTCACTTTCACACAATCTTGCATATGGCAGGGTAGACAGAGGAAACTTGGAAACCTTAACTTTAGTATTAAGACAGTCTGTTCTGTTTCATGCTTTCCGTCGAATTTAAGGCATTGTGTGTTGAGTGGTGGAACTTAATTCCGCGCTTTGCCATTACTAAAGCGAAATGAATTGAAATTATTAAATATTTTATTTGCTCGAGTAGGAATCTGCCCACAAACTTTGCATTAACAGTTGCACGTGTGCTCTGTGCCACGACACGGCTCTGTATTTTGTTAGCAGTTATTTAATATTGAAATGTTGTATTGATTATTTTTAGTTGGCCTCCTGAAACGTCTGCACATTTTTTACTTGAACCGTCTACTTCGTATGTTTCCTCTACTCGCGTTTTTGGTGCTTCTAGAAGCTTCTTTACTCCATAGAGTTGCTGATGGTCCTTATTGGGAACTTGTGGGACGAAATGCAGAAAGATGCAGATCGAACTGGTGGACTACACTATTGCATGTACAAAATTATGCAAATCCTAATGACATGGTAAGCATTATATAAAAACACGAAAATCTATTTGATATTATTGTAATTTATTTTTAAAAAAATCTATATTTTATTAAATAGCAGCAACTCATTTGTAGTAAACTTAAGAATTTTCTAATATTTACTTTGACCAGAATTTGTGAAATCATATGTTGGGGCCTCATGACCAGGATACAAGCGTGCGAATGTAAACGTGACAGGTCATGGGTTCGAACCTCACTTTACAAAATATTTTCAAGAAAATATAAAAATTGTTAAGCACGACTTGGACCCTAATTTATATGTACTTAATTGTAATGTATTTCAAAAATATTTAGCCTTATTATTTAATAATATTTAAAAATATAAAAAAAAAACATTTACAGTGCGTGGGACACTCTTGGTATATTGCTATAGACATCCAACTGCACCTCATAGCTCCACTTGTACTTTACTTTGTACTTAGTAAAAGTAGATTAAAGGCATGGGCATCGCTAATAATATCCTTATTGGTTATACTTACTGCTTCTACTATTTGGAACTTTTATAAAGCTATGCCAGCCAGTAATATGTTCATACCGTAAGTTTATTTTTCATAATTGGCTACCCCACATAGTCCTAATTTAAAATAATGGAATATCTGAATAAATGAGGCCTTTGTGGCGCATTGACAGAAGCATCTGACTGTACACGCCTATCGCGTTGTAGGTTCAATCCTCACTCGAGGAAGTAAAATATTTAATAAATTATTTTAATATTTTCATTTTTTCGCTCTGGTAACAAGACAAAACGTAGCTCAAATTCGGCGGAAAGTGAGGAACGATAAGGAGTATCTGTACAATAGGTTTCCAAGTTTATTCTGCCTTCCCTGCAATGTGAGTGAAATAGCGCGAAGGTGAAAATAAATGTAGGTAGAAATATCTGTCTTTAATTTTTTATCATGCCACTACTTAAAAATGAAATCCATAATCACCAAATATACACTTGGCAGTGTGTTTATATATATTTTTTAATAGATTAAACGGCTTGAGTCAAGTACTGTACGGTGAAGCAAGTTTGCCTAGGAGATGCCTAATCACACCTATAGTTTGATGAAAATGACAGAGGGAATTGCATAGTGCAATTCTAAAACATACTCCCCAATGTATGGGATTAAAAAAAATGTCAAGTCTTTATAATTTAAAATATAGCAACTAATAAATGTGTTACAGTAGGGTCGACGAGCCGTACTGTATGTAATTAATTTTTTAATACATTTTCTCATATATTTATACAAAATAGATTTATCTCTATTATTTCATCTCTATTAGCGAAGGAAGAAAAAATAATAATTTGGAAATATATATATTTATTATTCTTTTACATATCCTTTTTATATATTGGTATTTTTTTTTTTATTTTATAGTCGCTTGGACGAACAGACATATTATATGAACAATTACTACACCAATACACTTTGCCGAGCTGCGCCATTCTTTGTTGGAATGATCACTGGTTATATCTTAAATATGTACAAAGGAAAAAAATTAAAAATACATCCAGTGAGTATTTATTTTCTACATTTTTTCGTTTTTAATTTTAATTGTATATTATGGAATTATCACACGATTTCAGTCATAGTTTAGGAAAGGGAGTATTCTAAGTACAAAGTAATGTACTTTTTTAAATGCTCTACGCTTTGTAATGTTTTCACAAAAAGAGGTAATACATGTAATATAAGAAATGGTAATAAAACCTGATAACTATTTTATTTTTAATTAAATAAAAAACATATTAAGAATTGTTCAAACATTCTTATCATATTAGTGATATTTTTAATAGCGCATTACGTTAAACTTAAATAATATTTAATAAAAAAACTGAATAAGCACTCTCCGACCCAGAAAGATTTGGGTTAGTTTATCATATACTCCTAGGTAAAATTCTTCTTGTTCCGTTCTATTTAAATAAAAGAACTACAAGCATGAATTTTTATATACGATCGAGATCTATGATGTTGGCAACAAAACAATTTGAAAATTATAATTAAATTTATTGTTATAATATTTGTTTCCAGATAATTATATTAGTATCATGGATAGCCTCGTTATCCTTGATTGCGTTCTGTTTCTATGCTTCTTATGCAACCTTGCAACTTGATTGGGACAACCAAGTGGGAGACAGTTTGTTCAATTCCTTCATTAGAACTATATGGGCGATTGGCTTAAGTTGGATCATATTTGCAAGTGCCAAAGGTTATGGAGGTAAATTTAATTACAATTTTCATTTTTTCCTTTTTTTTCTAATTTCATGCTTTGCTTCAGTAGGCAGCGGTAACCGAGTGGCAATATAATCTGTTCCCCATATCCGTCCAAGACTGCGTATTGAGTAACGACAGTGCGCTTGAATTACACATAAAAATTGATCACCCACAATTATCACCAACCATAGTTTTATAAATAGATGTAAATGGGATCCCTAATGATTTACAAATATTTGAAAAACACCTCATGTTTAAACACACTTTTTATGACTTCAGATAGACGAAAAATATATCGATTTTTTATCGGTATTTTTTATCGATCGGTTTTTTACATATTAGCCATTTTTAGATCATATGCCGAGCAACGCATTTCTTAGTTATTTTCAATAAATTTTAATATATTACTAGGCATAACTTATGATTTCGTTTTTTTTTTCTACATATACGATTATAACATTTTTTTCAGGTCTAATAGGTTGGTTCTTGAGCTTAAGCGTATGGAAGCTTCCAGCCCGTATATCATTCGCTATTTATTTATATCATTATTCAATCTGTTTTATTGTTGCTGGCATGGATCTTGCCCCGGTTTACTTTGACCAAGGAGGACTGGTAATTATAAAATAATTACATAATTCTCAATTTTTTTAAAAATTTTGTAGCGTGGATACTTTCAATTACCAATTGTTAACGCAACGTTTAGTGTCAGGTGGACCACCTAGGTACGGCACTATGTCTAGTAGCAGGTATATCTTTTCTTTTTTATTTCAGCTTGTATGTCGCATATGACAGGGTAGTTAAAGCGAACTTAATATTAAGACCCTCTTTGCCCACTTCACGCATGCCCTTGCGCCACGACGGTTCTCATATATAAATATAAAAGGATCTAATATGTAAAATATATTTAATTTTATTATATAGAAACGGCCCTGGTGTAGCTTTGCCCGCTTCTTTGTAATCGATATTCTTCTTGGAAACGAGGAGGTTCTATATTCATGTTTGTCCCCCGATTCTATTCGATTTTTCTGTCATTTGCGGGTTAATTTCTTTTTGTTGGAAAGAATGTATCTTTTTTGTCCCATTATCATCAAGTCAGGAACTGGTGATAGATGAGAATTCCATCGAGGAAATTATCGAATATTAGAACTTCGCGAGAGACCCATTCTTGAAGTCCGTTTTTACCATAGGAAAGAAAGAGTCTCACACAATTTTGTAAAGTGTCAATTACTTCTAAGGGATATCTCACTACGTTTATTTTAAAGTGGGTATAATCTGTTGAAAATGAATAGGACCCTATTTCTAAATCTATTGATGTGAGGTCTAAAGGAAAATTTGGAATCTAGGATGACGCCTAGATATTTAACTTGTTTATCCCGGGAAATAAGTGTATTTTGGAGGTACACTGTGGGGACAGTGATAAGTTTGTTAAAGGGAAATAGGACAGCGCAGCTCTTCTGTGGGTTAACTTCGATTCTTCAGATGCGGAACCACTCACCGAGTGCGTGGGCAGCTTTCTGTAGTCGCTCGGCCATGAGGAATGGGAAGAGCGAAGTAATATAAAGGGCGACATTATCTACGTACAGTTGGAAATATCGTTAGTTGGAAATATCTCGTGCGAGGTATGTCGCTAGTGTATAGAGAATATAAAATCGGATAGAGGGAGAAGTCCCGCAGTATGTGCACGAGACAGTCTGGAAAGCCTGAGCGAAGCAGTTTGAAAATTAAACCGTTATGCCAGACTCTCGAAGGCTTTCGCTACGTTGAGAAATATGACAGCTGTATTGCTGTATTGTCTAGTGATAGTGTTATGGTGAGCGATGTGCTTGATCAGACGGTGGACTTGGTCTACAGCGTAGTGCCGGAGCTTTAAATGGCTTTCTTCCACTCTTAAGAAAGAAGCACGAGTTAAGAAGCAAAATACATTTCGAAGTATTATTTTAATGACCAACAGAGACATGAACTGGGCCGGCAGGGACTTCAGTATTTTATTTAAAAGTTTGTCGGGCCCCGGGACCTTCCTATCTTTCCAAACTTTAATAATATCCGATGAGGTCGGCCGAAGTGGTTCAACGCCCATTGTGCGACTTCGGAATCCAATTTCGTTATGTAGCTCGGGTCGCATGGCTAACTGCTCGGATACTACTAGGACTCTAATCTATCTGCTAGGCACTCAGTTTTTTCAGTGTCATGGTGTATAAGGCTGCCTGAACCTAATTTAAAGATAACTGAACGGTGGTCCGAATCTAGCACCGGTAACGTTTTTATAGATAAGCCAGAGGCTAACATTCAATAGAACCGCTATGTCAAGAACCTCGCTTGAACCATTGGTACTAAAGTGAGTTGACAAAGCGAGACCTATAACGTGAGCGTTATATTTTAGTTGTAAATTGACTGGGAAGCAAACTGCGCCTCGGTGTATTTTAATACTGAGTGGGATACATCGGTATGGTTAAGCTCAAGGAACTCCATTAACCTGCATTTTTTGCAGCATTTTAAATAATTTTTGTATCGCAACCGTCACCTTACGGCGACGGAGGGTAGGGTTTAGTGTAAGGAATTACCTACTACCACTTTTAGCTACTCCCGTTTGTGGACAGAAGGTGTGTACCTAACTAATACAAGTGAAATCAAATAATTTATTGGAAGCCTGTCAATCACGAGGGAGTGGTTCGACCTCACCACAACGTCTTGCAGCGCATAACAGCACTATAGGTCACCGCCAAAGCTCAGCACAGCACGGCACAGCGCCTAGGCAGGAACACTAAAAGAATAAAAACCAGAATGACACACGCTTAACACACTGTGCACCTCTACGGCCTAGGGGTTACCTGCGCTTGCTATAACGATAGAGACCAATGGACATGAACGTCGACAGTCGAGTCCAATCGGACAATTATATTTTTATTTCTTCGAGCGGTGTTGAGTTCATCCACACAACAGGCAATTCCTTTAATTCGGCAGAAGTGGAAGTTACCTACCCTGACATGTGCGGAATACAGCGAGAAGCTGAATAAAAATGCTAAAACACTCTACGCCTCTGTCATTTTTAAACTATAAAATTCTGATCATAACGTTTATATTTCAGATATATGATAGTATCGCCATTTCCGGCATAACCTTTGCGATAGCGTTTGCAGTGACGGTGTTTATAGATGCACCTTTCTCTGTACTCATTAAAATGCTTATGGAAAAAGGTGAACCTACTTATAATTTTATAATTAAAAAAAAAATATCGTGGTTTTATACAGAAAATAGAAAAAAAATCATATCAAAATTAAACGTTATGGTATTCAATTCCGTGTCATTGAGAAACCATTCAAAACTCAGACCACCAAGCCTGATTTTGTTATCAAACTACATCGAACTTTTTATATAAACTCATTGACACTTATTAATATTGTTAATCGCTGTTCACTTTTTTTTTCGATCAAATGAAAAAAATAACAATAAAATGATTTAACTGTACGCATGAGAATGTGTACAATTACGAGAAAATCAAAATTGTTATTTTTATATGAGTAATGGGTTGAAGAATAGAGTAATAGATTCCAAAACATTTTTTTTACATTTTATTTTTATGCAGTCGGGATTTCACACATATGATATATGTGAAATCCCTCAGTTCTAATTAATAAAAGTAAAAATCTGAATTTAAATAAAATTGGAACGAAAACATAAATATAACTTAACAATTTAACCATCTCTTTTACAGCACAAAAGCGACCTCCGAAACCGGCTATTGGAAACGGAACATCGAAACCGGGTCTCATAGAAACAAAAACTGATATTGTAATAACGACTCTAGATAAAAGCCGACCATTTGACAATAATATTCATCATCTCGAAAAAAAAAATCCACTGGATCAATATCCAGAACGGCAATTAGCTAACTTAAAAGGCAGTGATCAGAGCTAGGAAAAACAAATATCAGAAGAAATATTATTTAAATTTAAATATTATGATTTTTAAAAATATTAATAAAAGATAATGATGAATATTCTTAAAATATAATGATGATTTATTAAATAAACATCTAAGTAAAATAGATGATCCTAAAGCTAAAAAAGGAGCTGTTGAGAATTCCATATTCTCAATATTTGAAACTGTGTTTCATTTGTAAGTATAATATACTAACATTTTGTATATGGGCTTTTATAACACTACAACAAAAAGTTTTGTTGTTTATGTATTTATATAATAATAATAATAACTGTGACAATACAAATGTACCTGTACTGAAGCAATATTTAATGTCCGACTTTATTATCCATTTCATATGTTATTCATTTAATAAGCTATGACATATTTTATAATAATAGTTTATGATATCTACGTAAATGTAAATCAATTAGAATATAAAATAGAAGCCAGCTTGAATTGTAAATAACTAGATTGTAAATAATTCTAAATAAATAATTTTATATAGAAAACTGACTTTAATCTAAAAAAAATACTTATTGTTATATCTGCCACATAGTTAATATTTGACATCTCCATTAAAGTGAAATCCAACAGTATTTAACGTTTAATTTCACCTGCATCAAGGCCTTTTTTTAATTTTATACGGTGACTATATTGTTCTTACCATAAATAATAAAATTCTTACCAGAACCAAAGATATACACACGAAAACGATACTAAAATTTCGGCATTTCTACTCCACCGTGCATGATGCGTCGACTATACCTTGCATTCTTTCTTCGTAATATTTAATGTGCAAATATCCTTTATTTACTGTTTTAATTTGAAAAATTAATTAATATTTAACTATCACAATAAACAACTTTAGCTAAGCCAAAATTTTATTGTTTATTGTTATAAATTATATTTCTTTACCAGACCCTTTTTGTGTCAATAAAATATTTGTCAAGCTGCACATCTTTAACTAATGCTGTCTTAAAGTAATCTTTAACTAATATTGTTATTTTAAATGGTTGAGCTGGACCGTTATGAATGTTCATGAGATGTTCCACATCTTTTATTTTAATATGAAAATGTAAAACGCTCATCACGCTCATTAACTTTTATTAAGACAGCATTTCATTATTTCTTATTCTTAAACTGGACCGTTTTGACTGTTCAATACAAAATTCTCACCACGCTTAATAATAATAACTTATTGGTATTTTATAAAATATTGAATTAATAAGTTTCGTCTCGGATCTGATTACTTTGCCAAGTAGTCCGAGAATATCCAAAAATTTAAAACTTACCATTCTCTTCAAGATGAAACTTTCCCCAACTTTTAATAATAATTACCAAGCTGGGCTCTCATATTGATTGATAGCTTTAGATGTTTTATCTGGGTATGGCCCCAGTAAGAATATTTCAAAGAGGCGTTGATTTTATCAGCCCTGGTCACTTGATTTATAACTAAAAGTTTGTCTGATTACCTGTGAATAAAATTATAATATTGCTCATTGGCCTATCATCTCGACAAATGTTTTCCCGCATTGTTTTATCATCAGCCTATGTGGCCTTTTTATGAGACATGGTAGGCTCATCCCATACGATCAGATCGGCATCAGTATAGAAACAATTTTGTTTTGTCTGACAAAGTAAAATTGTTTCTGTATTGATGCCTTATATCACGTAACAGAACATGTTAGTGTTTTTGTTCTGTCCAAATCGATTGGGATTTGAAACATTGTATGCCGTCTTTCCGCTAGGAAGTAATTTGGCAGCAATACCTGAAGATATCACTTTAAGAGTGATCTTTTTTTGTCGTTTTAATTCAGCTATAATTATTCTTGTCAGATAGGTTTTTCCAGCGTCTCCTGGAACATCTAATAAAAACAGTTTCGTTACTTAAGGCGCCATTAGACCACCTTACTAAATATTTGTTTTTGTTCCGTTATAAATTGGAAGGGCGCTCATAAACTGTAGTAGTGAACTCAGTAAGACGGTGCTAAGGGAACAAGTAGATCGTAGTCAGTAACAGAATTGTCTTCAATAGAAAACACAATATCTTGCATAGAACAAACTACTATTTGAGCCGTGTGATTCCGGCTCAGAATAGGATCACTCTGGCACTAATGGTGTCGTAAGAGGTGACTAACGTATGTGTGGGAGAGTCACGTTGTCAGTAATGGCAACCACCCCCGGTATTTAAAACAGGCGTTAAGTAGTGGCGTTAAGTACTGTGTTTCGCATTGGGTAATGTCGGGCCTCGGTGCCTATCCATCTTGAGGACCGGCAACTCTCCTGTAGCTTCTCTGGAGTTACACGGGGCCGTGGGTTGCGGTGATCACTTTCCATCAGGTGACCCGTACGCTCGTTTGCCCTGTCTTATCCATAAAAAAAAAACAATATTAATTGCTCCATTATCTGTTGGAAAATCTAAATCTTCTGATAAAAAGATTTTGTATTCTTTCCACAATCTTGAAGGATTAAGATTGATACAAATACTAACATTATAACAGATAACTTCCCTGGGTTTTCCATATCTTCGTTTTTAATATTTAAATGTAAAATGCAGACCACGCTAAATAACTTTTGTTTTAACATGATTTCATCATTTCTACTATGTTTTTAAAGTGTTATTCCACACTTAGAAAATTTAATTTAAGTTTATGAATTCATCATTTTAAATACTTTAGCTGGACCGTTATGATTGTTCATGAGATGTTCCAGATGTTTTATTTTGCTCACTACGCTCAATAACCTTTATTACGACAGTATCTCAATATTTTTTATAGTTTAGTTGGACTGATAAGGTTGTTCATCAGATGATCCAGATTTTCAATTTTAATATATCATTGTAAAATGCTCATTACCCCCTACAACTTTTATTATGGATGTATTTAATTATTTCTTATAATTTATCTGGCTAATCTAACCCCTGTTCTGCATCAGGTGTGGCCTAATCTAATCTAACCTAACAGCTATAAAACAAAAAAAACATTTAAAATTGGTCCAGTAGATTAGAAGATGTGCTGATACAAACAAACAAACAGACAGACAAAAATTCTAAAAATTGTAGATTCGTGTTCTATTAGTTATTTTAAGCCGCCCTACATAATTTTTTTCATAAATAGATTCAATGTACAGACACGACTTTCTTATTATTTTATTATAGTATAGATATAATTTAATAGCTAAGTCAGTAGTCCGTCCGTCCGTCCGTACCTTGTAATTTCTGTCCCGCTTCAACAATTTGTGTTGGAGTGGGATACCATGTGATTCACATAAAAACTTAAATCATTCTTTAAGATATGAAGGGGAATATGGAGAAAAGAGAGCATTATACAATAAACGTAGAACGTGAGTATTCCTGCGAAGTCAAATTGGTAACGGCAGCAATATTTTTGTACTTACTTCAGTAATTTAGGGCTTCCAAGAAAAAAATACCATTTTTTTTACTTTGTCCGCAAAAGGGACTTTTGTTCCATCAAGCGATATAAATGCCAAATCATTTAAAGTAGTTTTATATTCGAGTCTTGGACTACCTATTATAATGGCTTGAGTCTTATTTGTATTTAATTTCAAGCCTAAAGTATTAAAGTATTACTACGTATTACTATATTGTTCAACTCTTGATTCAGTGTGGTTATGGTATTTGGAGGATTATGTAACGTACATTGACGATATAATTGAAGATCGTCATCGTAAAGGTGGTAGGGAGAAGAAAGAGTAGAACAGAAGTAGTTGAAAAATGATGAATCCAGCTACGTTGCTTGCGCCCATATAAGTAAGAGTGAAACGAATTAATCACTTGAGGACATACTTTAAAAGATCTATTCTTTAATGGCTAGTTATATATTAAAGCAGACAATACCATAGGTATTGTAGGTTCAACTCACGAAAGCGGAGTAAAAAGACTCGAAGAGAGATTAGCCCACGCAGAGGAATTAAAGAAAAAGACAGAAACATCTAAATCCTCCAAAACAAAAATGCCACATAAAATCCTGTGCTTATTAAAACCGAAAGAACGCCTGGTTAGAAAGGGTGAATCTACAAGAGTTGACAAAGGACAGGTCTCAACACCCGATCTGCCTCCAGCTACTGAAGCAAAGCAGCATATGGAGAACGTACTCATCGAGTATCGAAATTATCAAAGTCAACCTTACGACCTGTGAGCAGATAAAAAGTACTTTCGAGCTCCAAAACGAAGGCTTACTCAAGTTCCTACTCGAGGAAGAAAAGGCCACTATCTACGACAAATCCACCTCAAAGTACCTGCAGAGAGAACCACCAAAACTCCCCCACATGACGGTCTATAGCAGGAAACATGGCTTCGTAGAGAGAGACACCCAGACCAGTAAAGATAACAACTCACCCAGGTACAGAAAATCACCCGTAATGGCGGCGAAACTGACAGGAGCCGAAAAACTCACACTGATCAGGGACATAAATCAATTACCCTACATAGACAGGCTAAACCTCTTTAAAATGCATTATATTAGTCCAAACCTCGTGACGTCCATAAGTCTAGAGCTCATAAGAATATACAAATGCCCGCAGGATGTCACCTATCAGGATCATGCAGACAAAATAATCAAAAATTGCCCTGCACGACAGCATATCACATGCTGTCGTTGCAATAACTAGGCACACGGAGAAATGTATGTACTACATCGACGCCGAAGTCGATACAATCGGCAAATTCATTTACAGAGAGAGAATCAGAGCAAACGAATTCCAAACGGACGATATAACAGACTACAATCTGAAAATGGCTATCTCTCACAGAGACATGGACGCAATCAACAAACTAAGACGTACATAACCAAGGGAAGACCGAAAAAAAACCTCGAAAAAAGGACAAATTCAGTCCAACTACCACCTCGCTACGACATCATTGGCTCTTAAAGCCCAAAAAGGCTCTTAAAGCCTAAATAGATACTAAGCTTTTGACAAAACAACACATGACAAGACATTACAAACCGTTGAAATGATAAAATTTACACTATCAAAATAAAAAACAATAACAAAAATAAAGAGAGCAGACAAGGGCACCGACGGCATATGTCCCTGGTGTTTTATTTCACAAGAAAAAAAAAAAAGTAAAGCAACAGCTTCACCAGTATACACGAATGATTCGGGAGGACATTTAAAGTGTAATATAATTTTGAATTTTGAAAATTTTGACGCATCTGTAAAGATCAGCATATGATTTAACCAATATTCATTCACTATGGCTTGAAACTTTGTGTGTTGGTGTCAGCAGCTCCTTTGATCAGGCCAAGATTTGTAACGACAGAGGGGTGATGTAGGAAAACCTTTTAAGGCGTACAGAATAAAGGGTTAGCAGGATAGCGGGACAGAGATTGAGGTAGAGAGGTAAATTTAATGTAACTAATAAGCAAGTAGGGAAGCGGCTTGCCACGAGGAATGAGGTCAGCTAACTCAGACAACTTAGACCACAAGGGATGGGAAGAAAACTGTATTAGACAACAAATCAGTCAGATAAAAAGGTGGATCTATACACTCCACCTGTAATGCGTTGGTAGGGGAAGATTTCATTGCACCCAAAATAATTCAAAGGCTAGTACTGAATTTTATTATATTTTATTTTATTAAGTTTGTCAGGATCCCTGCTGTTTTTTATCAAGTGTAGAAGTATGTGTAATAAAATATAGCCTATGTCCTGTCTAGGCCTAATAGCTATACAACTAAAAAAAACATTGAAAACGGTCCAGTATATTAGAAGATGTGCTGGTACAAACAGACAGACGAAAATACTAAAAAGAGTAGATTAGTCTTCTATTAGTTATTTTAAGCAAGCTTGAATCTATTTACAAAAAAATGTAGGGGATATTGTTTTTTTGTAAATAGATTGTACAGACACGACTATTTTTACTTTATTATAATATAGATGAGTAATCATTTCTCATAAAAAGCACAGTTTTGAAAGGCCAAGTTTCATATTAAATAATGCAGCGCTGTTGACTCCGCTAAAAATTAAAATGACGTATTTGGTTACAATTATTCTGTCAAATATGAGTCGGATTCGCTTACTCCGGTTTCCGTGTCAATTTCAGGATTGTACGTCAACAGGAACTACAACTTATACTATAAATACAAATTGTCAAACTTAAGATTGTGGGTGTATGTACCATATATATTTATTTTGAATTAACTACAATTATAATGTTTTAATAACTTTGTCAATAATAAAAAAATTAATTTAATTTTTCGGATGTTTATCTCGTTTGCCTTGTCTTTTCCATAAAAAGAATATATTTACGAATTATTTGTGTAACTTTTTAATGAAATTTCTTTAAAAGACAGTGTAACATATCGAAAAAGAAAAGACCAATTGACTGGGTAATATTGAATGTGAGTATGCTGATCGCGCCCTAGTATTTATGATTTGTGGTTATTATTCTTTCAAGAAAAGTATTAAGGACCAGAACTCGCTTGAGTAACCAAAACAATTCTTATAAACTCTAAAGAAGTTATACCTCTGATGATCTTAATTAAAGGAATAAGAAACAATAACAAAAATGGAACAATTAATAAAATAAAGTAAATAAATGAGGCCTGTCGTGGCGCAGCGGCACAAGCGTGTGACTGTAACCGACAGGTTCTGGGTTCGATCCCCAGTCGCTCATTTCCTCGCTCTGGTAAAAAGGCAAAGAGCGGCGTTGAGTTCCGCCACTCAACATGCAATGCCTCAAATTCAGCGGAAAGTACGGTACGGAAGTGGAACGGAGTGTCTTAACACTCCCGGGTTCCCTCTGCCTACCCTGCCTCATGCGGGATACAGCGTGAAGCTAAAAAAAATAAAGTTTAAGTTTGGCACCCAAGTTTTTAGTCGTACTGTAGCTTCAAATCTTGGATATCTAGCAAGTAACAATAGTACTAGTACTTTCAATATATTGCTGCCTGTTTGATGTATTTTAAATTTAATATAAGTATTAGAAAAAATATCTTTAGGGGTTGTATTTATTCGTAATTTGTTATTAATTTAATTACAATATAATTCAACAATGAGCTACTACTACTTAACATATAACATTAATATAATTTTATATAAATAAAAATGGCTTTTTTAATATGATTTCCTATATATTTATTAAAATATTTTATAATTAATATTACATAAATAGTAACCATATAACGCCATTATAATTTTATATGTATTGAAATTATTTATTAATCTATGTTTATTAAAATTATTTTATAATCAATATTACTACAATAGTAACCATATAACATTAATTATATGCATTAAAAAGGTTTTTTTAATATAATTTGTTACCATTCGGTTGTCCCGTCAATTATATTCGACAAGAATTGTGACCCTTAAATTGTCCCGACCATTACATTCAAGACAAGATGTTCAACCCCCTAGATTGCCCCGTCGATTATATTCGACAAGATTTCCAACTCCGTTCTTTGTGTGAAATATATCTGTTTCTTTTTGTTTCAAGGTATTTTTATATATTTGTCTTGTTCTTTGCAAAATTGTCTACCAACTGAACCGAATGTTTAATCTGTGTGATGGAAAAAAAAAAGATACGTAACGTCAAACTTGTCAAAGCGTGAGTGCGGAGTGACGTATTGTTCAGTGCGTTTTGTTTAAAGGACTGTAAATAAATTATTTTGTGTGAACCGGTGGTCGCTTTATTTTTTAAGGTATGATCGTTTAAACATAAACATAACACTACCGTGTTCTAAAATGCGCTATCTTTGTGTTCAGCGTTTCATAACTCAACACTGTAGTTGAATATTAACAAACAAAACATTTAAGTATATACCCGCACTCATACTAAACATAAAAAAACACCACTTGATCGTATTACAGTTACAACTTTAGGCGCAATCATTGTTATGAAACCCGGACCAGCCGTTGGCGTCGGGCGTTCGTAAACAAAAATATTGCAGGACAATTTAAGAAATTCAAGGTCACAGCGAGGGGCAATCAAGCGGGGGAATTATTTAAAAAAAAAAAATGCGGGTCAATTTAGGAATATGAAGGTCACGGCGCGAACAACCGAGGGGTATGATATTTAATAATATAGATTCATAAACACAAGAACCAAATACATTATGTTGTTTACAAATTTGGCTTCAGCCAATGTACCTGCAACAAAACAATAATATATATTAATCTTTATATTACAGGTCGCCGTGGTGCTATGAACCACGGTTGGGTGCTCGATTAGGGGAATATTTTCAGTTCGAACTGAAAACGAAACAAGACATTGAGTTCCGCCACTCAAATGTTTTTCGTAAACTCATTATTGTACTGTTTTTTAAGTCAGGCAAAAAAGTCAAAACGTCAACATCAATAATAATAAGTAAATAGTGAAGTAAAAAGTAGTTAAACCCGGTACGCAGTAAAGTGAAGTAGCGAAACTCCCGGTACGCATGTAACTAGACAGACTAGGAAAATTAATCATGGTTAAATGGGTACGTCGAGTTGGTTTAAGCGAGGTACAGTGTTAAAATCAGAGACATAGATAATAATATATTTTTAACTAGAGATGTCAGATGAGGCACTTTTTTTATGGCGTGACACACATATATATATATATATATATATATATATATATATATATATATATATATATATATATATATATATATATATATATATATATATAAATATATATATATATACATATATATATATATATATATATATATTTATATATATATATATATATATATATATATATATATATATATATATATATATATATATATATATATATATATATATATATATATATATATATATCTATCGAATTTTCAGGACAGATTTACTCGTGTATTCTTACAAAATTTAGAGATAAAATGATGCGATTGTAATTTTGAATCGGTTAATTCGTTTAATAACATAATTTCCTCGAATAGGCTCACTTCCACCATAACGCGCATGTTACAAACTATTGCCTGACACAAAACTGCCGCTATTGAAGCCCCATCAATCCAAAACTTAAGAGGTAGCATTTCCTGACCACCACATAGTCCAAGTCTGACTCAGTGGGATTTCTTTTCATGGGGCTACCTTAAGGCTAAAGCATACGACACTAAACTGCGGTCAATTTATATAGAGAAATGGCAACCATTTCCTAAGTGACGGGCCGCGCACTCATCGACAATTTTAGACGTCGTTTGCAAGAGTGCCGTGATCGTAGCGTATTACATTTACAATTTGTCAAGCTGTCAATTTGTGTTTTCAAAATAAACGCGTTTAGTACATATTACAATTAAGTCCATAAAACTTACTTACTACTATTAAATAAAAAAGATACACAGCCAATGCCACGCCTGTCATTAGTATAAAACAATATTAAAAAGAAATCAGATTTCCCTTTAAATTACACCCAGGAGGTTATATGAAAACTGTAAGGAACTTTGTTCCCAACGGGCATCGCGCGGCCACACATTTTTATAATGAATAAATGAAAACAATGAAAAACAAAAACAATACACACCTGTAGAAACATTCTTGGTCCATATCGGCGGTCCTTGCACAATGATGACCGCCGCCGTCTCCTTCACTACCGGCGGCTCCACCAGTAGACTTGTTACGCATCGCACCCGCAAAGCACCACTCGCTTCGAGCGGAACTGACATTCGCAACAAACGCCAGGATGCGCGCTGACCGTCTGCTCGTGGTGCGCTCACTTGGCGTCCTTGGCTTTGCTCGGTCTGTTATTATATAATAAATAAATCATTTTTAAGTATTAAGATTGAGTTTCAAAGTTTACGCATAAGCGTAATAAGCATGTGCGATGAGTACCGCTTATGGCTACGTAGTACCTTTAAGCGGTACTCGTAATAAAAATATTCAATTCGCTATGGAATTACAGGCAAATAATTATTTTTACACGTTACAGCATCTTAAGAGGTACCATAAAAATTATATTCAAGCCTTCACTCAATTCATACTAGACAGTGAGCAAATTGTTTACAGTGCAAGCGTATACAAACTAAATTGTGACTGTGGCTTATCATATATTGGTTAATCAAAGTGAATCATCGGTGTTAGTTGAAGGAATATATCTCTGATATCAAGAATGGGCAAGTGTCAAGTCAGCAGTATGTGAGCAAACACTGGATAAAAGCCCAATATATAAGGTTTTATAAACCCTGTACCCTCGCTAGGGAAAACAGATATATCTATAGAATAATCCGTGAAGCTATTAAAATACAAAAATATCTCTATTTCAATATAGAAACTTTCTACAGGTAGAAAGTTATGAACAATTCATGAACAATTTAAGTCTCAAATCCACACCAGAGGGCATTACATACAGTGGTCGTACGTAGTCATACAGTCAGCTCATTCTGAAAGAATCCAGTACCAGAGGTAGTTAAAAAAATATTGGCAGTAGTTTCATATAACTTTTATATTAACTGACAGGCGGATACCACCTCAACCTCTAGCCGTGACCACGGGCTACTGCAAAGTGATCGAAACAACGACTTTCAAAAATGTACAATTTTCAATGTACACCTAGCTAAGATCAAGGTCAGGGACCATTCACTGTGTGAATGTGGCCTAGACGACGGTTCCCCGCTTACATCCTTTTCACTTGACCTAAGTTAATCCACCCCTAATATAACGTTCTTCCTTATAAAGTTCCCCGACCCCTTAATGTTCAATGTTTGTTAATGTTTGTATTTAGTCCTTTATGTAAATTTTAATGTAAATATATTAAGTATAACAAAATAAGTAAGTATTGTAAGCTAACATTATTGTAAAATATTTTCTACTACTAACCGTCTATGTTTATATTTTGAATAAATTTATTATTCTATTTTAGGTCATGGCAATACTATAGGTGGATCTTTATTTTTTTACATGCATTCTCTTATCGTTTACTTTTTCATTTTTGTTACCGTACAATCTCTTTCGTGTGTTCTCCACTTAAAGTGACATTGGTGAAGTGATTCTGTGCTCAACTGGCACACTCATAACGACTCATAACGGCACACTCACACCCCATAAATAATTGAACTGAATCAGCTATGTTGGCGAAATGAAAAAAAAATTGCGTCGAACTAAACTGGAAATAATTATGTGGTTTCCTTTGTAATTTCCTATTTTAAATAACCGTCTAGGATTAATACTCAGCTTCACGCTGTATCTCGCACAAGCAGTGTAGGCAGAGGGAACTTGTTTAAATTTTAAAATTAAGTTAATTAAACAATTATTCTCTCATTTATTATTTATTACTTATTTAGTATTTCATTAGTCAGTCTTATTAGGAAAATCAACCCAAACGGAGTTTAAAGAAGTGTGGATAATAATAAATAATTATAATACATCAAAAAATATTGCTGCATAACAATAAAAATAAATATGTGTGTGTGCGATTCACACACGACAGAAGTGAAATTTCAGTAAATCGACGAAATAATGAGATGAATACATATAAGAAGAGATGAATACATATAAGAAGAGATGAATACATATAAGAATCTAATTCTGTTGGTTCCGATTGCATTTGTCGTAAAATGGTTGTTCCTTTAATTTATATTTTAGCTCCCGTTATTACGTTTATTTTAAATACATATATTAAAAGGAGTTAATAGAAAAAGTTAAGTTTCCTTCTTCCTGGAAAGATTCTCACATAATTCCCATATCTAAAAAACTCAATCCCTCTTGTTTCTCTGAATACCGTCCAATATCTATACTTCCTTTTTTATCCAAAGTGTTGGAACGCCTTATTCATCAACAATTAAACATATTGGTGGAGAACCAAAAGTTATTAAATCTTTTCCAATCTGGTTTTCGTCACGGTCATAACTATATATTACGACAACTGCACTGGTTAAAAATAACAGATGATATTAGAAAAGGTATGGATAATTGTATGGTCACTCAGATGGTGTTGCTAGATTTTAGCAACGCTATCAATACAGTGGACCATGATATCCTGCTTGCCATTCTTATTTCTTTCAACTTATCTCCTGAGGTGGTTGACTGGTTTCGAAGTTACTTGTGCGTCCGCCGGCAACGAATACTTGTCGAAGATAAATCTTCTGATTGGTCTACTATAAGTTCTTAATAACAAGGTGACGCGTTGTCTCCACTTACTTCTGTTTTCAATTTTTATTAATACAATTTGCCATAACATAACTTCTTCTCTCTATCATCTCTATGCCGATAATCTTCAAATTTATGTTACAATATCTTTATTAAATTTATCCGCTAGAATTGACCTAATAAATGCAGACCTCGCTCGTTTATCAGCATTGAGTTTATCTTACGGCCTCACAATTAATCCAATTAAAAGCCAATGCCAATCTATTATTATAGGTAGCTGTAGATTATTATCAAAATTAAACTTGGCTAATTTAGCGTTCTTAATATTTGATGGTACTCAAATTCCTTATTCAGAACAAGTAAATAATTGAGGCATTACATTAGATCGGTATTTATCATGGGAGCCACAAGTCAATAAACTCAGTCGAAAGGTTTTTGGCGCTATTACTTCCCTTCGAAAATTGTGTTTTTTTTTTCCTATATCTACTAAAATTGTACTAGCAGATTCTCTCTTACTACCTATTCTTGATAGTGCTGATGCAAGTTATCTCCATATTCGAGATGAGCATTTAAAAAGGCTTGAGTGACATCAAAATGTTTGTATAAGGTTTATATTTGGCTTGCACAAATATGACCACATTTCTTAACTTTCGCAAAAAGCTCAAGTGGCTTCCTATCAAACTTCGCAGGAATACCCATCTTCTGTACTGCGTGCTGTTTAACCCCTTAACACCTCCTTATCTAAAAGAATAGTTTGAGTTTTTAGGAAACTCACACACTCTTTCTCTTCGATGTCAAGAAAATCTTGTCCTAAAAATCCCTTCCCATTCCACCTCCTTCTTTAACAACTCTTTTGCAGTCACAGCTGCTCGGTTATGGAATTCCCTTCCCATAAAAATTAGAAGCGCTAAGAGTCTTAATCGCTTTAAATCACTTCTAAAAACGCATTGCTTAGCTCTTTAATTTCCTTGTAAATCCTTGTTTGTGTAAATATATGTTTGTATGTATTAGTGTATTTTTTTTATGGAAAAGACGGCAAACGAGCGTACGGGTCACCTGGTGGTAAGTGATCACCGTCGCCCACGGCCCCGTGTAAGGAGCTACAGGAGCGTTGCCGTCCTTTAAGGTGGAAGGGCACCGGGACCCGGTATTACCTAATGCGAAACGCAGTGGCCAAAGCCACTACTTAACGCCGGTCTTAAATGCCGGGAGTGGTAATAATCCGGTCGAGACTGCCCATGCGTGTTGCCATTACTGGCAACGTGACTCTACCACACGCACTTTAGTCGCCTCTTACGACACCACCAGTACCAAGGCGATCCTATTCTAAGCCGGAATCACACGGCAAAATGTATATGTATGTATTTGAGTTTATGAACGTATGTTTGTATATATTATGTGTTATTTATATATTTTCGCTTAGCAAGTACACCCCCTACCGTTTTAACAACTCCTAACCTTAAGGTTGCCTGGCAGAGATATATAGGTGACGATAGGCGACCTTATCGCTTATAGCGATAAGGTCGCCTGTTGTACATTTTATATTAGTATTTTGTTTCTTTTCTTCTTTACTATGTGGTGTACAATAAAGTATATATTATTATTATTATATTTATAAAGAAGGGAAGGACTTTATTTGTTAAAAAAAATCCCGCACAGTTTAGGGTAGGCAGAGGGAATTTGAGGCGTGGCGAGTCGAGTAGTGGAACGCAACGCCGCACTTTGCCTTGTTACCAGAGCAAAGAAATGAATGTAATATTTAATTTGAAAATATTAAATATTTCATGTCCAGTGTCAAGTGAGAATCGAACCTAGAACCAGTTGCGTTTACAGTCACACTTTGTGCCACGACAGACTCTAAGATAATGAGACCAATGTTAAATTTTGGGAAAAGAATAATTGTAAGTTTTAATGATGATCATAGCGATATAATTTGATCATTATTTTACATTTTATTCGTATATTTTACACAGGTTAATATATGTATTATATTTTTATACGTTTTCTAAATTAATATTTTTCTTTCCTACGTGAGGATTAACACTTTTGAAATAATAAAAAATACTCTATGGCTAATTTTCAGTTACCGCGACGAGCATAACAGAGCGGGCCATTCATACGATTATTGCTTAGCACTATCGTGTGAACAGTCAGATACTGTGCAACAGAGGCATATACCTAGTTTTATTTACAAACGTAGCTTCACTGCAGCATCATATTTAATCGAAATAAATTCATAGCAATGTATATTTATTTTAACAACAAGTATCATCATAGCTTTACACGTCTTTACATTACTATAGTACTATAGAAATATTACCACATACCTTAGCAATTTGGTCGTCTATGTACCAGGTTATATCAGCAGGTGGCAGGGAGTAGTCGGACGAGCACTTCAATAATATTTGCTCGCCGGGTTTAGCAAGCTTAGGAGCTCCAGTTATTTCAGGGTCCTTGTTTGGTAGAGCTGCAACGAAAGTAGGTACAGTACAGTACGTGAATTAACGACGTCACTTATTTATTGCTGCTTATGGGAATCCGCCAATTTTAAGAAACATTGTAATTGTTTCGATTTTTGGGGAACCAAAAATAAATATAAAAATTGAATTTAAAATTTCCGTCTTATATAATTGTTATTTACATTTTGAAAATGTTACGTATGTTAAGAAAAATATCAATGAATGTAGTAAAATCGATGCTATACATAATATTAATACTTACTAGGAATAGAGAGTTTAAGCTTAGTGCATCTATGACTCGATTGCATCGAGTCCATAATTCTTTTATGGGACAATGTGTACGTTTTGACAATAGGATTGCAGAAAATATCCTAGAATTTTCTATTTCACAATTTAATAAAATTGTTAAAAGACGTTTGTGTGTTAAATTAACGATTTCATAAACGATGACACGCCAGAATATTTCAAATATATTTGATAATAATAATTATATTAACTACCTCTGATGGAATTTGATACATTAGATGAAATATTATTAAATTTTGGTATCAGTAAAATATATAATTGGAAGCCAACGGGGACAAATCGGATCCATAACTACCTACTGGTATAAGAAACTTAGCAGTACGTATACACTCTTACTTAAGCACATAAAAAACTCCACAAAGTTACCTGATACATTGCCACATTTTTTAACATACATGCTCGCTAAGGACAAGAATGACAATCATACTCTCACTCAGCTTCACACTGTATCCCGCACAAGGCAGGGTAGGCAGAGGGAACTTGGGAACCTAGTGTTAAGACACTCCGTTTCACTTCTGTTCCCCACTTTCCGCCGTATTTGAGGCATTGCGTGTTGAGTGGCGGATCTCAACGCCGCGTTTTGCCTTGTACCAGAGCGAAGAAATGAAACGTTAAATATTTAAATTGAAAATATTAAATATTTCATTTCCTCGACCGGGGATAGAACCCAGAACCTGTCGGTTGCAGTCATACGCTTGTGCCGCTGCGCCACGACAGGCTTCAATGACAATCGTAACCCAGCTAAATACATACCAATCACTTGTTTACAGACTTTATATAAAGTAATTACATCGTGTATCGCAGAACCTATTTACAGTTATATAAACCTATATTATATAAGCTGATCAGCAGAAAGGATGTCGACAACATAATCAAGGTTGCAAAGAACAGTTGATCATAGATTTAGTAATTACAAAACAAGCTCTTAGAAAAAGAAAAAATGTTTACTCTATGTATATATAATAGATTGTAAAAAGGCCTTCGATTCTGTTACACATTCATGGTTTTTATTAATATTAAAATTGTAAAAACTAAATCCCGTCATTATAGATTTTTTGAAGCCTGTCGTGGCGTAGCGGCACAAGAGTGTGACTGTAGCCGACAGGTTCTGGGTTCGATCCCCAGTCGCGGAAATGAAATATTTAATATTTTCAATTTAAAAATTTAATGTTTCATTTCTTCGCTCTGGTAATAAGGCAAAGCGCGGCGTTGAGTTCCGCCACTCAACACGCAATGCCTCAAATTCGGCGGAAAGTGGGGAACGGAAGTGGAACGGAGTGTCATAACACCAGGTTTCACTTTCGCTCCCTCTGCCTACCCTGCCTAGTGCGGGATACAGCGTGAAGCTGAAAAAAAAATAGATTTTTTGAGATGTAATATGCAAAGATGGACTACGAAATTAAAATTAAACAATAGCTGTAAAGTATAGAAACAGAAACAATTTCCATACATAGAGGTATATGCCAAGGAGACTCGTTGAGCCCTTTTTGGTTTAGCCTTTCAATAGACCAATTGTCGGATATGCTTAACATGACTGGCAATTGCTACAATATTAAGCAGAAGAATATACAGTTCACATTGTCGCACTTAATATATATAGACGATCTAAAGCATTCAAGGCAGAAAAAAATTGCAGATGTTACACAAATGTTTTCTAAAGATAATAAAATAGAGTTAAGAATAAATAAAAACAAAATGCAATATTGATTGCATTTTGTTCGACGTAGAAAGAAAGAGAATAATACATAATACCAAGTTACAAACAGGGGAAGAAATTGGAGAAATTGACAGTGATAACGGATTCAGATATCATAAAACTAGACAAATACAACAGGTAATAAGGCAAAGCGCAGCGTTGAGTTTCGCCACTCAACACGCAAGGCCTTAAATTTGGCGGAAAGCGGAGAACGGAAGTGGAACGGAGTGTCTTAACACTAGCTTCCCGGGTTCCCTCTGCCTACCCTGCCACGTGCGGGATACAGCGTTAAGCTAAAAAAATACATCAAAAAGGAACTAAAACAGAGATTAGTTAAAAGATTAAACAAAGATAAATTGCAATTCTGAAAACAAACCTCACTTCTCGAAACACTGTAAAAGCAATAAATACGTACATTCGCAGTCCCAACACTTACATATACTTTCGGTATTATGTGTTGGTTACAATCTGATCTACATAAACTACAAAAGCATCATCCGCAATGCTGCATTCAAAGATGAACAGTACTGAAATATGAAGGAGGAAGAGGTCTAATAGAAATTAAGAACTTGTATAATAAACAAATTATGTCACTTAGAAAATTCTTTTACGATCGCGCATTTTTATCCGTATTCCATAAAGCCGTTGTAGAATCTGATTGTAAATATCAACTAAGTCTTTAACAAATGTAGGAAGGTTTTGTCCACTAAATCCCATAGTAACAAACTTTAACTCTATATCTAGGAAGGTTGACCTTGAGATTTTCTTTGACAACAAAAATCAATTTCGCGATTCGATATTAACATCCCTAAGATCTAAATGACTGCTCATGTTTTTAAATTATAATTTTATTTGTAAATTATATATTTTTTTAATGTATATATTGATTTTCATGTTTACTTTTAGAAATTTAATGTTTAGTATATTATCTAAAGTATTGTTGTAGGTGTAAAATTTGCTTGCCGGCACTTGGCTATCAATTTTAGGATACCTGTTTTTCTACTTAAATTGTTAATGTATGATGTTTGGTGATTATAATAAATAAATAAGAACGAACTCACCAACCGAAAACCCTTTTATTTTATTGACACTTTGTTTGATTGAAACTTTTCTTATCAAACCGCGCAGTTATCTCAATATTATTGGAAGCTATCTGCCTAATCTCATCAAGAAAAGCCAGTTCATTGGTCAAAGTTTCAATTACCTTTTGCTGCATCTCTTCACAATTGCTTTCCTCTTCAAAAGGGCACTTGCCTGACGTCAACCTGTATAGCGAGGCCATAAGTCGAGATAGGTAAATTCGACTTACCAATTTCAGTCATGGGTTGGTTCGTTATCTGGGACTTAGGGCCTTCTGTGAACACTTCGCAAGTGTACGTAGCTGTCGTAGCGATCGCTTGAGGCATTACGCGCACCATACACGAACCTACTTGACAATAGACGCCTTGCACCGTTATTCCTGTTACACTGAACCGAAGAAATGGAACCTTCTCTACCCCCTGGATGAAATATCAATTAATTAGTACAACATACGCCAAAAGATAATAATCGTCTATAAAAAAATTATATGATATCTAAGGCTGTTTAATGTATTTTACCAATAATAACAATAAAGACTTAGATTTAATATACCTTAATAATAATTAAGTTCGAGGCCTGTCGTGGTGCAGAGGCGCAAGCGTACGACTGTAAGCACGACAGGTCGTGGCTTCGATCTTCAGTCGAGGAAATGAAATATATAATGTATCGTTTTCATTTTTTCGCTCTGGTAACAAGGTAAAGTGCGGCGTTGAGTTCCGACAACTCTACACGCAATGCCTTATATTCTGCGAAAGGTGTAGAACGAAACGGAGAGTCTAACCATAAAGTTCCTATTTTCACTAATTTCTTTCTGCCTACCAATCTAAAAATATAATAATATACTCGTAGTAAACCTAAAAATATTAATTAAATTACTATGTTAATAGAACATACCAGAACAGGCAGATACAAATATGGAAGCATGTCGAATAGCAATTCTAAACACTACACGCCTGACTTCGTTACCACAATAAGGAAATACGTAAATTCACTTCCTTGAGTGGGAATCGAACAACAAATCGTTTATAGTATGAAGACTGGCCTTATTTATGTTTACTCAATCACGGCCATCAAGGTCTGAAATCTCACATGCTAAAGTCATATTAGTTGTATATTTCAGTGAAAAATGTAAATCGAAGTAACCTTCTTTAAGGGCATGTATCTGCTCATCTCATTCGTGTTCCTGTACCACTTGACGTAACTTAGTTTCTCCCCTTGCTGTATATGACAGCTGATCTCGGCGGGGCGCAGATGATCCGCGTTCAGCGGGACCTTCAACTCAGTTATTTCATGAGCTGATGTTAGTGCTGAAACAAATTGTTTAGAAAATATTATTTATATATTACAATGGTTTAAATTAACTCTTTATTGATAGTGACAAACTAAAAACAGGTTTGGTATAGGAATAGTAGCCATTAGTAGGTCATTGTAGTTTCCGTAAAAAAATAAAAACCGAATGAGACAAATTATTTGAAATATTAGTAATTATGAATAGATGTGAATTCGGTATCGTAACAAAATTGGAAACCTACAGAAACTTAAAGCATAATTATTGAAAAAAAGGAACAATCAAAAAATCCTTATATATTGAAATTAATGATCTGAACAGACGGACAATAAAGTGATCCTATAAGGCAGTGATCGGTAAACTAATTAGCCAAAGAGCCAATTATGGACACTACAAGAACTTACTTAATAAAAGTAAATGTCATCTATACTTATAATAAGTCTGTAACTGATTACTGTCACAGTGACAGTGTACATAAAAGATATATGAAAACAAAAATTTCAACTAAATGAAAAAAAATACAGCAATTTATTCGAACTAAATATTTTAAATTGATGTAACTTTTATATTTTCAACAGATTTAAATAAAACAAACACTGAGAGAAATTAACGCGTACAAGCGCACAGATAAACAGACACAAATTTAAAAATCATAATTTTCGGCCCTATTAGGTATATTAATAAGGGTCCTCAATAAAATGTTTTTAAAAATCTTCCATATACATGCGGATAAACCGGTCGAGTCAACCAGCCTAACAACGTGACTCTCCCACACGTACTTTAGTCGCCTCTTACGACACCATCAGTACCAGGGAGATACTATTAGCACTCACACGGCGCATAGGATGCGGCTGCCCTTTGTATGTTAAGAGAATCTGGACCTGAACACCGAATTCTCAACTTACCTCGAGATTGAGAACGTATACCAAACATGAGTTCTGTTGGGGTAAATTTAGTGACTGTAGACCTAATACTATTAATTGCACATTACCTAACTCATCACGCCACGCTTTATTAGGATTGTTTTCGACAATCGTTACCAAACTTTTCAAAGTGCGCATCACACGCTTTACTTGCCTGTTTACCCTGCTGTGGCCAGTTGTTATGTTCTGAACAAAAATTCTTGAAATCCTGGCTAATGTAACACTTGCCCTGATCGGCTATTAGGCGCTAAGGTGCTCCAAAAGCTATTTAATTAGTCAGTACTATAAGCTCTGTTATCTTACACCAATCTTCTATATCCGCGTCTGCATCTTCCGAAAATATATAATAGTGTCTATATTTGGCTAATTTAAAATTGAAGAAAGTTAATACATATGTATATGGAAAGGTTGCCTATGCCCATTTTTTACAGAGCTACGCTTGTTCTTGCATTTGTAAGAGGATATTTTAAATTTTATTCTAAAACTGTTTATTGATTTTAAGCTGCGTAATGGTGGAGGGAGATCGTTACTTGGTGCTACCATACTTAAAAAGAAACTACTAATAATTAGTAGCTAGTTTTCTTTTTTAAATAGCGCTTTTTTATGAAGCACTTTCATCTGATATTGAGCAATTTCGATTTTCTGCGCTTTGAACTGCAGGGCAACATTGTAATTTGCAAATAGCCAACGATTTGCTTGTTAAGCGGGCAACCACGGTTTCCAATTTAGGGGGTAAAAGAGTGGGATCGGATCTTTTTAAGAGGTTTTATTCAATCCAATAATAGCCATTCATATATATTTTTTTAATATCTAATTACTTCGGGCTGAATGACGTCTAGTGTAATTAAATTTAACTACACTCTAATGACTAGTATCCATTTGTAACTTTCTTTTAATTCTGTTCTTCCTTTCTAGTCTCTTGCTTAAAGAGTAAGCTGTTACTTTGTTTGTGTGTATCAACTACGGCAAGTACCTACAATTGTTTAATTTTATTTTCATTATCGTACTAGGTACTAGCTGACAATAAAAGAAGTACTAACTAGTGGGAAACGAAAGTGGAACGGAGTGTCTGAACACTAGGTTCCCAGGTTCCCTCTGCCTACCTTGACTCGTGCGGGATACAGCGTGAAGCTAAAAGAAAAAAATCCATTCTTAAGCATAGCTCAAGGGCCTATTGTAATGGTCCTGATTAAAATTAAAACACATTTTTTACATTATGATTTGAAATGTAATCTAAATATATTATTAATTAATTATTTCGTACTAAGGACACTGATTCATGCTCATTCAACACAAAATTATTAAATTTAACTACTGATTTCCATTGGATTGATTCTAAAATAGGCAACAAATCATTCCACAGAAGGAATAGTGTGTGTTATTGTTTTTATGGATCTTTATAAGGATAAGGATTACATGAATCAAATAATTTTTCAAAAATTACTAGGACATCTGTAGTTTCATGTTTCAAGATTGTCAATCTTCTAGAAGAACCTTGAGTTCTTAAGCAATAAGTAATCCAAATTTATAGAACCCCCGGTAATTAAATAAAAATAATGACAATTTGCTTGACAATCAAGTGAAGTAATTAGTTGTCAATTATGTTATATTGTAAAAATGATAACCGTCAAAGATAAAATATTGGAACTTACTATATTAAATTTCAATATTTTTCTGTCATTTTCCCTTAACATTCAAAATTTGATTTTATTATGTATATAATTTCAAAATTTTATTATGTTTTGCATTGGTAGATTTGGTACTGTTTTCCAAGCCGTTTTGCCGTGTGATTGTGATTTAGAATAGGATCACCCTGGTACTGATGGTGTCGTAAGAGGCGATTAAAGTACGTGTAGTAGAGTCACGGTGTCAGCAATGGCAACACGCATGGGCAGACTCGACCGAGTCATTACCTCCCCCGGCATTTAAAACCGGCGTTAAGTAGTGGCTTTGGCCACTGCGTTTCGCATCGCGTAATGCCGGGCCCCGGTGCCCAACCATCTTAAGGACGGGCAACGCTCCTGTAGCTTCTTTGGAGTTACACGGGGCCATGGGCGACGGTGATTTACTTCAAACACCATCAATCACATTCAAGACTTACCATCAGATGACCCGTACGCTCGTTTGCCGTATCTTATCCATAAAAAAAGGCCTTAAATTTTTCAATATCTTTTTTTACTATTATGGATTTAGGAAATGGTAAAATACTGAAAACCATCGACAAGTCATTAATATACTTACAAAAAGGTATAAAAATGATGTATAAGGCAGTAATTGATGTAATAGGTTTAACATAGAAGTGTTTCAATAGTTTTGCTTAGAGTGCCAATGGTCTCAGGTTTCATTACATTTATAGTGATGTCTTTGATGTATGTTGCTATCTACGTGTGTCATTTAGTCTTATGAGTTTGGATAAAAACATGTAGTTTCTGTAGCACGTTATTACATCTAGCATACCATAATATTAATCCCACCAAAAATATTTAATGTAAATTTTTGCCAAGACCAAATAAGGATTGCCCTGAGAAAAAGATATCAGACCTCATGTAGAACCAAGGTTCTGAATCTACATGGTTTAACTCTGTCGACCCAAACTTCACAAATTCTACATATCAGTAAAAATGTATGTCTTCGCCGTTTCGCAACCGTTGTGCAAATGATGCGTACTGTTAAATAAAAGACTTCTATCAACAAACCATTTCGGCTTTCGTGATGAAAGATCGACTTCGGATGCAGTACATGCTCTAACAGAGTATATTGTAACAGGGTTGGATAGCAAAGAAAAATGTATAGCTGTTTTCTTAGATCTGGCTAAAGCTTTTGACACAGTCGCCATTCCGATTCTATTAATTAAATTAGAATGTTTAGGAATCAGAGGGTTACCGTTAGTTGTTCAAAATCCTATTTAGTCGGACGTTTTCAAAAGTTCAAAATAGATCAGCGGGCAAAAAAAATAGATCAGTCCCACAAGGCAGTGTGGTTGGCCCCACGTTATTTATGACTTATATAAATAATGTATGCCAATTTCCTATTAAAAATGGCAAGATTATTGCTTTCGAAGATGATACAGCACTCCTTTTAAAAGCCAAGTCTTAGGAAGATGTCTTCTATTATACTCAAGAGGGAATTAATAGGGTCATAAAATGGTTTAATGACCATTTTTTAACATTTAACTTTGAGAAAACCAAATACCTTACCTTCTCTATTTGTTTTATGACAAACATCTTGTCACAAAACAAACTTTTCAAAAATATTTTTTTGCTTTCTTGGTAGCTTTCTCTATGATAAACTAAATTCGAAATTGTTTTTTTATAACTTTACTAAATTAAACATAAAAAAGCTCTCACTAAATGGCTAATAGGCATGTTATACGAGTCCACTGAAAAAATATTAAAGATGAAAAAATATTACTATACGTTGTATTTATTTCTCTATTTCTTGTATTTTGCCAACAGTAAAATTAATCGGTACACTGTACATACTGTACATAATCCCTTCCGCGAGTGAGAACCTGTCGACTAGTAACACAAGCTCAGTCAAACTCAGTACAAGAGTCAGTTTCACATGATTTTAAGCAAAATGTTACACAACTAAATCGGTACGATTTAGTTTCTGAAGTAAATATCGAAACAGCCAAGCTATACATTTTTACTGATACGTAGAATTTGTGAAGTAGGTGTCGATATAGTTAGCCGTGTAGATTCAGAAGCTCTACATGAGATCTAATATACTATTTTACTATTTATTTAGTCGTCTTGGCAACATTTTACATGAAATATTTTTGTGGGATTTCAGTTATTGTAAGTTGCTAGGCAGTCTTTAGTGTTTATATATTTTTTGCACATCAGCAGTGCCGGTTTTCATAGTCCATTCTCTAACTTTGCCCTTTTTCTTTGATGGTTTACTGATTACCATAAGCGATAAATGAGAGCGACATTTCGCTCTTCGGCGATTATATTCAACTATAGCTGGCTGTTGCGCTTTAATACTAGCAAAGTTTATATTAATAAGGTGAACACCTTGTAAATTAAATTTTCCTAGGGCACGGTAGTATTTATTCGTATACTGAATAAAGAATGATTTGAATTGATACTGAACATCATTGATGCACCCGAAGTAACGTTTTATAATAGAGACTTGTCTTGCTTGGCAGTAGGTACCAGTATCAAAGTTCATAATTTTCAACGACGTGGTGTATATACTGATAAACGCCAACTCATTGATAGTAAAAACTTATCTTACCTTAGCAATAAAAACTTAACTTGCCTTAAGAAAATCGTCCATAATGTCAAGGCCACAAAAACTGTTATTTTTTCTTATTTTGATGAAGTTTATGTAGAAGAAATATCTATGTCAATTTAATTTGTATGAAATAAAATGGTTTGAAATATCTACTAATTAAATAACTCGCCTGTTAATGATATATATATATATATATATATATATATATATATATATATATATATATATATATTATATATATATATATATATATATATATATATATATATATATATATATATATATATATATATATATATATATATATATATATAAATTAATTAGTAGATTTTTCAAATCATTTTATTTCATAGAAATTAAATTGACATAGATATTTCTTCTACATAAACTTCATCAAAATAAGAAAAAAAAAACAGTTTTTGTGCCCTTGACATTATGGACGATTTTCTTAAGGCAAGTTAAGTTTTATTGCTAAGGTAAGTTAAGTTTTTACTATCAACGAGTTGGCGTTTATCAGTATATACACCACGTCGTTGAAAATTATGAACTTTGATACTGGTACCTACTGCCAAGCAAGACAAGTGTCTATTATAAAACGTTACTTGCTTGAAAGCGCTTATCTCAAGAACACTAGTTCGAATTTAAAAAAATAGAGAAATCTTTAAAAAAAAAGTCCCTATTCTAGACTTGGGAGTTCATTTATACTGTACGTTCTATTTTGTTATCAAAATTTTAAATTGTAGGTTTATAGAAAAGATAGAATTTGATTACACGACCTAAGTTATTAAACCGAATCTTACACCAATATTGTATTTGATTAACTACAATACATAAATTTATATTGACCCTGTTTCTACTTAATATCCATAAAGTTACTAATTTAGTTACTTTAATAGTAAGGTCCTCAAAAATATTCTGGAGAGTATCTTTGGAAACGTTATTAATGTAGGGTACAGACTCCGTTTGACCACTTGAAGAGGATAAAAGTTGAACTATGATTTTATTTTATAAATCTAACTATAATATTTCAAAATCATCCGATGCCTAGCACCTCAAAATAACAAACACCGCCGCGTCTTAAAACCAATTATAGCTATAGACCGTCTGCTCCGAAATTGAACTTATAAATACATACAAATAGATTTTCTCAATAACACAAAAATTGAATGAGCAAAAAAATTATAAATACATACAAATAGGTTATCTCAATAACGCAAAAATTGAATAAGCAAAAAAATTATAAATACATACATACAAATAAGTTATATCTTTAACACAAAAATTGAATAGGCAAATAAATATTGTTAGCGAACAATAATAAAATATTGTAATGTAAAGCTATTCTTGTATAGTAACAGTTGTTACTTCTATTCATGGCTGAAATTGCCAAATAATATTAACACTATGTTAAATTATCATTTGTCAAGATAGTTGCTGATTTGATCAATTTAAATCTATAAACGACGTGGTATTGCTTAATATGTTCATTGTTCTTCGTTTGAGCCTTGACAAGTACAGTGGTACTTAGAATTAAGAAGGTGTTTATAGAAATATAAATAAAGTGAAAAGTATAAAATTATATATGATTATATAGAATCATATATAATTCATATATATTGATTATATATAATTAATATATAACTATATATAATTACATGTTCTCTATTTTAGGATTTTATATAATTATATAAAACTATATATAATAATGTATGATCGCATTTACGGCGCTCAACTCTTTATACATAATTATATATAATTAAATAACAATATATATAATTATATATATTTATATATAATTATATATATAATTACATATAATTTGATGTAATTTTATATAATGTTGCAAAATCACAATATATAATGATATATAATCATATATATTTATATCGAACTATATTATGATTCTATATAATTATATAGAACTATACATAATTATTTTTGTGAGATATGCTCTATTATAAATCATTATATAGAGTTTAAAAAATATATGACTTGGCATGAGTTATTTACATTTACTCACTCATAATGTATATTTTCATATTTATTAACTATGTACACAGTTTCGTCTAATTTTTATAGAGGGTATTATAATCATAATGTTATTAAAGAATAGTCAAGTAATAAGTATAGTCTAATATATTATTGATACGAAATTACAAAATTTAAAATTAATCTTATACTATTCTATACAAAATTATTATATTTTTTTGTCATGTAATTAAATTTTAAATAAATTAATTTTTAAAAATATTAGACAAATGTTAATGAGTTGTTTAAATAGCAACATTTTGTTTTTATTCTATTTAATTGAACTAAATTAATTTTTTGACGTTGAAAGAATATTGTATGAATGGAGGATATGTTAAATTTTTTTAATTAATTCCTCGGGTCTCCTTGTTATGTATTAGATAATGTGTGAACCTAATGCTGGTGTACAACGAACCAAAAGAGGTACATTTATGAGAGAATAATATCAAACTTGCAGCGCCCGAGACAACAAGCGAAAATTATTTACGATGGTGTGATAATTCAAAAGTTCTATTAATATTAGTTTAATAGGGTAAGGAAAATAATATAATAATTTAAGGTAAGGAAGCTTTTAGTTCAGAAGTGGGATTGTTTCCGCGTTAACACATCAAGAGAATATTTAAGATTTGAATCATGAGTGAGAATAGAGACCATTACCAAGTTGAAAGAAAACGCAAACATGGACGTGTTTCAACTTTGTATCGTGAGCAGGGTTCGCAATCATCTAGCAGACGCCGGTCGATATCGATCATAATTTCACGGAACAAAGCTGTATTGTAATTATTAAAACGAATAAAGAATTATTTTTACATAAAAAAAATGTTGTGACGGTTTCTCACGGTTGGTCAACGTTAAACGCACGGTTTGGTGATAAAATTAAACTAATTGTTAATAAAAATGTAACAATTGACACTAGCTTTATTCCCAATAGAAACAGAGGAAAATATACATAGAATCTTGTAAGGTGTACGTAAAAGGACCTACAAAAATAACAAAACATCTAAAATATTATGTTTTAAGGGATTGGATGCATCATTGTACTTAACTTAAATAAACAACAAACGAATTTACGTAAAGGGACATTAATCACTAGAGCACAAGTAATAGAAGACTAATATATAAAAAACGTTAGTAAAATAGACGCAACCACAGAGCAAAATACTGAAGGTAATTGTGTTATTGGCGACATATTAAAATCGGTGGATAAAATAAAACTTGAAGAATTATTAAATAAATATAATATTGTTTTTCGTTTAGTTTATCGAATTTAGGCTTAACTCATTTTTCAGAAATGACTATTAATTTAAAAGATTCTTCACCAGTTGTATATAGACTATACAGATTAGCTTACTCCGAGAAAGAGATAGTGAAGGATATGATACAGGAAATGTTAAATTGTGGGATTATTACTGAGTCGTCTTCAGCTTACGCGAAAAATAAAACTGGTGATCAGCGAATATCCATTGATTATCGAGCACTAAATGCTAAAACTATAAAATAACATTTCCCTTTACCCAGAATAGAAGACCAAATCGTTATAAATATTTTATTACTTTAGACTTGGCGTCAGGTTATTATAAATACTCATCTCTCCATTATCTGAACATAAAACTGCAGTTGTGACACCTGATGGTCAATATCAATTCAGGCGGATACCGTTTTTCCTAGCTAATGCACCATCGGTACTTCAGAAGGCAATAAATAAGATGTTATATGAATCTTAAACTATTGCTTACTCGTTTATAGAAATATAAATGAAGTAAAAGGACTAGTGACGTTTTTATTTCTGAAATAATCGTATAATAAAATTGAAAATATTCTTTTGGGCGAAGGGCGAGTTGTGAGAGTTTTAATATATGTTAACATGACATTTCGAAATTTCCGTAAGTAGAATAATATACAAATTATGAAGCAAAAACTGAAGGACTAAAGTTCGAAGAATTTAAAAAATATTATTTTAATTTTCTAACTCCAGAAGTAACAGAGCTAGATACCAGTACCTAGGCAAACTGTGCTGTTAAAACTCAAATCGACACAGAATGCCTGAAATTTCATGGGGAAATGGGGAACGGATATGTCTCAATGGGTACTGAATGTCTTAATATTAGGTTCCCAGGATTTCTTGCTATATAAGGGCAGTAAGATCCAAAACAAAAAGTCTACAAGAAGTTAATCGGTGAATGGCCACGCTATTACTTTTTTATTTTGTAATAGAGAATATTACAAAATAAAATTCCCTATTACAAAATAAAAAAATCATAGCGTAAAAAAACATTTAAAGAGATTTAAAATCTGTGCATAGGTTTGCATGAACTTTAAATTTGTTTATTTTTTTTAATCATTAATAATCTATCTATTAGTTAGACCCATAAAATAATACATGGAATGTGAAAAATAATTTAGAAAACGCGCCGTCATTTGAGAATAGTCAAACCAAATGTGACGTCATGAACCTAAATTATATATCGATATACATATGCTAGTTTGCTAAAATAATGGCTTAAATACTAAATTGCTGTATTTTTTTTCTAGTGAATTGCTTCTAAAATAAATATTAATTTATAATAAATCTAGAAAGATGACTGATACTCTTTTTTTTTCATAGGAACATTAAATAACCGACCAAAATTAGATGCATTTATAATGATATCCAATTTTTCTAAGAATACCGATTTAAGTTTGAAATTGTACAAAAACATTTTTCACGCACCAGTTTATTAGTAAAGTCTAGTTAGTTCAGTCAAACATGATAAGATCTTTATATTTTTTTGTAAATTTTAGATAAATATGTTATATGCTTAATTTAAAGACGTATACAAATTGCAACGAAGCAAGATTTGAACCCGCGAGTCTTGGAAACCGTCCAAGTGCTCTGACCAACCAAGCCATTCGTTGTCGCCAAGCTACGTCGAAATTCTTATGCGCTTGTAACAACTTATTTATATTGTTAGCATAAGTTTTAAATTTAGTATTTTTCTTTCCTAAGTGTGGAATAACACTTTAAATATAGTAAAATATTTAATAAATAGTATTCTCTCTTGCCAAACTATAATTCCAAACAATTGTCTTTGGGTAGCGGAAATTTGTAAAAATCTACCTTCAGAAATGCTAACAACATAAGTAAAACAAAAGTTATGTTAATGACGTCACCATGGCAGTTTTGGGTTCAATTCTCAGTTGGGAGACTTTCTCATTACCTCGTTCTTGCCTCAATACTAAGGGCGTTGAGTTCATCTACTCAACACACTATTTTGGCCTCATCGCTCATAAAGTAAATTTGTAGAAAGTTTTGGATCGGCATCATACATTGTAAATGATTAACGAATTTGGTAATATACCTTACTTTGAATCTTGAATGTAGATAAAAAATATGACCATCTTACATCGTGTAAATTGAATAAACAACAATTATAATGAGTAGGAGAACATTCGAATGTTAACAACTACTTAAAAAAAACATACCAATTAAAAAAACCAATGGACCAAATTGTAAATCTAAACTTATCTCAGATCCCTTTCAATATTCAAAAAAAATCATCAAAATGGTTTAGGACGAGTTTAGTGAGACATACACACACAACATATATGAATTCTTGTTAAGGTACTTACCGGATAGCGCTACCAAAGTTAAAATTTTCATCATCATGTTTCAAGATACAATCTATATTACTTATCGTTCTAAATAAGCCTTCAGCATAAAATAATTAGATATAATTATTTCTTCTCTTTATTCCAAATTGCATATATACGTTTAAAAACAGCTTATTTAAAAAGTAACTATTTGAATTGAAAACTTGGAAAAACTATTTTATCGCGTTGTTTACGAGTAAGGACGCGGAGCCTATTTGCCAAAAGTTCTTGTTTTCCCGCCGCAATCAGTCATGCGCATTGCGCACTACTATCGTATATATATATATATATATATATATATATATATATATATATATATATATATATATATATATATATATATATATATATATATATATATATATATATATATATATACATCATATATACATACATACCTACACACATACACACATTCACACACACACAAATACGCACACACTTATAGGTCCCTTCATGAATGTCTTTTTTAAAAAAGATTTATTAATTAAGGATAATATTTATTGATTAATACAAAAGGAAAGGAAGGTAAAATTATTTGTTTATTTTATTTATAACGCGATTCTTATTGAAGCGTTAGGGATATCAGGGTCTGTATCGTTAGTATCTTTTAATGATATTTCAGAATTTTGCGGGGATTTAGTTAAGAAAATAATGCGACTGCTGCAAGATTTCAATTGTGCTTAAAATATTTTACAATACTATACATAATCAAAATTATAATAATTATTGTAATAACTATTATAGTTATAAAATAATGTGCTTCGTATTTGATTATATGGAGTGGGTTAATTTCAAAATCGGAAGCGTGCATTTAATTATATATTATTTTTACCAGCAATTAATTCATCGAGATCTGCACCCTTAAGTGTTATTGGAAGCAAATTATTCGTTTTTATTTTTAATTTTTCTGAATTACAATATGTATCATTTATAATATTAAAATCACCTTTAATAATTGGTAATGTTAAATTAACATCATTAAATTTAGGTTTCAAGATATTACTTCTACAATATCCTATACAAAAACCTGGAATACTCAAAATTTCTGTTCCTAAAATATTAATTTCTAGAGTTTTTGAATTTAAATCAATCAAAACCTTTGTTAGGTTAGACTGAACAAAAATCCAACTGTTATCTCTTAATTTTTTCCATAATTACATTTCCATAAATTAATTTTGTATTTCATTGTTGTGGTAATTTAGTAATGGCTTTATTTAATAATTCTGTTACACCAGTAGGACGTGCATCGGATATATAGATATTATAAATTTCACATAAATAGTATTTGTTATAAACTAATACACACTTGGACAAAGAGTCCATTTCACAATAATGGGTGTTGTCTCTCGTTATGGCTTTAAATTTAGCCTCCGGGATTATGAAACTAAATAATTCAGGATTCTTATAAGTATGGGGTACAGGTATATTTCTTATTAGTAACTAAGGGAATACTTAATACAAAAATAATTCGATTACTTATAAAATAATATGTAACCTTAGACGTATTCATAATAAGATGTATAGAATCTAAATGTAACTTAGTTGGTAATTCCAAATTATTTAGTATATTTCTGTAATTATTGGTAAGTTCTCCATATAATTCAGTGGGTGTTATTATTGCAGGATATAATTTTTGTTGACTGAACATTATAGAATTAATAATATCATCTAACTGAAAAGATAAAGTCTATACAATCAAAAATAATGTTTATATTTAATTGAATTTGGGCACTGTTTACTGAGGTTGAGATATTTCTGATTATATATGAGAAATTGCTTACAGTTTCATTAAGTCTGATTCATTATTTATTGTTTTAATAATTGTGTCATTATAATTTGATATGAGTGAATTTGTTACAAGGATATTTTGTTTGTTAAAAAAAGAAGCCACTTTCTTTACATCATTTAATAATAATTCAATTTCGTTGTTATATAAAAGAGCATCATCTTTATCAAGCGTACCAAAAATTTGTTTCATTAATTTACCTATTCCGCCAAACCATGCACTTCATTTTGAATTAAAATTAAATTATCAAGAAGATGAGATATTGACTGAAATTGCCTTTTAACGTCATTATATCTCATTAATATTGGTTCGAAAATATTAATACATTCACTATTTTCAATGGCTTTACCTCAAAGATTTCTTACTGTATGTATTGTATCGTTAACATTTTCAATATCTGATTTGAAGTATGCAACATCTACCGGAAATAACACATTTAATTGTCCATTATTTATTTTTAACTTTCCGATCTAATCAAAGTAGATACTGGAACTTGCGTTTATATATTGTACATACTCATGATGTGACTGAGTGGAAACACTGAAAAATAATAATTGTCTAATATTACCCGATAACTGAATTTTATTAATAAAAGAAAATTCATTATACGTGTTTTAACAATACGACTTACAAATTATATATATATATATATATATATATATATATATATATATATATATATATATATATATATATATATATATATATATATATTTATATATATAAATATATATTTATATATATATATATATATATATATATATATATATATATATATATATATATATATATATATATATACATATAAAATTCCGGGATATGATATTTCATCAAAGTGATAAACTTTACAAAAATTAAAGAATATATTTTATCTTTTAATTCAATTTTGTGATATGAATGTAATTCTATTTCCATATTTAGGATTTTAATCGCATTAGGTAAGTTACTAATGATTTCTTCTATATATGGATTAGATTCGTCGAGGTCGATTGAGGTAGGGATAATGCTTATTTTAGTTAATCCTTTTATTAAATTTTCATTACGTTGCAGGATGTGTGTGTGTTAAATGTTTTATTTTTATTAGACATATTCTTAAGGAAATTTTGGTAATCGTCTTTTGGAGAAAGACGTGTCATCCTTTGACGTGAGTGGATCTATTATTTGTGGACCAAATATCTTCTGATGAGTTATTACTTTCTGACTTATTTGCAATGTTGTTTCTGGATGGGGTATTGATAGGAATTAATAAATCATTATCGTTCTCTAATAGGTCTATGGATGGCAAGCTATACAAATCTTGAGGACTGAATGGCAAGTTGCAACCAAGATCTCCTGGTATCAAGGGACTAAAAGGTTCTTCTCCTTGCCTTTCGTCGATATTACCTTCGTTTTGTGATGCGTCCTTTCTTATTGGTTGAATTGGATTCACAGGATAACGTGAAAGAGCATCTGCGTTAGTATTGATTTTCCCTTTCTTATACTGGATTTCATAATCAAACTCCTCGAGTTTTAAACGCCACCGGACAAGCCGGCAACCAGGGTCCTTACAATTAAACAAATTTAAAGGTTTATGGTCTGTTGGTATTTTAAAACGTCGCCCAAAGAGACAAGGACGGAAATCTTTTGTGCCATATACTATGGCCAAACATTCTTTTTCGGTAACACTGTAATTACACTCTGCTTTGTATAGTGTTCTAGAAGCGTATGCGGTGCGGTCTTTTTCCTTCATTGCCGTCGCCTTGTAATAGAATAACAGATATAGCATAATATAAAGATAAACGGTTTTGTAAAATCAGGATACATAAGAATTGGCCCTGTAACAAGTTTTTCTTTGAGTATTTCAAATGCTAATTATTTATTATTCGTCCATATTAAAGGAACGTCCTTTTTCAAGAGATTAGTTAGTGACTTACAACACTTTGAAAATTTAGGGATAATTCGACGGTAATAAGAAGCTAGCCCTAGAAAAGATTTTATATCTTTGGGGCTTTTAGGGGTTGGAAAGTGACAGGGGCATTTTTTAATCCGAATGGCATTGTTTTAAATTCATAATGCCCTTGTGGTACACTAAAAGCTGTATTTAGTGAATCTTTGGGGACCACTTTGATTTGGTGAAATCCAGATGCTAAATCTAATGTCGTAAAATATTTACATTGCCCTAGTTGGTCCAATATTTCATTTATTTGAAGGATAGGATAACTTTCGGCAATTGTATTGTCGTTTAACTTTCTATAATCTATCTCCATTTTCTTTGTTGGAGAATCTATTTTTTTAGGGGCTACCCAAATGTGTGAAGACCAAGGGGATTTTGATGGTTGAAAAATGTTTTGCCTCCAACATCTTGTTGATTTGAGAAGTCACTTCCTTCTTGTGAACTTCGAAGAAACGATATGATTTTACATTAATTGGTTGTGAGGTTTTTGTTACGATTTCATGTTGGCCTACGTCAGTAGAGGATAATGTGTCTCCGTGTAAATGATATATGTCAGCGTATTGACTGCAAATTTTCTGCTTAAGTTACTGCTTTATTCAGAATTCAGATGTGACATTTTTAATGATCCAAATATGTTTTTTACACGGTTAATGCTGTCGTGCTCCTTGGTTTCCTGAATTTCCTTATTACGTGAGACGTGTGCAATAGAGCAGAGATTTCACACATACACACATTTAAACATGCATACGTGCATGCATTTGCATTAGTTCCTCATATCACTCCTAAATAACTATTTGGACACTCAATAATTATCAATTTCCTTTTCAAACGCTAATGGACGCCTTTTTCGTGTTTTTAATGTTTAATTCATTTCGAGAGTACGAAATGACATATATTTTGGATGATTATTGGATATTGGTTTCAAGAGTACTTCTCTAGTAACTGTGTATTCGTATATTATTTTATGATGGAATTGAAATTAGTCATATTGATTCGCATATTTTTGAAAACGATACTTCAAAATCGCAAAATACAAAATCTCTTACTTATTACTATTCCTGTTTTACACATCCAAGCTCGAATAAGGAGCATATATTTGGGGTATACCACTATTGAAAGGAGATAAATAAAAAACGTATAGCTTGGTGCATATGTTGCAATGAGAAAGAATTTATTACGAGAATAAACAATCTACACTGAACAATTTTCAAATGATATCGTCTTCAGAAACTGAAGTAAGATAAAAGGATTGATTCAAGTGTGTTCTTACAACGGTTGTTATTGGCACTTCCAATATTTTGTACAATATTTAGTACACGCATATCCCCTATGCAAATACAAGAGCAAAGTAACAATTTTATTTTATTATTTATTCGGCTGGATACCCGAGCCGTGTTTCTTTACGTGAGGCTGTTAAGTGAGGCTATTTTTATGGAAAAGACAAGGCAAACGACCGGACGGATCACCTGATGGTAAGTGATTACCGCCGCCAAAGGCCCCACGCAACACCATAGGGGCAACAGTTGCGTTGCTGGTCTTTAAAGCGAAGATGTATCAACCTGAAAATATTACCACAAGTTGGACATTCCAACGGAAAGGCACATACAGATACCACGTATCTAGGGCAAAAAAAGCCGCGGTTGTACTTTTAAGCTTTTACACCTTCGGATCTTCAGTGACCAGTGCCTCCGTCACTACTTGACGCCAGTTTTAAATGCCGGGGATGGTAACAATCTTGTCTGACAAAAAAAAAGTATGTTGCAGTTGCTACCAGTATTACTCTTATGACACGAGTATCAAGGCGCTCCTATCCTTAGCCAGAATAACATCGTTAATGAATTTAATATATTTTAATATGAAAAATTTATTTAAGAGTTTATTTTTTTTTTAAAAAGTTTTATAAAATCGTTCTTATTGTAACAAATCTACCAGGCAGCATGTTATTATATTAGTCTTTTTTAAATACTGCTATAATCTGCGCTTAGTCTCTGCTCACAAAACAAATTTAACATAGTACTATATGCAATTTGACTAGTACCAATACAGTCGATTTTTATTTGACTAATAAATTAATTTAAACATTAAGTAGAATTCAATATTATTACAGTGGTTAGTGAACCTTTTTTTTATTTATATTTTTTACAATATTTTATCTTTTTCACTTAATTGCGAGTTGAGTAGTGGAAGTCAACGCCGCGCCTGGCCTTGTTGCCAGAACGATGAAATGATAATATTAAATATTTAATTTGAAAATGTTAAATATTTCCTCGAGTGGGAATCGACTCTAGAACCTGTCGCGTTTACAGTCACACGCTTGTGCCCCTGCGTCACGATAGACCTCAACCTCAACCGTATTTTTGATGTGTAAATATGAGGATCGTGTTAACATGTATAAATGATTTTTAATTGATACAGTTTAAAATTGGTTGCCAATTTATCTACTTGCAACCAAGTCATATCACCAATAAAATATTATGCATGCTTTATTTATACCCTTCATATGGTCGATATCACGTTGTTTTTAATGATATTAAGTTTTATATCTAAAATAAATTTAAAAATATGTTTTAATTTACTGATAAAACTTTACATTAATACCTATAACTATGACAAGATATTTTAGAGATTTCATTCAATAGTTTTCGTAGTTTTGCTTGCTTCTCTGACGATATCATTATTCTCTTCGTCTGTTGCTATTTTGTTTGACGCCTTGACGGAAGGTTTTGCCACTAAAAATAATGTCTTTGTCTAAATGCATAAATTTTAAAAAAGATCTTTATAATAGGTATAGCTCATAAATATGTTTAATTTCATAAATATGAAAAAAGCTTTAATTAATTTCTTGCGAGTAGTAAACGTATACAAAATATTTTTTATTTTTTTCAGCTTCACGCTGTATCCCGCACGAGGCAGGGTAGGCAAAGGGAACCCGGGAACCTAGTGTTAAGATACTCCGTTTCACATCCGTTCCCCACTTTCCGCCGAATTTGAGGTATTGCGTGTTGAGTGGCGGAGCTCAACGCCGCGTAAAAACGCTCTGGTAACAAGGCAAAAGCCTTATTACCAGAGCGAAGAAATGAAGCATTAAATATTTAAATTGGAAATATTAAATATTTCATTTCCTCGACTGGGGATCGAACCCAGAACCTGTCGGTAACAGTTACACTCTTGTGCCGCTGCGCATATATAAAATATTACTATTATTATTTTGTAGGTATAATTAAAAATATTATAATAAAGAAAGGGACTTAAATATTACTAAAAATATGTTATACTTACTGATGATATCGAATAAAACTTTTATTAGTATACCAAACGGTGCGTCTATCAAAGCTGTTATTAAAAACGCTACAACCATTGCTATAGCAAAAAAGGCCATAAAGTGAAACATCTGAAATACACAAAAAATATATTGTTATTTTTCATATGTATATATGTATATATTGTATATATATATATATATATATATATATATATATATATATATATATATATATATGTATATGTATATGTATATGTATATGTATATGTATATGTATATGTATATGTATATGTATATGTATATGTATATGTATATGTATATGTATATGTATATGTATATGTATATGTATATGTATATGTATATATATATATATATATATATATATATATATATATATATATACATATACATATATATATATATATATATATATATATATATATATATATATATATATATATATATATATATATATATATATATATATATATTAGTTATTAAAGATGAAATTGTCGAGATGACGGAATCAACAGTGTTTTAGGCATAACTATAGATTCCAAGCTTCAGCGGAATTCCCGTCTTGAAACAGCAAAGCCACGTTCGCAGTTAAGAAAGTAAGCCAAATGACGGACGGTTATACTGCCCGATTCGTTTATTTTAGTTATTTTCATAGTATTCTTTCTTATGGGATGCTACTTTAGGGCGGCGCCGCTGATATAAATTCAATATTTATACTGCAAAAACGAGCCATAAGATCTATTTATAGGTAATCTTAAAGCTCGAGATTCTCTGCGAGATGTTTTTAAAGGTACAGGTATTCTAACGGTTGCTTCTCAGAATATATTTTAAAACAACTTGTTTGTCCGGCAACATATTTAAAACTATAGCAAAAACAGCCCCACGATAGGGAAGAGAAACAATGACAAATTTGTGACGCCTAGTTATCGCCTCCAAAGAGTAAATAAATCATTTAAGGGTCTAAGTATACGTTTCTATAATAGTATTCCGCAATGTATTTTGAATTTGCCTCTGGAGATATTTAAAGTAAATGTTAACCAAGAAAGCTTACTACACTGTTCAAGAATCAATAGAATTTCATGCAGGATTTTCATTGTTTAATATAATTATGACTACCATTGTATTAAACAATGAAAATGTAACATTCAATATAGGAAAGAGTAACTGTTGACTTTGCTGCCGGCTCTTCTCAGCAGAACCGCATTCCGAGCCGGTGGTAATTTTTATATTCGTTTGACGATTCAAAAGTGCTTGCAAAAGTCTGTTTTAATAAAGATTGTTTGAATTTGAATTTTAATTTAAGGCTGCAATACAATAAATTATCCAAATTCGTCAACAGCTTAGAAGTAAGATTTATTATATATATTTCTTGATTTTTATCCATACCGTCATACATGCGGAGCAGCCATGACTAAACCAATGACATAAAAATCTATTTCTACAATATTAATACCAAATTTTCCCGATCAGTCACTTCTCATTCCAAAATACGATAAAAGTTAAGGCTTACATTGCTTTATACTTAACAAATGGCGTTTGGTTTTGCCCTTACCGTCACGTTGTATCCCGCACACGGTCATATTATCTATTGTTTATACTATACTTTTATTTTTGTTTCTTTTCTTACATTTAGGCTTACAAAATGATACCCATGCTCATATCTGTATATGTCCATTAATCACGTGAAAGGGGGGGAGGGGGTTTAGCGAAAATCACAATATATCACAAGGGGTTAGGGGGGGTGCAGTAAAATATCACAGGTATTTAATTTTTCATTAAACGCGTAGACGGCCCTTATGGTGAGAATATTTCAAAGTTATCAGCATCTAAAACTATCAATGATTATCAGCATCTAAAACTATCAATGATGATTTATTGACGGCCCTTATGGTGAGAATATTTCAAAGTTATCAGCATCTAAAACTATCAATTTAATATTATTTACATACCACTGTTTTCAAATTAAATATCAATGGTTGTTGCACATTCCCATACACTGCTGTCATAAAAGACATGTGGAAAAGATACATAGAGTAAGATATACGAGCTGGTATCTTCCAGATATTCAGTGATAGAAACCAATTAATTGGACCTGAAAATAATAAAATTATATATAACGGCGCGACGACAACTTTAATAAAGAAATTGTGATTTCTATGTTAGTTGTCAATCTTAAAAATGTTTTCATGATTTATCAGTTGTAAAACATAAATTAATTAAAGCTAAATTACAATAATTTGCTATTGTTAAATATTAGTAGATAAACGATGACAACTAGTTTTTGTAAAATTCATTGTGGGGGGTAGTGGTATAAATATGAGTGATTTTTGATACTCGTGGCATTCTCACTGGCATTCCCACATTTGCACTAGCAAAGACTAAGAAGTTTTTATTGTTATAAATAAAAGTGTTTGAAGTAATCTTCAGTCAACAATAAATAACTGTTGTCATCGAACGTTGAGATATTATTGAAGAAAATGTTGTTTTTTAAAAGCAATTCGGCACCACCAACTTTGACATATATAAAAGCACAGAAAATAAAAATCCTTTATTTCCTCATAATAAAACATAAAAAGCATAAAAGACAGACTGAAACCTTTGTCATTACAGTACTTAACGCTTTCCCCTCGCATTTTATCCGTCACTATAAATTAAATATTTGCGTCATATGTGTGCCGTTGCGTCATTTCTTATTTTTCAAACAATTACCACATTTAGAGTCAAACTTTTTCCAATCACGATATGATAGTCTGATAATATAAAGTAATATGCCTACTCATTGTAATATGTCTAAAAATGTATTGTTCAAATACTCAGCAAAAAATAAAAGATAAAACTTTATTACATATAGGTATCACTAACCTCCATATCCTTTTGAACTAACAAAAATAATCCAACCTAGCCCTAAACACCACAATGTTCTTAGAAAAGCATCAAGCGCGTTCAGTATATTTATATTATCAGTGGCTCCTTCAAGATATTCAAAATATAAATATAAAACTGAAGCTATTGCACCAAGAGAAGATATGGTTATGAGAATATTCAAAAACTGAAAATAAAATCATCATTTATACAATTATATTACGATAGTAATAATGTATAAGAACTCATTATTTGTATAGTTATATAAATATAAAGCTCAGTTATAATTATATTATTATCAATCAAAATAAATTAAATAATAATCAAACTTATTCACAAAACTTACTAGTGGCATTTTTAGTCGTTTTCCGCGCATTAAATTCATGGCATATCCGTAAAGGATTCCAAGGAAAAACGGTGGTGATCTCGTTAAAATGTTAATATAATAGTTTTGAAAATGATTGTCTCGAAAAGAAGCATTTAAAAATATATAAGCAGTTGACCCGGTTAAGAATGTCAGAAAAATTGCACAAAGACCAGCTAATGTTGTTTTATTACTTCGACCAAGCACGAGCCAGAATAATATTACAGACATCAAGTGAAGATTTACATCAATTGCAAGATACCAAGAGACGGTGATACACTGAAACAATATATAGGTATTTTCTTACATTACATAATTTACTAGCCGGCATATTTTACTAAGGCAAAGCGCGGCGTTGTGTTCCGCCAACACCCTGGTGCTGATGGTGTCGTAAGAGGTGACTAAAGTACGTGTGGGAAAGTCACGTTGTCAGAAATGGCAACATGGTATTGGATAGTGCCGGGCTCCGCTGCCCATCCGCCTTAAAGACGGACAACGCTCCTGTAGCTCATCTGGTGCACGGGGCCGTGGGTGGCGGTGATCACTTACCATCAGGTGACCCGTACGCTCGTTTGCCTTGTCTTATCCATAAAAAAAAACTAGGGTCCAAAGATCCTCTGCCTACCCTACCATGCGCAGGCATACAGCCTGAATCTGAGTATGCTAGAAAATATAAGTAGTCGCTAACAACGTTTTTTGTATGCTGGAACTGTGAAATGTAAATCCCTTCTCAACGAATATTAAAGAAATAAAGTAATATGCCGGCTCTCCTTGTGCTCCTTTATCATATCAAACAAGATTCCCAGCCTAACTTATTCTATCTCCACATTGATCTTTTAAGGTTTCAATGCGTAGTTATGTATGTAGCGGGCTATTTTTATTCACTCATTTATAAAATTATGAAAGAATGACTAATCTCAATTAACGGACAAAATAGAAGAAAAAATCTTAATTTGTTATACTTACAATATTCGCCGGACTGACATAGTTCTGTATGTGAAGTAAGGTAGTCCACCAGTATTCTCTGCAATAACCAACATTTTGCATAACTAAAGCCCATAGAGGTCCATCACCTAAACGATTTAAAAATGAAACTTCAAATAATACTACTAAAGCTAGAACGGGAAACATTCGTATGACTCGAAAAAGGAAAAGAACCGGAAGATTAACTAGTGATGTTCCTGTAACAAAATGAAAAATATTTAAATAAATTAAAGCTAGTTCATACTATCGAATGAATAGCAAAAAATTTCCGCACATACCAGGATACACAAGGGAACCTAAGAACGTAGTGTTAAGAAAGTGAAGACCGGAAGTGTCTGAATGTGAAGCGGAACTTCACATCAAGACCCTTACGTTCCTCACTTTCTGGCAATCCTGGGACCCCAGGAATGGGGGTGACGGACCTTAACCACGTCTATTGCCAAAATAAGGAGATAAAAATACTTAATTTTATATGTTAAATCCCTCGAGTGGAAATTTCACATTTCACAACTACACGATAGTTGTGAGATGTGAAATTTCCACTCGAGGAAGACAGTAATCGAATAGTCATAATTCTTGTTAGTACCTGTAGTTCTGTATACCTTAAACATAACCACCACCCTTAACAAACTCTGCACATCCTACAACGAGATATAACATCGATAATAGCCTCTGTAACATTGCTTTGTATAACATGTAGGTACCTATGCTGACGGTTAATCATAAGTACTTCACTTTACTATAGTGATATGCTACTGCGGATTGTATCACTATTATAGATTTATAAGGAACCTCTTCTGGTTTATTGTCCACGGCGTATGCGTCTAAAGCTTCTTGTAGACAAGATTTTTACTACCTCTTCACACAACTTAGCAATAATCATAATATTGTAATCAGTGCAGTTTTAGACGCGATGGAGATTGTTTTATAATATTTATAGATAAATAATAAGTATAGATTAACAAATATATATATATAATTTTTAATTTAAACTAAAACCTAAAATCGTAAGTGGAAATTAAGAAATAACTTGTCGGATCTTTTTGACCCGTTATCCGCACCAATTTATGAGAATTTTCAAATTGTGCAAAGTCAAAAATAAACATCAGTATCGATGACTGTATGTATATATGAAATATACATATGCAAATGATTAAAAAAAATACTGAAAGAAGAGACACCTTGGGAATTAAACGTATTTATAACGTTTAATTCCCAAGGTGTCTCTTTACAAGCATTACAAATGGTTTTTTTTTTTTTTTTTTTCCAGCTTCACGCTGTATCCCGCACTAAGCAGGGTAGGCAGAGGGAATGGAAGTGGAACCTAGTGTTATGACACTCCGTTCCACTTCCTTTCCCCACTTTCCGCCGAATTTGAGGCATTGCGTGTTGAGGGGCGGAACTCAACGCCGCGCTTTGCCTTATTACCAGAGCGAAGAAATGAAACATTAAATATTTTAAATTGAAAATATTTAATATTTCATTTTCTCGACTGGGGATCGAACCCAGAACCTGTCGGTTACAGTCACACTCTTGTGCCGCTGCGCCACGACAGGCCTCGACAAATGGTTTTTAATTTTTTTTAAATAGGTATGGTTTAAATTTATTGCCGTCTTGTATGCTGCTTAATATTTCCTAACCAATCAACTACACCTGTGAAAACCGGTATAGGTTTTTTCACAACCCTTAATTACTTTATGAACTGTTTCAACTGTAGAAATTTGATAATGTTTGATCCATATTCGAAATAATTGTTTTTTTTTTTTCAAAGACACCTAGCATGGGGAATATTTGGTCATTTTTGTACTTACTACAGCCTTCCCAAAGAGCAACTCTAATGTTACTTTGTGGTAACATTGAAGGCCACACCTTAAAAAAAGAGTAAAGGAAGATATCTACAGTCTATTCTTTTTTTATAACTATGATAAGTATACAGTCTAAGACAAATAAAGCAATCTCAAAGCTTTTATGATGGAAAGGTGAGTGGTAAGAGGACCCACGGAAGGGGATGTTTAAAGACGTTGATGACAGTGGACGAGGCGATAGAGCTTTGGGACTCCATGCCTACCCCGCTACTGATATAGCGTGAAGCTAAGTAAAATTAATTTAAAGCTTTTCTTTATTTGTCTTTATACGTTACTTTTCAATGATTTTCGCCGAGCTGTAATAGATATACATTAACATGTAGTCATCGTTAAAACGGGATAGGGATTTGTCTTCCAGTATTTGAATTCGATCTCGAAGAGTTTTAATTGTTAACGATTTGGGTGAATCTAGTCTGTTATCGTTTTTCATATTTTTGATTTATTTAAAAAACTACATACAAATCTCTAGCTGTTTATAATATAAAACCAAACATATCTGTCCCGCACCGGATATAATCAACCCGATACCAAAGCGAACGTATTAAAGAAAATGATATAAATCTTGTAGTATGATAATAGAATCTTAATGAGATTGTGGTGATTGTAATTAAGTATTAGCGCAACTTTATCGTAATACGGGATTGTATAACGGAACTAATTTATCTATACCTACACTTTAATAAATGAAATTGATAGGTACAAGAAAAGGCTAACTATGCTGCCAACGTAAAATTTATCAAAAAACCTTGTGTTATCATTTATTAAATGGTACAAAAAGACCATACAATATTGTATACTAATTTGAGATTTTACTATATTATGGACTCGAGTGGTTATGTTGGTCGCATGGACTGGCAGGTATAGTCCACATTACCTTCTAAAACATTACAGTAGTCCTCCATAATCGCCCCAGGCTGGGGCTACGGGAGCCAAGGATTCTTCATTATGGAGTCAAGAATAGTGGGTCACCCTTGGGAACCTACTATGAGTATCGCGCTAGGGTAATCTAGCGCGCCTACTTGGGCCAAGTGAACAACGGTCAACTTTCCCAAGTGTAGGGTGTTTGTGACCCATTTAACACGCGAGAAGACACTGTATGTCACCACAATAACTTCCTCCTGAATTCACTACTGTGAAGGCTTTGGACCATTAAGTCCTCGACCCTGGAAATCGTGATTTATTTAAGCCTTGCAACACATTATCCATGTGTTGCACCTTCTCTTCCCTAGCTGGTACAGTTACTGGTGTGGATAATGATGGTCCCACTTTTTCTTTTTCTGCAACTCCACCGCTATCCAGAGGAACTGGCCTCGGTACATGTTACGCTCCCTTCGTGTAGCCTGCGTTCTCGACCAAGGAGTGAGGTGGCGCTAAGCTTGGGCGCACCTGAAGCACGGCTCGCTGGCTTCTATCCTGCGCGCCTCGTTGATACATGGCCAACATGGAAAAGTTGTACTTCAGATATAAACGACCCCTAAACAACAACTAAACGTGATGTAAACGTGTTAAAAAATCGTATTACTCGAAGTACATAATGTTGGGTGAATGTTATCAATCACAGCGTGAACACTAAATCTCTAGAATTAGATAATTATTATTTTCTTGAAATAAGATACTACATATGATGGTTGTAAAGAATTTAAGATTATTTATATTCATCATCACCATCATCATCATTTTCAGCCGTTCGACGCCCACTGCTGGGACATAGGCCTCCCCCAAGGATTTCCACGACGATCGGTCTTGCGCCTCCCGCATCCAGCGGTTTCCGGCGATCTTGACCAGATCGTCGGTCCACCTGGTAGGGGGCCTGCCCACTGAGCGTCGTCCGGTTCGTGGTCGCCATTTGAGAACCTTTCCGCCCCAACGGCCATCGGTTCTTCTTGCTATGTGTCCCGCCCACTGCCACTTCAGCTGAGCAATTCTTCGAGCAATGTCGGTAACTTTTGTTCTCCTACGGATCTCTTCATTTCTGATTCGATCACGTAGGGTAATACCAAGCATTGCTCTCTCCATTGCCCGCTGAGTGACTCTGAGCCTTCTTATGAGACGCATAGTTAGCGACCACGTCTCGCTCCCGTATGTCATTACTGGCAACACGCACTGGTCAAAGACTTTGTCTTGAGACACTGAGGTAGCTTGGACGTAAAGATTTTTGTAGCTTCCCGAATGCTGCCCATCCGAGCTGGATACGACGAGAGATCTCTTTTTCGAAGTTGGACTTACCTAACTGGACCGTGTGTCCCAGGTATACGTAATGGTCAACAACTTCGAGGGTAGTGTTCCCAATAGTAACTGGAGCAGGGTAACTACATGGGCGTTCGACATAATTTTCGTCTTATCCATGTTTAGCTTTAGTCCTGCTCTTTGAGACACACTACTGAGATTTTCAAGCATAGTGTTCAGAGCTTCTAAGGTCTCAGCCAGTAGAACTACATCATCGGCAAAGCGAAAGTGAGTAAGGTACTCGCCATTTATGTTGATGCCGTACCTTTTTCCATTCCAGAAGCTTGAAAATATCCGCCATGCCGTAGTGAAAAGTTTCGGAGAAATTACATCTCCCTGTCTCACACCTCGTTGCAATTGGATAGGATTAGAGCTCTGGTTTGTACTCGGACCGACATAGTGGTGTGTTCGTAGAGATACCTACTATTTATATTATTATCAGGCTAATTTATCATGTTATATACACCTGCTGTATTTGTCATTTTTGAATACAGGCCTATAACACTTATTTGTGTCGACTTACTTTTCGAAATTATAACGTTTGTGTTAGAGTTATTATATTGAGTTATCCGAACTGCTTCTTTACATTATAGAGAGAATCTATATCTCTGCCTATCCTTTATATGAGGATTATTGTGAACCTAAAAAACATTTATTGTATTACAATTACATATAGAAAAATCAGAGTTGCTCCAGTTTTTAGTCTCAGATCTCAAATTGAAGACCATTGCGAGGAAAGTGGTAAAATGAAAATTCAAAAAAATCCCTTTCTTGGAGCCAGCAACCCAAGGATTATCTCGTTCGCAGTCAGTATTCCACTACATAACTATGAGCCTCAATATATGAGCATGAATAATAGAATTCAGATATATAACTGGAAATTTATCTATCTGGTTATTTACCTATATAATTTATATAGACATACATATTTCGTCTAATATTCTAATAAGACGAGGTTCTGATAATAAAATAAATAAAATAAAATAAAATAAATAAAAAAATAAAAAAGCCTTTTATTTCCTGTAGTACGCTATTGACATTTTTGTATATAGTAACGGTTTAAGTGATGCTATACATTCATTTTTTTTTTTTTTTTTTTTTTTTTTTTTTAATACTGCTTTTATAATACTGTACTCTATGTACCTATCTTAAAATTATTTGTTAGTATGCTATTATCTATTCAACGTTATATTACAACTTAATTAGTTATTTATTTTTTACTCTACAGGAACCCCCTGACGGGTAAAGGCCTCCTCCAAAGCACTCCACTTGTCTCTGTCTTGTGCAACGTTCATCCAAAGTGGGCCAGCTATTTTTTTAATCTCGTCTTCCCAGCGTGATAATGGTCTGCCCCTGTTTCTTTTACCTTGTGGACCCCTCCATCTAGTTATTCTTGCAGTCCACCTCTGGTCTGCAAGTCTGGCCACATGGCCTGCCCATTTCCACTTGAGCTGTAGCGCACAATACAAAGCATTCTTTGTTTTTGTTGTGCTTCTTATGGTTGTGTGTCTTATTTTATCTATTCTTCGTATATTGAGCATGCTACGTTCCATTCCACGTTGGCAGATGTTTATAATGTTTCTTGCTTTAGCAGTAAATTTCCAAGTCTGACAGCCATATGTCAAGCACGGTATTAGGCATGAATTGAAAATTTTTGTTTTGAAGGCTGTAGGTAAGTTGCTTTTAAAGATCTCTTTCAGACTCCAGTACTTATTCCATGTATTTTGTGCTCTTCTTTTTATCTCTGTTTCATTGTTGCTCTTGTCAAAACTTATACTCTTACCTAGATATATAGCTGTCTACATACTCCAGTGGTTTGTTATTTATTGTTATTGGGATTTTTCTACTATTCGTCATTACCATAGTCTTGGTAAAGTTCATGTTCAAACCTACCTTTGCACTAGCTACATATAGGGACTCTAACATAAGTTGTAACTCTGAGCTTGACTCTGATAGAAGCACAAGGTCGTCAGCGAATCTCAAGTGGCTTATGTAGGCACCATCTATATACAACCCGGTTTCGTTCCAGTTTAGCTTGCTAATAATACTTTCAAGGATAGCTATGAAGAGCTTTGGGGATAAAGGATCGCCCTGTCTGACACCTCTCTCAATGGCAAAACTCGGACCAAGAGTTTCAAGCTTGACTCTTCCTCTGTTATTACGATAAACGCTCTTGATTACCTCTATGTATTTATCCTCTACGCCTTGTTCTTTTAAGCTAACCCATATACTTGTACGGTTTACTGTGTCAAAAGCTTTTTGGTAGTCTATGAACGTAATGTATAGGGATCTCTGGTACTCTTGGTACTTCTCTAAAATTAGTTCAAGTGCATGGATATGGTCACAAGTTGAGAAACCTTTTCTGAAACCGGCCTGCTCTATTGGTTGAGTATTTTCTAAGACAGTACTAATTCTTTTATTTATTATGCACGAGAAGAGTTTGTAGATACATGGTAGCAAACTTATCGGTCTGTAATTTCCTACATCTTTAGGGTCGCCCTTTTTGTAAATAAGTATGATCTCTGACTCTGACCATTGTGAAGGAGTTTCTGCCCTTTGTAGAGTCATGTTAAATAGTACTGTTAGCGGTAGAGCTAACGTTGTTTCGGCGAGTTTCAATGCTTCATTTGTGATCTTATCTGAGCCTGGGCTTTTTTCTATCTTTAATCTTTTTAATGCTTCTATCACTTCTACTAATTTTATGGGATTAGTGTAATGTTCGTAATCACTTTTGGTGTTATTGCGTGTGGTTTTTATGTTTATTCTGTCTGTTTCATCCTTATATAAGCTAGTATAGAATTTAGTTGCCGTAGTAATTATGTCTTTTCGATGGTACATGTCTGTATGCATCTCTCTCAGACCCTCTATCCAAGTTCTATTTATTCTTAATTCCTTGTAAGCCTTTCTTATACTTCCCTTATATTGTATGTGTTTTTCTATTATCTTTTGCCTATCCTTCGCGTAGTCTTTGTTTATGTATTTGTTGGCTAATTGTAAAGTGCGGAGAGTTCATTTCTCATAGATCTAGTTTTATTTTTAGTTTTTTGTAGAGCTTTCCTTCTATCTAGTAGTTGTAAAGTGCTATGTGAAAAGATTTTATGTGTCTTTTGTATGTTTGTCTTATGTCGGGTGTTCTTCAGACTTTTCGTGATTGCATTTACTATAAGATCATAATATGACTGTACCGAAATGTTTACAGGGTGAGCAGGTATATCCAAAAGCATAGCTGATAAATTTGTCCTGTATGTCGTTATTTCGTTTTCACAGGTTAATTGGCTGTTTTGGTTGTTACTGAATTTGGCTCTACTTTTTCTGGTTGTTGTGAGCTTTAATGTGGCTCTTAATGCTCTATGGTCTGACGGGTAGTTCAAATTCATCGTTTGTAAGTTTTGAAATAATCCTGGTCGGTTTGACAAAATAAAGTCTATCTCGTTTTTATATTGTCCATTCGGTGAGCGCCAAGTCCATCGCCGGTTTTGTTTTTTCTTAAAGCATGTATTTATGATTGTCAATTTATGACACAGAGCGAAGTTTATTAATCTCTGACCTCTACTGTTTCTTACACCGTATCCGTACTGCTTCATTACCAAGTATTCTTCTTGTTTACGTGGTCCAATTTTCGCATTGAAGTCTCCCATTAGTATTATGTTTTTATGTGCTGAATGTAACGTTTTCTCGATTGTATTATAGAAATCGTCTATTTCGTTGTCATTTGCTGTTTCTGTTGGTGAATAAACTTGTATAATGGACATCATAAAGCCCTGCAAGTTCAAGTTCAGTGTTGCGACGCGTTCCGTTATTCCCACAAAGCTTTCTATGTTATTTTTCAGGGACTTATTTATTATGAAACCCATCCCATAATTACCCGGTGTAGATCCCATGTAACAGAGTATGAATTTATCGTGCTCTTCTATATTACAGCCAAGGCGTCTTGTTTCTGAGAGTCCTATTATATCATAATTTATTCCCCGTATGGCTTCTTCTAACTCTAGTAAGTGCGCATGTGACGATAGGGTTCTGACGTTATATGTTGCTATATACAACTTGTGCATTTTTTTGGTTCTTCTGCATTCTATTGTAAAATATATAATAAATATTATATTCACTCCCTTCTACATACTAGGGACTTTTCCCACAATTAGCTATTTTTCTAGGTATTTCATCTGAACGTCGCGCTATGTCTACCAGAACAAAGAAATGGAAATAATTAAATATAACAACCCGAGCGGCAATCGAATCTCCCCAACCGTTTTTATAGTCAGAGGCAGTACCATTGCGCCACAATGCCCTTATGGCATAGTCTTGATTAACGTAAAAGATATATAAATACACTCAACAGAGTTACATGTATTTTAACTTAATTGATCTATAGTGCCATGAAAACCGTTTTCGGAAGTACTTCGATAAAATATGTAGTCACCATGACATGTGAGCGTGGAGCGTGCGCCTTAAGTGAGCTCAACCATGAAGGGACTGATAAAACGCCTAAACTCGTCTCTTTGTCACAGAACTTGTATTGTATGGTTTAGTTAATGGCATAATTAAAAATTGATGAATATTTTATGAAATACTCAGCTTCACGCTTTATCCCGCACATGGCAGAGTAGGCAGAGGGAACATGGGAACCTAGTGTTAAGACACTCCGTTCCCCTTCCGTTCCCCACTTTCCTCCAAATTTGAGGTATTGCGTGTTGAGTGGCGGAACTCAACGCCGCGTTTTGCCTTTTACCAGAGCGAAGAAATGACAACCTGTAGTTACAGTCATACGCTTGTACCACTGCGCCACGACAGGCCTCATTTTATAAAATAATTAAAGATTCTTAGTATTTCCAGTTTTATGAAAGTTTTTATTAAGATAACTCAAAAAATCGTTCATTATTTCATTCTGAATAAGATATCTTGCGATATGCTATAAATCTATTAGATGCTATTAAAAACAGTGAACATAACCCTGCATTTAAAAAAGCAAACATATATAAACAACATCTTAGTATTACTGTACAATGATTACAGAGCACAAAATCAGGTTTTCTTTTGCATTCCGATACCAATAACATAGTCGAGTAATCCCTGTCTAACAGTCGGCTATCACACGAATGGCCGGTTTTATTGGCTAATTATCGCCTTTCTCAATGATCACTTTAAAATCTTTATCTGTATACTGGAAATCTTTGTACAGATGAACTAATTTTGCTGTACGCGTTTATCTTTTAAATAATCTGCACCTTTTTCATTTTAATTTTACTCACTCACTCAGCTTCACGCTGTATCCCGCACGTGGCAGGGTAGGCAGAGGGAACTTGGGAACCTAGTTTTAAGACACTCCGTTCCACCTCCGTTCCCCACTTTCCGCCGAATTTGAAGCATGGCGTATTGAGTGGCGGAACTCAATGCCGCGTTTTACCTTGTACCAGAGCGAAGAAATGAAATCATGAAATATTTAAATTGAAAATATTAAATGTTTCATTTCCTAATTATACAATAATTTTAATTTTCATTTCATTTTTTCGAATTACAAATGTAGAAAAGTACTAACAAAAAATATATCTACTCATAATCATGTGTTCATATAAAGTTAATTAATTTTAAAGCCGGCAGCAGCTTGCAAAGACCCATCTACGTTTATCAAAGAAATTAATATTTGATATTTATCACACCGTGAAATATTTTCAGGAAAATAAACGTCCGTATTAACATCTTAAGGGCTGTAGGGCAATTTAACTTTTGACAAACAAATGATATAATAACAAAATTGGAACTCCTACATAAATCTCAAAGGTTAAAATTAAGCCTACACAGAAATTTACACGAATATTTCAATATTAATAAATTCTAATGTTTTCCAGAGGTAAGGTATGTTACCTCACCTTGATACCCACATCATTAAATGAACAAGCCCTACGAATTACGATGAACAAATAATTTATAACCTGTCATATAAATAAATTATATTGTGATTATTAAAATTAAAAAAAACTTATATTAAAATTCGATTAAGCAAAATTAAATAAAGTTGCATATCAATTTCTCTTAAGATAGCGTTTGAAGAAATCATTAGTCAAAGGCCATATTAAGTGGGCAGGAATACAGGACACCTTGAACATGACTTCATTATGAATTGTCAATAGTCCTATCATTAGTTTTGATTGATGATTTTAATGATTTATTACAAGCATTCCAATATTTTCGTTGTATATCAAAATTAGAACACGATGTTCTAATATAATATTTGTTTACAATACATATATCTCTTTCCAACTGTATTTGTTTTCTTAGCGTCGTAATACAATCGCTGGACAAAATGTTGACATCGCACCATGAAATGTCACAAGCTATTAATCTATAACATTAGAATATAAATCATAAATCTTCGCGAGCGTCAAAATTTTTAACTCACATTTAACAAAAAAAAAACTATCATAGCATAAACGAGAAGAAATTTTGTATAAAGGTGAGTTAATCTATCGCCAAGTCACGACAATTCCATAGCACCATCGCCCGATCTGCCGGGTGCAGTATTCAAGCGGTAGATGAGGGAGGGGAGCTACCGCGTCACTCGGCAACGACGCCGGTCAGCCCGGTCGCGGACGGTCTTCGCTCAGTCTGTCGGTTGATCAGCGCACGATCGCGCGTTTTCGACTAAACCAAACTATAATCGCATTTGTTTCATCTGCGACTCGTACTTTGTGCAAACATTTGTGTGGATCGGATTATTTGCAGTGTATGTGACGTTTGATGACAACGGATGTGGCTTTACAGTGTTTATGTCAATATTTAACCGTACGGTTCTAAAAACACGAGCCGATGGTCCTTTTGAAAAGTAACATGAAAATTAATGGTAAAGTTCCCTTCAATATTTGCATGACGATACGTTTAATGTTTGTTTATTTTTTTTACATTTGGATGACTTGATCGTCTTGGCTTGCACGACGCACGATTGAATATAAATAAAGAATATACGCAAATTTTCCGCGTCAAAATATACATCATTTATAAACATTATTTAAATTGAAGCAACTTAATTCTATTCGGACCACCGAAACGACCAAAACAATGGTAGACCTCACATCTTTTATATTAGACTTTAAATTTAAATATGAGTTAGCTTGAACAATTGGTGCATTTAGTTAGTCGAAATACGTATATGCATAAAGGCTGTGTGTGTGACCCTGTTGCGCCTACGGGACCAGCCGCAGTGGGTGGACGGCATAGTTTCCGAACCGCCTAGAGAACGACAGTGGGTGTTTGAATGGAGCCAGTTAATAATAATGGTGAGATTTAATCACCGCCATAAAGGTTACACAACAAAAGCTACGAGCATGTCTGTAGCTCGATCTGTAGAAGAAAATACTTTTTAATAACATTTAAGGATAGATAACTAACAAAAGCTTTTAGATAGACTATTGGCTTCTAGAAAATGTAGGCACTAACCATAATTAATAATGATCAATTAGCTTTCTATTAATATTGTGAAATGTTGTATTTGGAGTATTTAAATATACCAAGCCAAATATAAAATTGGTTCAACCTTGTGCTCACAGAAAATATAATTTGCACATGTCGTTAAACAGACCTCAGATGTTGACTGACAAAAAACAGATCACTTCATAGACACATGTGAGTAATTTGTGCTATCTCGGCTATAAAAGTCAAACAAATATTTTAGGATATATTTTAAAATGTATTGTTTTAATTTTGTAATTGAAAGAATACAAATCATGGAAAGGAGGTAATTTAATTTTAGAATGAATTAGCCAAGGTAACCCTATTATTACTGGCGCATCTGGCGCAAATGATAAATGTGTTCGTCGAACGAATAACAAAAAAAAACTCTTTCGAAGCGAAACCTACACGGACTGATGCAGCACGTGGGTCGGCAGATGCGCCGACGCATTTGGACAGCGACTTTCAACTTAAAGCACTTCCTTTATCTTACAATCTCGTCAGCCTTTTAAGCAGCTGTGATTTAAATTTAATTATTAGATCATTAAATATAATCTGATACAATATGTGTTATTGAAAACTGTGAAAGTTTATTTATTTTGCTGAAATATTTCTAAGTTTTAAGTTCAAAGCAGGTCAAGTCCGGCTCGAAGGCTCGGTCCTTCGGTTTTTCTCTGATTACGATGGAGTATTTGTCGCCATTTATGGAAACCTGCACCGGCTTCGCCTATATATTGACAACTGTGGTATACCTGACATCAATTTCATACTATGCCAAAGACGATCTTACGATTGTAAATCTATTACTGAAGAAGATTGTACCCATAGTTAAGAACATAAATAAAGATAGAAATAAAAAATTGTATGCCTCTCTAAACAGAAGTTTTGAATACAAACATGAAACACAATATGCGTATTTCTAAATCGTATTAGTGGCAAGTAAGTGTAGGCACGTTGTATTTGCAAGCTTTAACAAACTTAAACAAACCAAGGTGGCAACAGCCTGCACAATGTAAGATCGTGTTTGAATAATTGTCGAGCTGTATACTCATGAATATTAATGCGGTTTTGAATTTAAGATAAATTTAATTTTGGAGATCGTAAGACAGTTTTGATACGTACATATATATATGTATCACAATTGCATTGTAAGCAAAGAGACGCTGGCTAGTTTTAAGGTATTCTTCTATTATCCATCAACATTTTTAATAGATATCTTTAGATATAATAAAATTGTGATTGATCGCCTGTCCATTGAAAATATATGAGAAAATCTACTATTGAGGCTATCTATCAATAATCAGAATAATATATTTTTTTTGGTCTGGTTGTCTATGCGTGCTAATCTCAGTAACAGATTTAACCACGTGGTTACAGTCGGGAACGTCTCAAACGTGAAATGTATTTCAATCACCTCTAACGTTTAACAGAAGCTATTTATTATTTAAGATAATAAAAGTAAAATATCACCACCCCAATCATGCGTAAACTGGATTCAGTAAAAAAAATAACCCAATCACAAACAGAGGCACGCTCCTACCACCTGCTACACAGCTGTCCGGGATTTATATCTGACGGATATAAAATATTCCCCTGAAACTCGTCAATAAGTAACTACTTGCGCTTGGTAACTTTAATAAAGCGTAAGGAACGAATTATTGATTGTAGTCGTTATTAGAAAAAAGGGGCGTTCCAATTTTGACGCAATATGCAAAAGATTATTTTAGGTATAACGATGTTTACTTTTGATGATTTTTAATTTTCTTCCAAGATATCTAAATATAAATTTAATATTATAATGTTCTTTACTAAAATCAGTTTATTTGGTGCAGTGTTAAATCTATCTTAAAGCTGTCTGTTCTCCTAATTTATGAAAACTCCTTAAAATATAAGATGCCTTCCGTATTTGTATAATAATTAATTAATAAATCTCATTTTACTCCCGATTTTCTATTTACTACTTGGATTCATTGAGATTTAGAAACGTAATTATAAATGTAATCCATAAACCGTCAGTTTATGGTGCGATTTTGTAATTACTTTGAAACACATTACGGTGGTAAATTGTGATGAATGTGTAGGTTAAGTTGTGTGCCACAGTACCCTTATGTGTGTGTGTGTGTGTGTGTGTGTGTACTGTATCCCACACATAGCGAGGTAGGCAAAGATAATTTTAGAATCGAGACACTCTGTTCTGTTCCCCAATTTCCGCCGAATTTGAGTCATTGCGTGTTGAGTGGCAGAACTCAACACCAATTGGGTATTAAGAAGATTTGAGGCCTGTCGTAGCGCAGCGGCACAAGCTTGTGACTATAGCCAACAGGTTCTTGGTTCGATCCCCAGTTGAGGAAATGAAATATTTAATATTTTCAACTTAAACATTTAATGTTTCATTTCTTCGCTCTGTTAATAAGGCAAAGCGCGGCGTTGTGTTCCGCCACTCAACACGCAATGCCTCTAATCCGGCGGAAAGTGGGGAATTAAAGCGGGACGGAGTTTCTTAACACTAGGTTCACGGGTTTCCTCTGCCTACCCTGGCTCGTGCGGGATACAGCGTGAAACTAAAAAAAAGGAATCTTTAAAATTGTGGTGTCAATTGAATCTACAAAAATCGCATCACTACATACATACGTCGCGATCGTGTATTAAATTTCTTATTTGCTTGGAGTTTTTGCATGTAACATTTAATAAAATCAGAATGATGTCACCTCCATTTAAATACCTAGGACCAATTTATCTGACTGATTAGATAATTAATTTATAGGTATGACTTTGTGATTATTTTCGACCATGGCCTAAACTTTATTGTTATCTAAAGAACAAATTCCATGTTTATCTGAATGTTTTTTTTAGTTTAACGCTGTATCCCGCACAAAGCAGGTTAGGAATCTAGTGTTAAGACACTCCGTTCTATTCTCCACTTTCTGCTCAAATTGAGGTATTATATGTTGAGTTATGCAACTCAACGCCGCGCTTTGTCTTGTTTCCAGAGCGAAAAAAATTAAAACATCAATTATTTCATTTGAATATATTATTTTTTTCATATACTCGAATGGGAATCGAACCCGCAACCTGTCCCTTTTACAGTCAAACGCGTGTGCCACTGTACCACTACAGGCCGCAATAAACGTTTTTGTCATTCGTTTTGCAAAATATGACTTAATTCAATTAACATAGGCGTCACGTATTAACGACATAGTAAAGGTTGTATAAGTGCAACAAATATCAACAAACCTTGACAACAACGACGCAGACGTAAACGTTTACATTTAGACATAATTAATCCTCTGTTTAGACGTAATATCCCTCCGTCTGGAAGGAAATAGGTCTCAAAATAAATAGCTCTTGCTCTTGGCTCCAACGAAAATAGTCGATCGCTTTCTATTTCTTAAGACCATTACCATATCCTGCGTACAATATGTTAACTTTGTTGAATGTGTCCGTTATATTTAAACGGAACTTATTAAATTGGTGAATATAATGCTCTGATTGATGTTGAAAGCAGTTTTTAAGGAGCAGATTTGATTGACTTGATCCAATGAAGCTCTCGAGAAAGTATATTTTCTGTAATAAATAATGAAGACCTACTTAATGACTTAATTGAACTGCTTGTGAATTTGATATTTATTCCTAGGCAGCGTCACGCTGTATCCTCCCACACATGGCAAGGTAGGCAAAGGGAACTTGGGAACCTAGTGTTATAACACTCCATTCCGCTTCAGTTCTCCGCTTTCCGGCAAATTTGAGGCATTGCGTGTTGAATGGCGGAACTCAATGCCGCGCTGTGCCTTGTTACTAGAATTTGTATTGTTTCTGATTTATTATTTTTCTGTTGTAACTTCATCATGTTTTGATGGTAATATTATTTTTATTTTCTTTTTCTCAAAAACTTGCCATAACTGTCTTAAGAAATGCCTTGTTTAAATCATAATATTCAAATCCGTCTTAACTGGGGTGCTGTTATGAAATATCTGCTAATTACGGCACGGAAGGTAATTTAGTTCACGCCAAAGCGATACAATATTGCTATTATATCGCATGACTTGTGTATTGTGACTTGACGAGGGGTGACGTTACATCGTTAATCAATCCATTCTTCCTAAACAAATTTTTGATTTTCAATTGAAATGGCCGCTGTGATTACTAAATCCAATAGTGGTGATAAATTATGGAGTTAATTAATACTTTTCACGTGATTCCGATAAAGTATCTCAGTACCTTTGTGCTCCCTTCCTGTGCTCCGGATATGTCTTTTTTTGTATTTCACAGTCATGTTTTTACTTTTTGGTCCCTAACTGGTTTACTCTATTTTTGTTCACATCTAAAAACTCTGGCAGATGTTGACTTTTTCAACTTCCTTTACTATTTCTACATCTATATATGTATATATAGATGTAGAATTACCTGTATTTTAAAGTGTTGTGGTCTTTAACCTTTATCACGGAAGAAGATGGTGGCATTTAATATATTTATTTATGTGAAAACTTAGTTAAGATTTCTTTCTTTCTCAGCTTCACGCCGAATCCCGCACATGGCAAGGTAGGCAGAGGGAACTTGGGAACCTAGTGTTAGGACAATATGTTCCATTATCGTTGGTTAAGATTCTAGTACACAAAAAACAGAGTGGTAGAACTTATTATTAATCAATCCTATAAACGGACGTGTGCTTTATGAAGTAGGTTCATCAACAAGAGCTCTCTCTAGATAGCTTGATATATTTATTGCGATCGCTGTCTATTATAAATTATTACTATTTACTATGTATTTTATTCGAACCACTTTCGGATTATACGATTTTATTCACTTCTTGACACTCGCATTTGTCAAAGAAAAATAGCCTCAAGGTTTTACAATTCATTTTACACAGCGTAAAATTTTCCTCTATGGTTTTATTTATGCTTATCCAATATATAAACTTACTAATAATAGATGCAGTTCAAAGATTGTCGTGGCTGGGGCATAAGCGTGTGACTAAATACCACGGGTTGTGGATTCGATCCCCAGTCGAGCAAAATTAAATATGTTTATTGTACAAATTAAATATTGAATGTTGTTATTTCTTCGCTCTGGAAAACGCAAAGGGCGGAATTAGGTTCAGCCATTCAACACGCAATGCCTTATATTCGGCGTAAAGTGGGGAATAAAAAGGAGTGTTTCAACACTAGATTCCCAAGTTCACTCTCTCTACAGTGCCATGTGCGGAATACAGCGTGAAGATGCAGAATGAGGAAGTTTTACAAAATAATCATCCGCAAGATTCTGTGCTTAGATGAAGCCGCAGGTGTCCTTCGCTGGCGTCTCTCCAATAACGAAGACAACAATTCTGACGCTTTTGAAAGCTTATGTACTCTAAAACTATGCCTTCTAAGAAGATTGTCTTATATAGACCCATTATTCTAGACACAGTTATTATTATTTGATTGAATTTTAATCAAAGTTTCAGTTTTGCTAAAATATAAGTTTACTCACAACCAAGATAAATTGCTATATATTCATACGATCTTTTCTTTTTTTTATCTTCGTCTAATATATCATCTAATGATCATGCAATAAATAGGCACAAACCAATAATATAGAGGCGTATGTACTAATTAAAATTAATTTAAATGTAGGTCATTAAAGTATTTATTTATACCAAAATAAATATATTTACATAAATTCACTACCAATTACAGAGAAAGATATTATATTGTACAGAAAACCAACTGGTAATCGTTAATATCTTCACGGTCGGGGGATTTTGTGTTATATTAAATTGACATGCAGTTCTTTATCTGGTTCCAAAAATGTAAACAGAATTACGATCGAGTACGGGTTTGTAATGAAATACGTGGCAGTCTAAAATTTTGCTCTGAAATTCGTCGCCCTCGGGCGGTATGGGGAGCTCTGAAACATATGTCGAAAGCGTCGTGTTGCTCCATCGATCTTACAAAAAACATGTTATGTACGTAGACCAATGTATGTACTTATATAAACGTTTTGTTTTGCATGTTTAATTGAAAATCTTTATCTTGTATTGTCTCCTTTATTATTTAACACATTACATACTTTTCTTTTTATTTTGTTTTTTTTTTTCAAATTAAGGCTGTATCCTGCACATGGCAGGTAGGCAAAGGGAACTTGGAAATCTACTGTAAGTTTTAATAATACGTACTTTTAACTCCGTTCCATTTCACACTTTTTGCCGAATTTTGCTTTGCCTTATTAATAGAGCGAAGAAATAAAAACATTAAATATTTAATTTGCAAATAATAAATATTTCATTTCCTTGAGTGGGGATCGAATCAACAACCTGTCGTTTACAGTCACACGCGCACCAAGACATGCCGTAATGGTTACATACTTCTCGATTATCATTATTACAAAACGTTATCACAAACAAATAAATATACAAACAAATGTATGGTAATAAGGCAAAGCGCGGCGTTGAGCTCCGCCACTCAACACGCAATGCCTCAAATTCGGCGGAAAGTGGGGAACGGAAGTGGAACGGATTGTCTTAACACTAGGTTCCCGGGCTCCCTCTGTCTACCCTGCCTCGTGCGGGATACAGCGTGAACCTGTTATCACAAACTTTTATTCGTCTCAATGGTGGCAATCAACCAGATCAACATAAATATGTGAATATAAAAAGCCTTGTTATAAATTTCATCACGTTCACACAACTCGCTTAAAGAAGTTTATTCGCAAACTTTGACCCACTTCATTCCAAGCATTAGTTCAGGTTTCCATTTTCATCGGCCATATCTGGCCGAACTGACACTCGGTATAATCTCGCCGCCATATAAGTCTACAATTAGCTGTCATGCCCATTTTCTTTGTGCACGCTCTGACTATTTAATTGTATGGCTGGCTTTTGTTTTTGTTTTGTATGATAGTTGCATTGAACATGTGCCTCTTTTTGCTTGAGTTTTGACAGATTAGCAGTCATAAATTATGGCAAGATGAGTAACAATCATATAAATTTAATGTGTAACCTATTAACCTGATTAGTTAGCTGATACTTGACATATATGTTACGATCTTAATTTTTTTTTAGTTTTGGGATGTATTGGATACTTTTAATATTCATTTCATTATCAGTCGCTATAGAGACAAAATCAGCCATTTGTCAGTGGTGTTGCCATAAATCAGGCTGGAACCGCTAATTTAAATAAGAATAACATTTAATAGAATTATTGCTGGACTGTGTTGTATATTTTAAATATTGCGTTCACCGCAGACCGGCGTTTAAAAAATATAAATTGTAGTTAATCAATACTATAAGTTTATATACAAGGTTATACTCGTACATATTACAAAAAATATGATAATTGAAAAAAACTCACTACATGCACTAACAGCTTAATAAGTGTGGAATAAAAATTGTAACAATAGACGTCATTATAAATGATAGAACTAATTGAGCCATTATTTAACGAGGCGAATATTTGAATGACTCCACGAGCTTTGGTGCGTGAACAATGTGTTTCAAACGTTACATACATATACGATACGACAAACATACCGCTTTATTTATATATATTTTAACAAAACATTTATAGATACTATAGATATAGCATTGAAGTAAGATATTTTTTTAATTTATTTTAGTTTTAATTAAATTATGTTATGATGATGGGGATAGTTGTTTGGTATGAGGCAATAATTGTGAATTTTATCTTTTCGGGATTCACATATGTCAAGATGACTAACAATCATATAAATTTATATAAATATATAAAATAAATTTAGCATTGTCCTTTAGTGTGGAGAAAGTTGAGAACGGAGTGATTTTTTTCTATTTTTCTCTACCGCATACCGCAATTTAGACATGCATGTAACATACAAATTTAGTACTAAGACAATCCGTTCTTGTTATGATACTTTCGTTACTTAAAGCATGTTAAGTAGGGAAAGCCAACTTTACCTCATAACCAGAGCAAAGAAATGTAAATACAATATACTTAAAATCCTTGATTGAGAATCGAACCCATGCCGTCGCGTGTAAAAATTTATATTATAAATGCATTTTATTTATTTTTTATACATATTATAATATATTAACTATATTTCTTTCAAATAAAAGTTAAATCAAACTAACATATGAACTCCATATAAACATATATTTCTAAAATCCAACAAATGAAACTGTTTACATTTCAAAAAGTCCAATTCCCAATACACATCGTGCTTAAGTGATGAAAGGGTTATTTAATAAGATATTTTTGTAAATTGCTCTTAGAGCTGTAGTGCGTGAACAATGCGTTTCGAACGATTCAACAAACGTCGACTTAATTTATGTTTTGATTTTATCGACTAACAATGTGAGTAAAGTCAGTGTTGAAAGCTTTGTTTATTTCTTTTTTAAATTATTTTGTTTATATAATATTTGATTTGATTGTCTTGATTTCCACCACACCATGGTCGTCCCATGGTGTGGTGGAATCTTTTCTAAAATGATGCTTTCTTCAAGTTCGGACAAACTACGACGTTAGAAGAAGGTACTCATTAGGCCAAAACAACAAGCCTGAGTTTCTATATAAATATAATATATAACTTTGCATTTTCAATTTTGTTATTACAATTTGTAAAAAAAATATTATTGTGATTCAGTTCAGAAAGTTCAGATTGTTGATTAGAAATATACTTAATTGGTTAAGAAAAAGAATCTTAAAGAAATTTATAACTTTAAAAGATAAAGAAACACAATTTATTCAAAATAACTTAATAAATTGATATGCTATTAATGTTTAATTTGAATTTGGTAAGTATATATTTTGATAAAACATGTTATAATTTTCAAATAATAAGGCAGCATTTAATATCCATCAACGTAACTCGGTTAACGACATCATTATTACTGTAATGAGATAAAGTAGAGCTTGTGTGTATTTAATCAAAATAGGAAACCAGGTAATTGCTTTTAACAAACAACATATAAACGAAAGCCAATAGAGAGTCCGATCAGACATGTGATTAATTTACAAACTGTAATAAATTTTAACTATTGGAAATTTGATAGCGAAATGATGAAGCGGAGGCAACAGTTGCTAGCGAATGGTGGCCAACTCATCAAACACCTTGGTAGCGAATCCTTTCTGGCTTTTTGCTTAGTTCAATGCCCGCTCAACAGCGTGCGGGGTGAATAGAATCACGCCGTATGTGACAGTTGAAGTCGATAAAAAAAAAGTATTAATCTCATGTGTTGCAGAATCTGTCTACAGTGAAAGTATTTTGTTTTAATTTTTTCTTTGCAAATGAGATGTTGTTATTACTTACTCTATTTATATATTTTTTAGCTTGGCAAGGTAGAAGGAACTTGGGAACCTATGAAGACAATTCGCTCCGTCTCCACTTTCCGCAGAATTTGATGCATTGCGTATGGAGTGACAGAACTCAACGTCGCTGTTTGGCTTGTTACCAGTGCGAAGAAATATTTTATATACTTCGAGTGAGGATCGAACCCAAAACCTATCGCTTACAGACTTTTGTGCTTCTTTGCCATGAGAGGCCTACATCTAATACGTAATTATCATGTTTAGGAATGTGTATGTTGAACTTGGACGGATGTATTTTAACTGTAAATTAATTTAACTTTCTAATTCGATAATTGTATGTCATGGGATTTTCGGAATACTCTGTACAGTTGTTATCGACATCTGATTATCGGTTTGACGATAATTATGGGCATGCAACAACGCGTCGGACATTTAAATAATCGCAAATCATCTTTGGCCAGCGCGATGCGTTCTCAGAAATGCAAAACGATACTCTTAAATATTGTACAGAACGGTGTCTAATATTCGATGGAATACTATATTCTTGTTACCACACTGATTCGCCGCGGTCTGCTAACAAGGTGTGCACGACGGTTAAACTGATACAGAGATTTACGGATTTTGTTCGAGAAAAACACTTTGGCCTCGTGAAATCTTTTGGTATTTAAGTTATCTCAACATGGACCATCTCTTTTAAATCTTTCAAAATAAAATATACTAAGAACAACAGAATGTTAATGTTAATTAAATGTCAGAGCTCTCAACGTTTGTCAGTGAGGTATCTCGTTAAAATTGAATGGAATTACGGAAAAATGAAACATCTGTCCTTTTGAAAGAAAATAAATATTCCCTCGAAATATAAACGAGTTGAGTAAAATTGGCAAATTTTTGGCAAACGTTGTTCTTTTGTATGTATTTTACTTTACTCAGAAGGCAAATGAAAAATTGTACTGTATAGTTCTTTATTTAAAAAAATAATTATTTTTAGCAACGGTTGACAAAAAACACATTATTCTGGCGTAACACTAAAAAATAACATAAGAAATCTCGACAAAATTTTCATTTTATCTATCTACTTTTCGTATCTAGAACTTTTTTAAGACAGAAGCTATTTTAAGACAGAGGTCAACATCCCGGATTTCTTATAGGCTAATATATTTGTCTGTCGTATAATCTAACTTATAAAATGGCAAATTAATCCAACAAAGTAAGACGATCGGCGTGCAGGGGCACATGCCATTAAACACGCATTGCCTCAAATTCGGCGGAAAGTGGGACGGAGTGTCTAAACACTAGATTCCCAAATTCCCTCTATCTACCCTGACATGTGCTGGATACAGCAAATAATAATAAAAAAATCAAAAAGAAAAAAAATCAAAAAGAAAAAACAATTTTTCAATCCTTAAACGAATATGATGAACCGTCTTTGTGAATGATTTGCTTGATGGTATCATATATTATTGATGGATGATTTACGGCTGTTCGTTGATGTAACCTTTTGTCGTGTGTGTAATGATCCACACCCTCGTGGCCTGAGGTGATTTAGGTTTGCCAAACGCTTTCACCTGATGAATAACCGCACCCCAATCTTTGTCTATTTTATATCGACCATGCGTCTTTTGCGAGGGAGTTACAAGTTGTTTGTAATAACTAGGTATAAGCAGCTCCAATTTAGTGCAAAAAAATGGATATTATCAGTATAACTGTTCTTCTACTACAGTAATCAATAGCCCGCCGTAAGTAAACAATAAAAAGTAATCAAGTTCAATGTTTCTTTCTTCTTCTTAGCTTCACGCTGTATCCCGCACGAGGCAGGGTAGGCAGAGGGAAACCGGGAACCTAGTGTTAAGATACTCCGTTCCACTTCCGTTTCCCACTTTCAGCCGAATTTGAGGCATTGCGTGTTGAGTAGCGGAACTCAACGCCGCGCTTTGCCTTATTACCAGAGCGAAGAAATGAAACATTAAATATTTAAATTGAAAATATTAAATATTTCATTTCCTGGACTAGGGTCGACCCCAGAACCTGTCGGTTACAGTCACACGCTTGTGCCGCTGCGCCACGAGAGACCTCTAGTTAGTTCAATGTTTAAAGACCAATTATTATTTTAAAAAACTTACAAGCTCCATTGTTCCAATAGTGTTTATTAATGATTTGTGATAGGTACTTTCTCTGAGGTCAAGTATTGTTTGGAGCGTGGTCTCGCTAATGGAGCGGTCGTAGCTCAGCGCCATCACCGTGCAGATTTCCCCACTGATGGATGGCTGTAGTGCCAGTCCTCCCTGTCTCGTTAGCGTTTGTAATCGATTCTAGGTTTTTGTCCCGCTTTGATTACACTTCGCGTTTAACATTATTGGCACTTGCTGTTCATCGAGGGTCGAGATTAATGACTTTTACTATGCTATTTTTTATTCGTATCAAATTAAATTATTTCATGTTAAAACTATAAATTATATTATACACTAGTGACGTGCCCGCGGTTTCGCTCGCTTGAATTATACTTATTTATGTACTAATCTCAATTACTTTGTTGTTCTAATAAAGATATTATTCTTAGGACAATATCTATACATTAAAAACTAAAATTTGAGCTAAATGGATAAAAAAAAATGTTTTCTCTTTTATCGAACTAAATATCTTAAATTGGCGTATCTTATTAATTTATTAACAGATTTAAACAAAACAAACACTACATTTTGAAGGATGGTTGCCAAAACATTATACTGGACTGCATTTTAATTTGTTCCTGAGATTAGTGCGTACAAACGTACAGGCAAACAAAGAAATAGACAAAACATATTTTTTATTAAAATCTTGGATTTTTATTTTTTTTATGTATATCTTCCATGTACAGAGATTTTTTTTATATATATCTTCCATGTACAGCGATGAGTTATACACTTCTTATAAGTATAGATAGATTCTATCGTATTTCTCATCAAATATAAAATGATTTATATTGTAGATAGTGTGTTTTGCTTTACGTCAATTTCGATTGACGGGTTCCAATAATTTATTACACGCTTAATCTAGTGTATCATTTTGTAATATTGAAAAATATTTGCAAATAACTATCTTTGTACCGTTCATTCTCGTTTGACCCTAGCGGGACCTTAGATATTTACGGCGTTCTCTTTGTGTCAACAGGATAGTATCTCGTGTAGTATTGGGACATAATTGATTTAATATTCGGAATTATATGCTGGGTTTTAGTAACTTCAGTTGTTCGCTATAAGTTTTTCAATATGAATTTCCTTTTAAAATAATTTATGTTATTAACATTGTGATTTTCATTTATATTTTAATTAAATTCGTCTGAGTGTTAATTATTATGGGTAAAAATAATCGTGAAGAAGAATATATTCTCTATATATAAATATATTCTATATATATATATATATATATATATATATATATATATATATATATATATAGAATATATTTATATATATATATATATATATATATATATATATATATATATATATATATATATATATATATATATATATATATATATATATATATATATATATATATATATATATATATATATATATATATATATATATATATATATATATATATATTACATTTAAAAGGCGAAGCAAAAAAAAGAAATTGTATACAACATATTATAATAAATTTGATTAAAATAAAAGCAAATAACTCAATAGTATCCTTTTAGTAAAATTCAAACATATTGTCTCTCATTTTTAGGTATAAAGGGCAAATATGCACAGACTTGGCCAACTCGCATTTCAAGCCAAACGTTCATGGAAATTGCATTGTCAATGGTTAAACTTTACTCTTGAAGTAGCCGATGTAGGCGATAAAGCCACCATATAAGGACCACACACGCTCGCCTGTATCACGAACTCAGGTTACAAATACGTTATTAAAATACTAAAGTATTCTTCACAGTATATTTTTGTAATTGACTTTTTCAATAATGAAAAAACGAAAATTAATGTTGTAATTCTGTCGAATATGACAGACGAAGGAGCACAAGAGTGCGTGTTGAAACTGAAGAGGTTGTGGATTCGATTCCGACTCGAGGAAATGAAATATTTAATATTTTCTTTCCCTCGTCCGTAGCGTTTGGCGCTCCGTTCTCTCTGCCTACCCCGATAGGGACATAGCGTGAAGCTAAGTAAGTAAGAGCTTTCCCTCGCTCTGGTAAAAAGGCGGAACGCGGCGTTGAGTTCTACTCAACATGCAAAACCTTAATTTCTGCAGTTTCTTAATTAGAGTTTTCTCTACCTAACCATGCCATGAGCGGAATACAGACCAAATCTGAAGCTATATGTAACAGATTATAAAACATAAACTTATATAAAATATTCAAAAAACATTCAAAAGATAAAACTTCCATGTTTATTTTTATTCACCAAGAGTTTCACTGCAGAGCAAGGGAAAAGTCTAGACGGTATTCTAAATAGAAAATATATCTGACATAATTTGCTAGAACGTTATTTTTCCTTATTCATATTAGTCTAAAAACTTTTACTTTTAAAAGAATTTTATAATTTGTTGAAAAGAAATGTTTGCCACAAATTGCGCTCATTCAAAGTCTAGCTTCTTTATATTTAGAAATGTTTGTCTTTGCCTGTTCGTGAATTCATTTTTGTATATATTTCTTACTTTATGTCCAAAATATTGAAAGACTAATAGTAAGACACTCCGTTCCACTTCCGTTCTCCATTCTCCGCCGAATTTGAGGCATTTCGTGTTGAGTAGCGGAACTAAACGCCGCGCTTTGCCTTAGTACCAGAGCGAAGAAATGAAACATTAAATATTTAAATTGAAAATATTAAATATTTTATTTCCCCGACAGGGGATCGAACCCAGAACCTGTCGATTGCAGTCAAACGCTTATGCCGCTGCGCCACGACTGGCCTCAAAAATTCTCATTCCATAAAAGCATTTAAAGCTCTACAATTTGTAGAGGAAAGAGACGAAAGTGAACTAAACGCAGCTTCCTGTTACAAAATTAAACGTCTAATTCAAACACGTCCTTCAAATTTGAGTTGTTTAGTTTCTACTCGAGTGTTCTTACATCACTAGTTTTAGCTACTCACGAGTACATTCAGTTTTTAAGTGCTCTTACTACTGGACGTGTTATGACTAAGAGATGGTTAATGTTTACATATAAAATGCGCAAATGCATGTTTTAGAGCGCATCGACAGAGAAAAAAAGGCAGAACAAAGACTTAATGTTATTTGTCCAACAGCAGAATAGGCAGAAGATTATTGGGTATTGCAACTCTACGCAGCTCCTTGTCTTGTTACCACTAAGAATAAATAAAAATAATTATTATCGCTGAGTGAAATTCTGCATGATAATAACCTTTGACATTTTATCAACCAAACAGAATTTTATAATAACTTAACTAACAATATTAAAAAAAAAAACATTTTATAAAGGACGTTTTCGTTATTCTTGAGGCACAGTAGAATAACATCTAACTGTAAAAAATGGTGATTGTGAGTTCGACTCTCGTTTAGAGAAATGGTTATGTCACATAAATGTAGGGAACGGATTATATTAAAATTAAGTTTCTTCTGTCTATCCTATTACGCGTAAGCCATGAATAAACGTGAAATTGTTTACTTTCTTACCGTGTTTTGAACCTAAAATCATAGCGTGCAATGCACATACAATTGCGGCATAAAAGCCTCGACTTTAACAGGATAAAATAAGTTATATCGTACATAACGCCATAAATATGTAATTTACATACAGAAAAGCCATACGCACACAAAAAACCCCATCACGTCACATTGCGTATAGTTTTCTATCATTTTACGATGACATAAGTTGACACAGTTCGACTTGAATCGCGAGGGTCTTCCTTGCTTCTAAACCATTCGTAATGCCGTAAAGACACGCTATGCAACACGCAATGTTACAATGAACTATAATCTGTAGGTATTTTTGTTCATAGCGCTATAAACAGTTTGATTATTTAGTTAATAAAAAACATATATAAATGTCTATGGTTGTTTATTAAAGGTAAATGGTTCGAGTCTTCATTTAGAGTTATGTCAGTTAAGTGTCATTTTTTAAATGATATAATGTTAAAAAAAAATACTTCTTATACAACCTAAATATCACTCCTCGTTATTAAAGAACATTATAATTAAACTTAATACATAATTAAGTATATGTTTCAATATTATCTCCACCGAATGTATGATTTATGGCAAACTTTAGTAGAGATATTAGTTACAAAGTGTAAATGAAGCCGCAGGCACCTGCTAGCTGCCGCACCGAATTTCAATAGAATTTAGTCTCGTACAGAGCAAACGGAAAGGCTAGATTTTGAATTATTCAACATTTTATGTAATAGATCTATAAACTTGTAATATTCCAGAGATATTTATTAGTGAATGTTATGACAACTCACGTTGTGACTACAGTATAAATGGAACTAATATATTATTATCTATGGTTATTAAGTGATTTTTTTTCACAATGATAAACTCTTAGCAATTTTATCAGACAACTAAATGATATGAGTTAATGTGGGTAAAACAATTGAAAACGGCGTAATATATTATTTACATAAAATACATGACTACTTAACATTACAATTCAAAGAAATAATATTACATAGATATCTTTATCAAAACACTTAAATGAAATTATATAGAAACAATGCAAAAGCGTTATAAAACTTTAACTTATCGTTAATGTTTGACAAGATTACTATCAACATCATTTGATGTTCAGTAACAATTTTAAAGCTATGGAAAAATCATTGAGACCTGTCGTAGCGCAGGGGTGCAATGATGTTTTAATAAAAGAGAGAGGATGTAGGTTCAGCCCCCACTCGAGGAAAAGAAATATTTGCTATTTTCATCTTTTCACTATGGTAACAAGGAAAATCTAGGCAGTGAGTTCCGCCACTGAACATACCATGCCTCAAATTCCTCGATTAAGCGTTTTAACACTGCATTTCCAAGTTCTCTCTGCCATACGCAAAATACACCGTAAAGCTGAAAAAAGATTAAAAGAAAATTAACTTTAAATACTTTAATAAATTATATTTATATTACGTAAGTAAGTAATAAAGTTATAGTTTTTTATTTTAAATTATTATATTTAAAATGCTGGCAGCGGAATGGGAACTATTATTAGACCCAGGAAATCCCGAGCCAAAGCCTCGTTATGTTAACACTCTGTTCTATTGTTTCAATTGGAACTTCTCTGAGGTACGTCCTCAACCACTATCTAGAACAGGTCAAATCCGTTTTTAACGAGTGAGCAGGAAGTCTTAATTCTGTAATTGTTTGGAAAACATCGTTCAGCCGGCAATAGGTTTATGGGTGCGGCGTGTTCCCGTTTCCATAATCCATTTTGGCTAAGATATTTGACATGTGCATGTCCATTGTTATGCATTCCTTACTGAGTTTATTATATACAAATTGTCGACGCATTTGGAGGATTAAATAAAGTGGAACAGTCAATAGTTGTTGGTAATGTAATTTATTTGTATTTTTAAAATTTAGTACAACAAAGCGCGGCGTTGAGTTTCGCCACACCATACGTAATGTCTCGAAGTTAGACAGAAATTGGGAAATGGATTGTCTGTAACTTGGTAGCCTCTGTCAACCAATGTAAAAAAATATTATCAAAAAAAATTATTTCATTTTTGGTACTATCGCCAATATTTACCAATACAAATTGCTTTACTTTATTAGCCTGTCGTGGCGCAGCGGCACAGGCGTGTGACTGTAAACGATAGGTTGTGGATTCGATCTCCACTCGAGCAAATGGAAAATATATAGTATTTTCAAATGAAATATTTAATATTTTCATTTCTTCGCTCTGATAACAGGGCAGCGCGGCGTTGAGTTCTGCCACTCATCACGCAATTTCCCAAATTCGGCGGAAAGTGGGTAACGGAAGTGGAACGAAGTTTCTTAACACTAGGTTCCTAAGTTCCCTATGCCTACCCTGCTGTGAGCGGGATACAGCGTGAAGAAGAAGAACAAATTACCATTAATTACCGTAATATTTAACAGCAGCAGAAAATTTTACGGTATACGCTTAACTTAACGTTACTGACGCTGAGAATTTCCGTGAATTATGCGTACTAACAAAACAGTTAAGTAATAAACTTGGACTATTTATACTTGATTGTTGACAATTAACCACTTGAATTCGTGGCTCGAGTGGTTGACCCGCTATATATCACTGTCAGTTGTTTGTAAATTACTGATAACTTAAAATCAGTATTTGTTAGCTATTATTGATTTTGTATAAGATCTCTCATATTTATTAAGAAATTGAAAGTATCTAGTAATAATCGTATCAAATTATTGCAATTTTACGTAAAGCCTATATTATTAAGTGGTTTTAATAAAGAAATTGAACAACATATATCAAAATTAAACAAGTCACGCCATTGAAATGTTGAATTTATAAGACACACGCAATTTAAACTCCAGTTTAGTTAGCATAAAATTTATTACTAAAATAATTTTGTGTTTTCACTCATTTCTCTATCAATCAAAAATATTATCTAAAATAATAAAAAGCCCATGGTTCAAAGAAGAATTATGTATTAAAAATGTTTATAAATATTTGTATTGTAAATATAATTAAACTTGGTCGCCGACGCAAGCCAAGACCGTCGTAAGTCAATCCGAGTTAGGATTTAAATGCTAAATATTAGCATCTTTTTACCAGGTTACCAATAAGGACAAAAACAATAATGACGATTGACAGAGCCGGCCGCCCGCCCGCGCCTCGCCGCACCTCGACGTACAGAAGCTACGATGAACTCGGTATAATAGATAAGGGAAAGCCACTTAGATATCGGCATGGGGCTATTGAAGATTTGTCGGGTATCGAGCAAACTAAAATTCACAGATCTTATAATACACACGATTTGGACGATATTACAGTTATCAGCTCTGAGGAGATACCTAAACCGAAACGAAAAACAATAGAAGGTCTAGCAAGTGGTTTTAGACGAACATTTTCTGTTCGAAGCAGAAGGGAGCCTGAGGGCATACCCATGGATACTTTTAATGTGACTTGTGAAGAAAACTTCGCAACAGTCCGAGGTGCACCGTTTGGAAGACGTAGATCGCTGTCTAGAGATAGAGGGTCGTCGTTGTTAGGTCGAAGTTCGTCGGAAGGTGATGTCAGGTTGCCCATTCCTCGAGCTCCGCCAGCTAATCCGACGCCCAGACTTCACCGCTGTCTCCGGGCCCTTGGAGGGAGCTGGAAGAATCTCCTATTACGTGAGTCTTCGTGACCTGTAGCTTCAGCTTTAATCATTAACTAAAATCATTCTGCTCCAAAATACGTAACCATTAATAAATTATCCAATTAACGAAACTAAAAACGATGAATGTGCGGCTACATTACTCTTGACCTTTAGAAATCCGGTGGCGTATCGTTTTCTTTTATTTAAAAGGTAGTTAACCGTTGACCGCGGCGCCACTGGCAGAGATTATTGTTACTGCTAAGACGGTTACAAATGATACCGAGAAGCTTAGTTTGAATCTGTGATTAACTGCAAAGCTTTAACAAATTAAACGTCTCCTATTAGTATTGAAGTTAATAGTGCGCTAGTACTTCAGAGTAAATGCTAAATGATTTGGTATATTTACTTATTTATTTCATATTTATTATTAGATGTTTTAAAAAAAAAATATTGTGTGTGACGTTAATAAGAGTAAATTTTGTTTAAAATTAAAATCTTCTCCTTACATGTTTGTAAGGAAACAAAATGTCATTTTAATCTTTATAATAATACTTATCACATTAAATACTTACAACCTCCGCCTTAGTAAAATTTCTGCATGTAATTTACATATCGAAATCGTATGTTTTTACCTTCATTAACGCCCCCAACATTTATATTTAACATGGTTTGTATCAAGGTTATTAATGTAATCTCTTGTTTTATAGCTAAGTGTGGGATGATGTTTTTTTTTTGTTTTTAGCATAGGGAAACCTAGTGTTAAGACACTCCGTTCCTCACTATCCGTGGAATTTGAGGCATTGCGTGTTGGGTGGCGGAACTCAACGCCGCGCTTTATCTTTTCACTAGAAGGACGAAATGAAAATATTTCATTTGAAATCATTAAATATTACAGTTCCTGGTGTGAAATGATGTGTTAAAATAAAATAATTAACAACAGTATTCAAATGATATATGTTACAAATGTATATATTAGTAAATTCTAATACCGCTAATTTAGTAAACTGGTCATTTTATTGCTTTTAGCTTCCACATTCCATTTACGAGTGAACATTAACCGATTACACAAGAAATATCATATATTCTTCTATTGATCTTAAATTTTTGTATAGTAAATATGTTTTTGAGGCCTGTCGTGGCGCAGCGGCACAAGAGTGTGACTGTAACCGACAGGTTCTGGGTTCTATCCCCAGTCGAGGAAATGAAATATTTAATATTTTCAATTACCCTCAACATGCAATGCCTCAAATTCGGCGGAAAGTGGGGAACGGAAGTGGAACAGAGTGTCATAACACTAGGTTTCAATTCCGTTCCCTCTGCCTACCCTGCCTAGTGCGGGACACAGCGTGAAGCTGAAAAAAAAATATGTTGTTTGTCTATTAAAATGTCAGACAGAAAATGATTACAGAGTAAAAAATGTTGCCGAATCCATATTTGCCAAAGTGAGGGTGTCATATAACGTTTAACTTCCCTGGCGTGTTTAACCCTGTATAGCGAGTGGTCTCATTTAGGAAATTGCCTTTTTAATTTTCCGTCACACTGGGCTCGGAGCCTTCAGAACAATGGCGGGGTTCAAATGAAAGTCGTCGGCTGTTCTAGTTCCGATGATGACGGCTAAAGCGTGTATCGCACAAAGCACTCAGTGAACGTGTAGTAGAGTGATGTATCGAGATACGAAAGTATTTTTCATATTATTTTGGATGCTACAAATTTTGATTTTGAATATAATGTACTCTTTTGTTATTTTTGTCATATATCTATTAATAATCTTTCTTTCTTCTTGTTAGCTTCACGCTGTGTCCCGCACGTAACAGGGTAGCCAGAGGGAACTTGGGAACCTAGTGTTACGCTTCTGTGTTGCCATTAAAACACTTTTTTTCACACTATTCCCCATTTTCCGCTAAATTTGAGACATTGCATTTGAGTCACGGAGACCAACGCCGCGCTTTGGCTTATTACCAAAGCAAAAAAAAAATGTTATATTTCTTTTCATCGAATGGGAATTGAACCCGCAACATGTTGCCTTTAAAATCGCACGCTTGTGACCCCGGCCACAAAAGACCTTTTTCTTTTTGATTAAGAGAAACAACTTGTGTAATGTTAAGTATTCAGTTCAGTATATGTTTATTTAGTCCAATTTCAAATATTTCATACATATATTTCTATTTTTATTATTAAAGTATACAAAATAATATATACTTAGAACACATAAAGCAAGCCAAAATAATGTTCATCTTACATCAAATTACGTCTAATTCAATATTCGACCCACAATGTCGTTTCTAATACGCTTTGCGTAGCGGAAGTGATACGTCTAATATCGGAGCCCGGAGGGGACAAGCTATAACGACTTGTCAGCATTTATAGATCTCTCGTTGTTGACAGCGAGACGACAATAGATTCTTTTAACGAAATTGGTGATTTTGTAGGTAATTTAGTATGTATATATTATATATATATATATATATATATATATATATATATATATATATATATATATATATATATATATATATATATATATATATATATATATATATATATATATATATATATATATATATATATATATATATATATATATATATATGAAATTTTGTTATTTATATGCTATCGTGACGCAGGGTGTTTGACTGCAAATTATGGTTTTTGGCGAAATCCCCGTCAGAAAAGTAAATTATTTTTATTTTTGCTGTAATATAACAAGTACTGAGTTAAGTTTCACCATTTAATAGATTGTCTTGATTTAAGAAGGCAAGCAGAGTACAGAAAATATTGTCAGTAGGTTCTTTCCACCCAGTTCTATATTGAAAAGAAAAGGTAAAAATATTTTTGTATTTGTTAAAAAAACATAATTTCGATAAAAACGCTCCTGAATTTTTATCGCTCATCCTGAAACTCAGCTTAATTAGAAATAATGATTGGAAGAGCTTGTCGTACGTTCATATTTATTTTAACATTTAACACTAAACATGACTTTTGTCATTAAAACAGTAAACATACTAATAATTACTTTATTTTAATACTAAATAAATAACATAGGCTATAATATATATATTTTTTTTAGCTTCACGCTGTATCCCGCACGAGGCAGGGTAGACAGAGGGAACCCGGGAACCTAGTGTAAGACACTCCGTTCCACTTCCGTT
>CM032386.1:530583-643512 GCA_019049475.1 Eueides isabella
TATGTTATTATAAAACTTATTATCATGGAGTATCTTTTGATGGTAGTTTTTTGGCAGTTATTAGATAAATATAGTGCAAAAATAGGACACATTTTTTGTAAAAGAAAATTATGTAAGTAATATTAGTAGTGGTGTTATGGCCAGGCCCTTGGCGCTGTTTTCGTTCAGACATCTGTGAACCCTAATATTTTTTTGGTGCACTTTCGCCATCCAAATTTAAAATACTTAGGATTACTACAAGATATCTTGAAATAAATTGAAGTTTATAGGAAATGGTAATGTCTTTGACAAAATAGCAACCTCTAAATATTATTCTTTAAACTGCTTATATTATGTACTAGCGACCCGCCTCGCGGCTTCGCCCGCTTAAAACTAGAAAATTATTATTGTATTAGATTTAATTGTTATAGTATGTACGCTAATCACATTATTAGATTAACTTTGGAAAATAAAATTTCTACTTAATTCTTCTTCTCTTCTTCAGCTTCACGCTGTATCCCGCACTAGGCAGGGTAGGCAGAGGGAACGGAAGTAAAACCTAGTGTTATGACACTCCGTTCCACTTCTGTTCCCTACTTTCCGCCGAATTTGAAGCATTGCGTGTTGAGTGGCGGAACTCAACGCCGCGCTTTGCCTTATTACCAGAGCGAAGAAATGAAACATTAAATATTTAAATTGAAAATATATATATTTCATTTCCTCGACTGGGGATCTGAACCCAGAACCTGTCGGTTACAGTCACACTTTTGTGCCGCTGCGCCACGACAGGCCTTCTACTGAAACAGTAATATATTATTATTTTGTAGAAATTTTGTCGAACAACACTTTATATTCATATATTTTTCATTAACTACTTTATATTCATATATTTTTTAAATAAAACACAAAACAATTTATTAGTTTTGAGTTGTTTTGAAATTTGTTGAAATATCATAGTGAAATGTCATTTAAATCGGTTAAGCCGTTTCTGACATAAGCGGACCCTGACATAAGCGGGATATAAAAAATATATATTAAATAAATTTAAGGACTGAATACAAATATGAAATGAGCATGAAAATACGTACCGGAGGTGATCGCTTGCCTGAATACCATTTAACCTTTTAATTGATTACTTAAAACAATTGATACGTTAAAGTTTAAGTAAAACAAGGAAAATCTGAATAATTATTTTTTTTGTTGTTTTTTTTGTTGAAACCTTTTTTATTGTTGTTATTGAAATAATTTTAATTGTGTAAGTTTCTCACCATGTCATCCAATCAACATGGTATGTATACAATATATTTATTTTATAGAAAACAAAGATTTTAACGAACCGGGATTTGAATCTGCGTACCGTGATATAAAGTGCTGACGTGCGTCGATATCACTATATGGTTGTAACAATATAATTATTTATGGTAATTACGTATTGCTTAGTTATCAGATCGTTTAAACTTTTTAATATATTAATAAAAGCTAAGTTATATATGTCGATATGTCATACAAGTTCCGTATACATTCTTACCAACAAAATTGTTATGACATGTGAACGAATATAATTATAAAAGGCCGCACGGGCGTTCTTGGCTCTGGGCGCGACTCGGTACAACTACTTTTTTTTATGTAAAAGACGGCAAAACGAGCGTACGGGGTCACCTGGGTGGAAGTGATCACCGTCGCCCACCGGCCCCGAGTAGCTCTCGTAGCAGAGGAGCTACAGGAGCGTTGCCGTCCTTTAAAATTGGAAGGGCACCGGGGCCCGGCATTACCTAATGCGAAACGCAGTGGCCAAAGCCACTACTTAACGCTGGTCTTAAATGCCGGGGGTGGGTAATAATCCGGTCGAGTCTGCCCATGCGTGTTGCCATTACTGGCAACGTGACTCTACCACACTTTTTACACTACCACTGGCTTATACCAACTGTTTGGATAGTCAATTGTTTAATAATATATTTATTATTTAATTATAAATATGCGGCGTTGACTCCCGCCACTCAACACGAAATACCTCAAAATCGAAAAGTGCGGAACGGAAGTGGAACGGAATATCTTATACTAGGTTCTCAAGTTTCCTCTGTCTATCCTGCCATGTGCGGGATACAGCGTGAAACTGAAAATTAATAAATATAAATGTTTGTTAAGACCTGTTTATAGTTCCGTGTCATTATACTGGGCTGGAGCAGAGAAGGTTCATATCACTTGAATTGTGTGTATGTACTCGTAACTTAAGTAATATGTACCACTTCTGATCTCCGTCTGTTATACTACCTTCTACCACACCAGCTCTTAATTTGCCATTTCTTCATTAAATTTATTAAGACGAAAGAAAAAAGTGTTTTATAAGTTATAAAAATGAAGGTGATATATGCTGTATGTGTTATATTAAAACGTGGTTAATCCAAAATGAAATTCTCACAAGCGTGCGTAAAACACGGCAGGTTCTGGGTTCGATAATCGCCCGAGCTCAATACGCAATGTTTAAAATTCGGCGGAAAGTGAGGGAATTATCTATATATTTTATTAACTATCAATTATGAAGTCGCGCTCTTATAACCTTTTATTTTCTTTTCTTAGATAATATTGAAAGACGTCATTGATGTTAATGTGGAATTGAATATGATATAAGTGGCATTTATTTGATAACATATCTTGGATCGAGAGTCGGGCGAAATAATAATAATAAAGACGTAAAATAAACAATTATCGAAGATGGTGGTATTTGGATTCGGCTCTTTGCTTTCGAAGCGCTCTTACCACTAAGAAATAAGTTCTTTTCAAACAACATACATTCTTTAATAGTTCTTGCTTTTGCTAAGTTTTCGGATCGTTTGGCTTAGTTATCATATAAATAGGATCCAAGAATTTCAGATCCAAGTTATCATATAAATAGTTTCAAATACCGCTGCGTTATTCAATCCAAATTATATATGAAAAAAATATTTTTCTTTGGAAAGTAATATCATATAAGATCAATTTTAAATGGGTCTCATTTTTAAATTGATCTTATATGTTGTGGTGCAGCGGCACAAGCATGTGTGACTAACCGAGAGGTGGGTTCAATCCCCACTCGAGGAAAAGAAATATTTAATATTTTCAATTTAAATATTTAATGTTTTCATTTCTTTGCCTGGTACAAGGCAAAACGCGGCGTTAAGTTTCGCCACTCCTCACACTACAAATTCAGCGGAAAGTGGGGAACGGAAGTGGGACGGAGTGTCTTAAAAACTAGGTTCCCTCTGACTACCCTGCCAAGTGCGGGATACCGCGTGAAGCTGAGTGAGTTGCTGACATATATTAATATTTAATATATATAATTTTTATTTATCTAAAATGTTATTAAATTTATTACCATTTTATATCAATTTAAAAAGCATAAATTGGCGCCCTTATAACCTTTTTTTACAATTAACAGATAAATAATGTATGAAGACGTCATCAAAGTTGATGTGGAAATTCAATATAACAAAAACAGCGGCATTTATTTGATAACATATCTTAGATCACGCGAAATAAAAATAATTTAATGTAAACTATAACGACTTAATATATGTGTCATTACTATATACTCATATTCTTTAAACTATAGCGATGATTTTTTTTTTAAAATACACTACATTGGGAGTTAACATACACCACATTAAACGTACCTTCGACTGCTGGACCAATATGGGAACAGTTCTCTCTATTGTAGCTTCACGTTGCATGTCGCAAGGGAACAAAGCAGACTTGGGAACCTAGATGGGAACCTTTAAAAATATTTTATTACATAAGCAAACTTTTAGTTGAGTAAGCTTTACAATTTGATAAATACTTGTTTAATTTTTGTTGATTTGTTTGATTTATGGTTGGTAAATACAATTGCCCTAGGTTTAATATTTTTTTTAGTATAGAAGTTCAGGTGTGGAGGTGGTTATATGTTTTTTGTTTTAATTTTATATAGACTAAATGTAAAACTTATTCACTTACTCAACTTCACGCTGTATCCCGCACATGGCAGGGTACGCAGAGGGAACTTGGGAACCTAGTGTTAAGACTCTTCGTCCACTTCTGTTCCCCACTTTCCGCCGAATTTGAGTTATTGCGTGTTGAGTGCGGAACTCAACGCCACGTTTAAAACTTATCTAATAAAAAAAACTGTACACACCTATCATGAAACAATAACTAAATTGCCTTTTTTTTTGTTTTAGCATCCTTTAAACATGAGTGCGCCAATTTTGGTACGAATAGGCACGATCTGAGTGATGTCATGACATATATATATTAAATGATCTGAATTCTTTCTCGACCTAAAAATCTTTACGATGTATAAACAAGTTATTGTTTAATTTGCAAATGTGCCATATCACACCATCGTTGTATGAGGAAAATTGTAAATACAAATTATTATATTGTTATCTATTCACTAATTTTAGTATTTGTATCTGGTGAATTTCAACACTGCCCTTTGGCTAACTAGTGGTACTGGTGGTTTTTAAAAATCTTTTTTTTAAATTTGTGAACGACCGAGAATCGAATCTACGGTCTAAGAATGGAATCGTCGCTTCAAATTTTCAATTAGAACTATTTTACCGTGACTATGTTATTCAACCACGTATTTAAACGGATGGGCGTTAGTACTATAATTAATACTAGCGGCGCGGTTTCGCTAGCTATAATTACACTTTATTTATTATTTACTTATCTCAATTATTTTCTTATTCTAATAATATTATCGTTTTAAAGGTAATATGTAAACATTAAAAACTAAAATGTTAGCCAAATAAATAAAAAAAATACCAATTTTTATTTATTTGGCAAAATTTGTAGTTTTAGCAATTTTGCCGTATATTTTAAATCGACGTAACTTTTTTATTTAACAACCGATTTGAATAAAACAAACACTAAATGTTGAAGGAATGTTCAGGGGCAGAAGCGTGCGACAGTAAACGCGACGGACGGTTGTGAATTCGTTTCTAAAAAGAGTAAAATAATTTATATTTCCGTTTCTGCGCTCTGATAACAAGGTAAAACGCGACGTTTAGTTCCGCCATTCGACACGCATTGCCTCAAGAATTCGGCAGAAACTCGGCAACAGGAATGTCCTAATGGATTCGGAATGTCCTAACTTTAGGTTCCATGTTCCTTCTGTCTTTTTAATAAAAGTCTAAGAATTATGCCATTTATTTAGAATTAAGAAGAACGTCAAACATACCTAATAAACTTTCTAATATTGTGCTTACACGTTTTTTTATTTTTTAGCTTCACGCTGTATCCCGTACGAGGCAGGGTAGGCAGAGGGAACCCGGGAACCTAGTGAAAAGACACTCCGTTCCACTTTCGATCCCCACATTCAGCCGAATTTGCGTGTTGAGTGGCGAACTCAACGCCGCGCTTTTTGCCTTATTACCAGAGCGAAGAAATGAAACATTAAATATTTAAATTGAAAATATTAAATATTTCATTTCCTCGACTGGGGATCGAACCCAGAACCTGTCGGTTACAGCCACACTTTTATGCCGCTGCGCCACGACAGGCCCCAGGCCTTGTGCTTACACGTTTTCTACTAATCTATGATGTACATGTAATAATGTATAAAAATATATTTTACCATAAATATATATTTATTAAAATGTATAAAATCACCATTTAAACTTAAAAATATGCAGGAAAGAAATAGTTCGATTCTGTGGCGGATCTCTCGGCGCAAGATATTATTTCCGTCGTCGGGGAAAAACCGTGCGGTGAAAGTGGTTATCGTTGGTATTTGTTAATATGTCGAACAGTAGGATGATTTTGTTACGTACGAATATAGTTGATTAGTTTCGAATGATCCTTTAGAATATTTGTAAATATTATGATTAATTAAGATGAAGCTTGTCGTGGCACAGGTGGTCGTATTATATATTTTCAAATAAAATATTTAAAAATTTTATTTCTTCGATCTGATAACAAGGCAAAGCGCGGCGTTGAGTTCCGCCACTCAACACGCAATACCTCATATTCGGCGGAAAGTGGAAAACGGACCAGGTTGTCTTAAAAGGAAATTCCCACGGTACCTCTGCTTACGCTGCCACGTGCGGGATGCAGCGAGAAGCTGAAAAAAAGATTGACAAATAAATAATAAACACTAATTTCAAACACGGCTTATCAGAATTAAATGTAGTTATAAAATCTGATAAGCCATATTTGTAATCAGCGCAAAACAATATCAATTTTGTGAACAATATTGATTTACTTTTTTACTTTTTTTTTAAATTAATGAATCATATTAATAAAACAGACAAGAATTCAACTAATTATGATTATTTAATTTTACACTTACAGTGATAATAATAGTAAAATCTATTTATTATACTCACTATTAATATATTTTCTCTCACATATCTACAATGTACAGACAGCAATCTGTTACAATTTTTTTTTGACAATATTTAATTTATTAATGCGTACACACAGGTCTCTAAGAATTCTCATATGCGATACACTTGTATGGTACTTAAGAATATTTTGTTCTAAGGCGTTATAAAGCAATGTACATTGGGCTCTGGTCTAATAAACAGAAAATAAAAAAATATTTATAACCCGCATTATATGATAGATATGCACGTTACTTTTATATGTTTACAAATGTGATATATTTGTTCTCTTATTGAAATTGCTTTACGAATTTATTGTTACTGCCGAATACTTTAGCCGTGTGATTCCGGCTTAGAATAGGATCACCCTGATACTGATAGTGTCGTAAGGGGGGACAGAAGTATGTGTGGGAGAGCCACGCGGTAAGCAATGGCAACACGCATGAGTAGACTCGACCGGATTATTGCCACCCCCGGCATTTAAAACTGGCATTAAGTAGTGGCTTAAGCCACTGCATTTAGTATTGGGTAATGCCGGGCCCTGGTGCCCATCCACCTTAAAGGCCGGCAACGTTCCAGTACCTCCTTGGGCTGTGGGCGACGTTGATCACTTACCAGGTGACCCGTACGCTCATTGCCGTGTCTTGACTATAAATAAAAATACTTATTGTTATCTATTTATGCTTATAATACGAATCTTATCAATTTCGGTGTTGTCTTATCTATAATTATAAATGAAAATATTAATCATAATACATTAATTCCTGTTATGATATTTTTACTAATCCATAATCAACTGCGATTCATAACTAAATAATATCACGTTAATTATTTTCGCGCCATATTTCCATCAAGTTTTTCACGAATAAACCATCCAAAAGGCTTCAATTCGTACTTATTTTATAAAAGATTACTTTAAAGTATGCGAAAAATGGAGCATGCACATAATATGTAAATATCGAAAAACGTGTTAATAAAATTATTTAATATTGTCATAATAGTCTAATCTAAGCTACTTTCTGTCTTTCTGTACAGTCGAAGCGATCTGCAAGGACCCGCTGTACGGTGCGGGCGTAGGGATGCCGCGCCCGGCGCCCCACCCGGGGCTTCCCTACGTGCGGATAGTCGAACAGCCAGCTGGTAAAGCCCTAAGGTATACAATAATGTATTATTATAATATTTTTTTAGCTGTATCTCGCGTATATTGGGTTAGGGAGAAGAAGAAGGCTCCTTTCCCGTCTTCTCACCGAATGTAGAAAACGTATTGGATGGCGGAACTCAACGACACGCTTCGTCTCGTTACCATAGCGAAGAAATGAAAGTATTAAATACTTGATTCCTCCAAGGCAAATACTAACTACTGTTTAAATTTTTATAATAATTGCTTTTAGTACTTAATGTTTCCAAAAATAATTCTGTTCCTGTATATATTTTCTGTTGTAAAAATAAGCGGATTAGCTTTAAAATCATTGCATAGATTAATTATAAATGGCATTTAAAAAAATTTTTTTTGTGATTTGAAAGTCGATGAGACAAAGAAGCGACAGTAAAAACAGACAATCATGAATTACTTTTTGAAGTGAAGAAAAATCTATCCCATTCCACTCGTGTTTTACCTTTGCCCCAGGTATTGGACCCAGATATAAGAAAAAGTATAACGTAAAAGAAACGTTGCATAATTTTATATCGTAACAACCTATTGCTATCACTTGTCGTCACGATGTACAGATTTAGACGTGATGACGTCTCCGCGCGTCACTGTCAACTGTCAATTGTTCACTCATTTGGCGTGGGTAATGTGTGTCACTCTTAAGTTTAACCAGCCATATTAATTAGCTATAATTCAATATATAATTGCTAATAAATACATGTCAATTGAATATTGATTATACTTTTAAACTTAATGTAAATTTAATGCGTGTTACAGTTAAATCTGGAAGCTCCGGTATTAATAGATTTTACTAGTCTATTAACGAAAGGTCGTTTATTTGAGCTTTGACTAAGACCTTTCGTCATCAGGTCTAAGGCAAAGCTTAAATAAATGAGGTATTATTGCTGTTTGACAAATCAAACATCTTTTAGGTATAATAATGTTATGGTTTGTTAGATATATTTTTTAGATATCACAAAGAATCTTCAATTGAAGTTTCAACTCGGCTTTACGCTGGTTACTCGGCACTACACTTACGCTTCTCGCACGTGGCAGGGTAGACAGAGGGGACTTGGGAACCTAACGTCCGTTCCACTTCCGTTGCCCACTTTGCGAAGAATTTGAGGCATCTCGTGTTGAATGGCGGAACTCAACGCCGTGATTTGTTTTGTTACCAGAGCGAAACAAGAAGTGAAAACATTGAATGTTTAAATTGAAAGTTGAGTGATGATCGAACTCACAACCTGTCGCGTTTACAGTCACTTGCTTGTGCTCCTGCGCCACGATACGGCTCAAGTTGAAGGCTGAAACTATACTTATTTCCAAGCCAAAGGCTTGGTTAAACCTAGGTTAAAACTTATACATACCGAGAGGAGGCTGCATATTGACCCTCTACTAACACAAAACTACATTGAAAATGTCTAATAATTGTTAAGGAATTGTGCATTCTTGATCGTATATCAATAGATCATGACTTCATATACTAAAAGATATATCGGATCTTTAACAGTTAGTACAACATTATTGTACTTGGCTGACAAGCTTGTCATTAAATAAGTTTACACAATAGAAATGAGTCTTGTACAAGACATATTAAACTAATTTTCTTTGACCGCGCGTCGCTTACAGGAAAAACTGAGGAAGTAAATCAAGATTGAATAAAAAAAAACATTACAATGTGTAATTAAAGTAATATTATACGAAGACTGTGCACAACATGTCATTGTTTCCTTCTACAAGCAGCTATTTATTTGCCTTTGACTATATATTAAATTTTTATATATATATATATATATATATATATATATATATATATATATATATATATATATATATATATATATATATATATATATATATATATATATATATATATATAAATATATATATATATATATATATATATATATATATAAATATATATATATATATATATATATATATATATATATATATATATATATATATATGTATATATATATATACATATATATATATATATATATATATATATATATATACATATATATATATATATATATATATATATATATATATATATATATATATATATATATATATATATATATATATATATATATGTATATATATATATATATATATATATATATATATATATATATATATATATATATATATATATATATATATATTTATAAATTATGACCGTGACTCGGTAGGTAAAGGGACAAACCCACGTATTTATTGTACGTATATATATGGAGTTCAATGTCTGGGCGGTGTCAATGTTTATGTTGATAATAAAGTAGTTTATTTATTAATAAAAACGTACGTAATGAGATGCCACTGAGCACTTAGGGTGACAAGACGCGCGGTTTTCTGCATGAATTCGATAGCTGTTAATTGGCGGCATGGGTACCTTCAAAAACGCGTCTACCTCCATCTTAAAGGCCGGCGAGGCAAATTGGCGACGATCACTCACCATCCGGTGACCCGTAGGCTCGTTTGCCTTGTCCAATTAAAAAAGGCCTATTCCCCTACAAATTTAAATGCATTTAACTTTTTAGCTTCACGCTGTATTTTACACATGACTAAGTAATCTGAGGGAACTTGGGAACCTAGTGTTAGGGTTTGAGGCATTGCGTGTTGAATGGAGGTCTCTCAACGCCACGGTTTGCCTGAAATGACAACATTTAAACATTTAAATTCAAAATATTAAATAATCCTCGCATGGGAATCGAACCCACAATCTGTCGCGTTTACTCTACACGCTTGTGCCCTCTAATATTTGGGAATTTCTCTAATATATTTTATTAGCATAAAAAAATAACATTTATGTAGCTCTTCTTATCTCTATGTCTTATATAATATTTTAATGTTATAAAAATTATTATGTCATAGTGATTGAAAATCATTATTGACGTATGGAACATGTTTGCCAGGTTTCGATACGAATGCGAGGGCCGGTCCGCGGGTTCGATACCCGGCGTGAACAGCAAGCCCGAACGGAAGACCTACCCCACCATAGAAATATGCGGGCATAAAGGCCAAGTTGTCATCGTCGTATCCTGTGTTACCAGAGAAGAACCTTACAAGTGAGTTTATATTTAATCTCTTTTTTTTTACAAGCAACACTATTTTGATTTATCTCTACTGAAAACCTTTCTTATATTGACTATTAATATCTTCCTAGATAGATATTTGCCTATGGTCTATTAAAGAATATGCCTTTAAATTATTCGTATATGTACATATTAATCAGAAAAAACAAAGCATGTTAGAGTGATATTTGGCCAAAAGTTAATTACCAACTCGTGATGCTGTCAGATAATCGGTAAACAAACCAGAAACAGGTAATTTTACAGGTCACTACAGAATTGATGCACTGATAGCACTGTAAGTAATATTATGGTCATTAAATAATGATTTCTAAAAGTAATCTAATACATAAATGCCATCACTTATGATATAAAAAAAATCTTTCTATATATCTTCTTCTGAGGAATTTTTAATAATTTATTATTAAATAACTTCTATTTAAAAACACCCAAAATATTTTAATTTCGAACTTATCTTATTGCGAATATTTGATACTAAAATTGGAGATTCTAAGTTAACAATAGATCGACTTGTTGATTTCCATGCTTTTAAACAGGAGGGAACCTTAATCAAGCTACGTTTCTAATATTCAAATGCTCAAATGAATAGACAATAATCTCAACACTTAAATATTGATTTAAATTCTCGTAAAATGAAGAGAACGTTCTCTTTCGAAGAATGGTTTATAAATAGACACGTTTCATTTGATCGTTATCGGCCATGAAACTAATTTTGATAAATTTATTACAAAAACACAGCCCAGTAATGTTTGATAAGCAAATATTTATGTTACGGAAACGCTAAATACATGCTGAAGTTGACTCACCATTCATATGTGCATGTGGCTCGTAATACTTGCGTAATAAGTGTGAGGGCTTGACTCATTCATCCCCTAGCTTAGGAATAAAAATTAATAACATATCTCCTAACTTCCTGAAGCTGATGATCAAAATCAAATAAGTTAGGTACATATATATATATATATATATATATATATATATATATATATATATATATATATATATATATATATATATATATATATATATATATATATATATATATCCTAGTGTTATGACACTCCGTTCCACTTCCTTTCCCCACTTTCCGCCGAATTTGAGGCATTGCGTGTTGAGGGGCGGAACTCAACGCCGCGCTTTGCCTTATTACCAGAGCGAAGAAATGAAACATTAAATATTTTAAATTGAAAATATTAAATATTTCATTTCCTCGACTGGGGATCGAACCCAGAACCTGTCGGTTACAGTCACACTCTTGTGCCGCTGCGCCACGACAGGCCTATACACATCATATATTCCTTACTCTGAAGTGACGTGAGAATTTTACCTATTTTGCTTATTTACTTACTTACTTTACTCTGCATATCCGATGAGAGATCGCATTTTACCTATTTTGAAAAGTGATTTGAACCAATTTTCATTCTCCAGACCTCACCCCCACAACCTAGTCGGCAGGGAGCGCTGTGAGAATGGCGTGTGCACCCTCAAGACTACCATCACGGAGGAAAACCCGCAAGTGTCGTTCAGCAACCTCGGCATACAGTGCGTGAAGCGGAAAGATATCACGGACGCTCTCAAGATGCGGGAGAAGCTGAAGGTGGACCCGTTTAAGAGTAAGTTTCTTATAATGTATATAGATCGCTATAATTTTCCTGACTACAAGGGAAGGATTATGTTTTTTGCGCGTATCTTGTATGTATGTATGAGATATTCTTTATTACCTGATATCTCCAGAACGGATGGCTCAAAAAAATATATCATTATTTTCAGTATGAAGAAAAATACAATGCGAAAGCTTAACCATATTTTTAAGTTTTGCGCATTGTATTTTTCTCCATACTATAATGATATATTGTTTTGAGCCTTTCTGGATTTTGTTTTTTCTTTCTGCATCCAGCGTTATAATAATGTGACCGGGGAAAGTGAAAAGGGGCCAAATATTTACATACATGGCTATCACCCTGACCATATTGCTGTGTCTCGCCGGTTTCAAACCGAACTCAAACTCCTTCTGAACGAATGAAACTAACTTTTTGATTTTCACCGTCGTTTAGAGAAGTAGACCTTGTCCTGTGCCATATCTGCATCGGGTACCTATTTAAATTTTAAACTATCTATACCGAGCACCTTTTTATATTTTAAGATAGGCTGTAACTATTTATCGAGTACCGCCACCATGTTGTTTATTCATTTTAAGTATTGGTTTCGGATATATAAACATTTTAATTTTTAACTGTTTTAAGGAATTTTTTCATTAATTTATTACGATAATCAAAGTAAACGAAATCATAACAAAATTATAGAAAATAAAAGTAAAAAAAAAAAAACACTGCATTACACTAAAGGAAAAAACCACGTTCCCTTATGATTACCCTGCTCTAACTTGCGGTGCTCTAACTTGCGGCACCCAGCCCGATTCTACAGAAATTAGGAATATTTTGTACATACTCTCATAATTTTCTCGCTTTCTTAGGGTAAGTAGAGTTACTAGTATAAAGTCAATCTATCTTTTACTCGCCGACCGAATCCTATACATTTCATATAAAATGGCGGAACTCAACTCCGTAATTTGTTGCGATGAAACATGACATGATGTTTACGTCTGACTGGGGCTTTGCCACTTGCTGCTGGCCTTGCCATGAAGGCCTCTGTTGTACTTTGCCACTGTGGCACGATGGCCTCTGTCGTACTATCTCTGCCTACCCAGACATGAACAGGAAACAACTTTAAGCTGAATAAGGAGAAAAATAACGACCGTTTTATGGAATGACAAATATGTTTGTGATATCATGTTATATCAATATATACCTATAGTTGTACACAATGTCACAGACACTTACAGAACTGATAAACTTTACCCTGGAGCTGATATACAAGTATGAAGTAGCGACCCAATGATATCACACGACCAACAAAACACATACATTTCTGTTTCATCTAAGCAATTCTTTATTCTCATTTGCCTTAAGATCTGTCGTGTCTCAGTGGCGGAAACGTGCGACTGTAAGTGCGACATGTGTTAGTTCGATTCCGGTTGGGAGAATGAAATATTTTATACTTTCGTATCCCCGCTCTGGCAACGAGGCAAAGTGCGGCGTTGAGTTCCGCTGCTCAATAAGCAACGTCACGACATTTTGGAAAAATGATGTATATTTACGTTCTGTTTAGCTTTTTAATAAATTCGTATCGTCGACGACTCACAGCGTTTAATAGCTCTACATTAAAAATACTGTCCGCCAAGTTCGTAAAACGCCTGCTGATCAAACCGTGTATATATGACTGCGTCTGTTAATGACATAATAGATCTGAAGGCTGACTGACATAGAGAAAAAAAATATGGTGTATTTTTCTCAGAAACGGCATTATTATTCATTCATTGTTACCTCAATACACAATATATTGCGTTGGAACGCTTAGAAAAGGCGTAAAAATATTGATACAAATAACATAAAATGTCGGTCAAGTGCGAGTCGAGTAAATTTTATAATTAACCGCTTGTAATTCAGACAGAGACAACAGAGTGTCTCAATATAAGGGCCTGGTGTTGAGACACTCCATTCTTGTTATGACCTCTGGCTGAAAGCTATAGCAATAAATATGTCATCCGTATCGTGCTATTAACTTGGGGATCTCATGATTTAATTGACATCTTGACACTTTACTCCATTTAGAAACAATAAGATACGTCCGGTACCTACTTTCCCCAATCGAGGCGTTACGTATTCAGAGGCGAAACAGGCATCAGAGCGACAATGACAATATTAAATATTAAATTGCCTCGAGTAGGGGTCGAACTACTTACTATCTGTCGCGAATACAGCCTGTGCCCCCGTACGACGACCGGCTTCATCTTAAGATACATATGTACTTATATTATAAATAAATATTCCAACAATAACTTTATATTATAACACAGAGTAATTAAGATAAGAAACATTGAGCGTTTGCTGCACACTCACCAAGTCAAGTGGGCACTGGCCATTGACTGGACTTTAATGCATTTAATTAATTTCTCAATAATATTTGATAGTTTTCTGTTTATAAACGCGATGGTGCTAAGTTCGATTCCCATGGTTCGATTAATGATTATACTGCTTTATTTTTATTTAGCTTCTCGTTACAGAACTACAAACATAGTAAGTGTTAAGATACTCCGTTCCCTTTAAAACACTAATTTTTTTTGACAAGAAAATGGCAAACAGAGTGCCTTAACACTACATTTACGTAATTATGTACATATGTTAAAACTATTAACGTATGAGCGTCGATTGCGAAAGTAACCAGCGTCGGGCGGAACGTCTAAAATAGCTCGCTCGAAATATCCTCTAACACGGTCAACTAGCCGGCTAACCGCTATTTCTATGCTGTACGAAATTTTACAAGCGAATTTTTAAAATCTATGGGCAGTTACTTGCTTTTGGAAAGATTTTTGTTTAATGATCAAAGGGAAAGCCTTTGAGATCAATTTAATTATTTACATTAGTGTAAGATGAAGTAATACTACTACACTAGTAAATATGCGGTTGTGGGTTCGATTCTTACTAATCCCTATGTGAATATCTCAATACTTCTGTCTCCTCGCTGCAATAACACAGCAATGTTACCAGAATACCGAGTGGAAAGTGGGAAATGTAAGGTTTTTAATGGGAAATGCGCGTCGTAACACTAGGGTCCCAGATTCCCTATAGGGACCCTAGTGTTCGCTATAAAGCAGAGTAGTATACGTAGCTATATACGGTGTATCCCGATGGGCATGAATACTGGGCCTGGGGCTTAGTTTGCTAGATTTACACAATTTTATTGACTAATTTCAATTACTTTCTTTTTCTAATAACATTATCATGTTTAAGACAATATTTATACATTGATAAGTATATTACTTATTCAGCTAAATGAATAAAAATTTAGCAGCAAATCAAGTTAGTCGTTTCTGAGATTAGATAAACGGACAAACAAACAAAAAATGTAAAATCTCCATTTTGGTCCCTATTACAATAACAAACCTCCCCTATAAGATATATTCCATGTCATATTTCCGTTTTTCTAGTTCGTGCAGTTATCTAAAAATAGAATATTTCATGGCGGAACTGAACGCCACGCCTTTTCGCGCTAACGGAGCAAAGAAAAGGAAAAAAATAATCCACGATTTCAAATCGGACCCACTGCCTTCTTATTTCCGTTGTACGATGTGTTCCGGGCTGTCGACGCCATGAACTCTACTTGACACACCGGTAGAAATTCGGCTATGTTAAATTTTTTGTACGTTTTCTAAAAAAGAAACCGTTCTATGAATCTATTACAGCGGGCTACAACCACCGCAACCAGCCGCAGAGCATAGACCTGAACGCCGTCCGGCTCTGCTTCCAAGTGTTCATACCAGACGAGCGCACCGGCAAGATCCGGCAGTGCCTGCAGCCGGTCGTGTCGGACGTCATCTACGACAAGAAGGCGATGAGCGACCTGGCCATCACGAGGCTCAGCCAGTGCTCGGACTACAGTACTGGCGGGGCCGAGGTTTTTTTACTTTGTGAAAAGGTGAGTTTTATTTGTTAGTTTAGTATCTGCGGCAGATCGAGGCGTGTCGTAGCACAGGAGACAGATTGTACTTTCAGTTTTTATTCGAGAAATGAAATATTAATATATTTTAATTTCTTCGCTCTAATAACATGGACAGAGTGACGTTGAGTTCTGCCACTTAACCCGCAGTGTCTCAAATTTGCCGGAAAGTGAAAACAACGTGTCGTTCGCGTGTGCTTTTGTGACTAATATTATTGCTGTGTTTGTTTTTTTTATTGCTGCGTTTGTCAAGGTAGGCAGAGAGAACTAGGATAATGTAGTGTTAAGATACTCCGTTCTGCTCGATTCACGTAATTCTGGTTGATTGGTGTAGCTCAAAGCGGCGCTTTGCTTTTAACCAAAGTGAAAATTTGAAAACATTAAATATTTAATTATGATAATATTGGCGTGGCGCAGCGGCACAAGAGTGTGACTGTAACCGACAGGTTCTGGGTTCGATCCCCAGTCGAGGAAATGAAATATTTAATATTTTCAATTTAAAATATTTAATGTTACATTTCTTCGTTCTGGTAATAAGGCAAAGCGCGGCGTTGAGTTCCGCCACTCAAGTGGGGAACGGAAGTGGAACGGAGTGTCATAACACTAGGTTTCACTTTCGTTCCCTCTGCCTACCCTGCCTAGTGCGGGATACAGCGTGAAGCTAAAAAAAAAAAGATAATATTAAATATTTAATTTCTTCGAGTGGACATCGAACCCACAACCTGTAACGCTTACAGTCACACGTTTGTGCCCCGGCGCCACGACAGGCCTCTGCTGCTAAGTGTTCCGTATCTTATTTACTTAAAAAATGAATGAAAAGTAGTTCGTGAAGCACATACTATGTATTCAATACTTGTATCGCCACTCGTTATGTCCGTGACTGGAAATAATCTCGATTGCATTTAATATTTATATGTACATATGTATGTATATAGCGTATATACTATCTATGCAATCGTATTCGAAACGAGTATATCGTGAGTTATACTTTACATAAATCAGTTCTTAAGTATTATGTGGAATTATATTAAACGAATTCTCTAATATTTATCTTGTTTTGTAAAAATTTGTGAACAAATTAGTAATGATAATTAATAACTTGTATGTTTATAATGGCCTGTCGTGGCGCAGCGGCACAAGCGTGTGACTGTAACCGACAGGTTCTGGGCTCGATCCCCAGTCGAGGCAATGAAATATTTAATATTTTCAATTTGAATATTTAATGTTTCATTTGTTCGCTCTCTCTGGTAATAAGGCAAAGCGCGGCGTTGAGTTCTGCCACTCAACACGCAATGCCTCAAATTCGGGGGAAAGTGGGGAACGGAAGTGGAACGGAGTGTTTTAACACTAGGTTCCCGGGTTCCCTCTGCCTACCCTGCCTCGTGCGGGATACAACGTGAAGCTAAAAACAAAATAATGAAAGGAAAGTAACATAATTGCTTAAGTATAGGTTCTCTAAACATCTTGATACCTATAGAAGATAGGTTTATATAATCATAATAACCAAAGTTTTCTTAAATTATTTCTTAATATTTTACGTAATTCCCTGATAAAATAGTGTAGTTTTTTTTTTCTTTAACGGCTAATTATGTCGTATGATTTTATATAGTAAAAGCTATAAGATCCAAATTTATATAACACCAATATCTATATACCTAACCTTAGAAACCTGCGAGAACACCAGTGCTTACGTGCCTATTTCGACACGCTTACTCGTGGAAGAGCCCTCTTATCCACTCGATCTCATCAGTTCTAATTCAACTAACTACAGGCCTAGTGCTATCACCTGCCTGCTCTCAAAAGTTATGGAGAGCATAATAAATAGCCATCTCTTAGCTTATCTAGAGGATCACCGATTGATTAGCGACCGCCAATTTGGCTTCCGCCAGGGTAGCTCGACCGGTGATCTTCTGGTTTCTTTAACCCACCGCTAGGATGCGGCTATCGAAAGTAAGAGAGAGCCTAGCAGTTAGTTTATACATGGCGAAGGACTTCGGTCGATTCGAATGTGGCTCGGGGCGCTTCTTATGAGAAATTCCATCTTTTCGGCTTCCCGAGACTTTATGCAATTTGTCGACGGTTTCTGATCCAATTACATGCCCGTAAACGCCGGCGTCCCACAAGGCTGCGTGCTGTTTCTTTTGCATATCAATGATACATTTAAAGTACCGGACTTGCAAGTCTTTCTCGGAAAAACGTAGACCAGTGTCAAAATCAACAAATACCTCGCGAGTGTCTCGCGGTGAAAAGGATCTGGTTAAATTCAACCCCCAGAAGACACAAGCCATCCAGTAAAAGGATCCCATTTGTCATTTCACCAGTTTTCGAGAACACTCCTCTTAAAGCCACGCCAAGCATCAGTATGTTGACTCAGCTTTTCGAGCGAATGCCAGTATTCCTTTCATTTGGAAAGTAAGGCCAAGTTTTCCTCTTAGAAACTTCGGGGTCATCAGCAGAGACAGTACTTCGAGCCGAAACACCGTGTGGCCTTTTATAAGGCCCAGGTCCGGCCTCATATGAAGTACTACTCTCACTTCTGGGTTCGCATCTTAGAGTATCCCATGATCTGTGAGAGTGTCTTAATATTTTGGCTCTGCGTAGAGACGTATCCTCACTGTGCGTTCTCTACCGTATTTATCACGGGAAGTGTTCTGGAGAACTTCTTGACTTATTACCTGCCGCCGAATTTTCCAACCACACGTGATGATTTCCTCGTTTACAACGCGACAGATTGTGGTAAGTACATTCATTACCTTGCTCTGGTAACGAGGCAGAGCGCCTTAAAAATCTACCATTTAACACGCTATACTTGAAACATTCAGCGGAAACTGGGGAACGGTGACTTAAACCATTCCATCCCTTCCGTGCTATGTAAGTGACTCAGTGTGAAGTTATAAAAGAAACAACAGTTCCTGAGATTAGTGCGTTCAATTAAACAGACTCTTCAGATTTATAATTTTAGTAAAGATAATGTTGATATTTACTAGATCTTCTCCATCTCGGTTTCAGGTAACTCGCGAGGACATAGGAATTGTGTTTTTCCAGCATGACGGCGAGCGCGTTGTGTGGGAAGAGTTTGCTAATATAGTGTTGGTGCACAAACTGACCGCTATAGTGTTCCACGTGCCGCCCTACGAAAACCGCCACGTGAGGCACCATGTAAAGGTACTTACTTATAGGGACTCCATCACATGACACTGTCACCATCACGTTGTATATTGACGTTCAAATATTCAAATATATAAGATGTGCTGGGTGGTTGGTCTAGTGAGGATCGCCACTAGAAATGTAATTATTCAATATTTCATATATTGAATAATTACATTTCCACGTTTTGGTAACGACGCAAAGCACGGCGTTGAACTCCGCCACTCAACACATAATACCTCCAGAATTCGCCAGAAAGTGCGGAACGAAAGTATATAGAAGTAATATATTTCATATATTGAATAATTACATTTCCACGTTTTGGTAGCGACGCAAAGCACGGCGTTGAGCTCCGCCACTCAACATATAATACCTCCAGAATTCGCCGGAAAGTGCGGAACGAAAGTAAGTTAATGTGAACATAGCGAGATAAGTAGGTTCCCTGAGCCTACCTTGCTTTGTGCGGGTAGACATAAAAGAAAAAGAATTTAATTTTACAAGAGCTTCCTTCTGTATATTTATATTACTAAGTAAAAAAAAAGTTATGATTCATACATAATTATGACATTTTAGCTAAACGGATAATTTTTGAATTATAACGGTAAATCCATGTAGGTAAATTATAGTGAAATTGTTGTTTAACAAACAGTGGCGAAATGCCAATACGATCAAACAATAAATTATTATATCAATGTATACATATAGATCAATCGTAAACGCCAGATCTGATCACGTCTCTCGTTGAGCTCTGAGCGTGTTTCATCTGATATGCCGTAGTACGTGGACTTCCTTACTAATATGACACATCTATTTATATTGTCTAAGCAGTTAAATAAAGTAAAAATTATATTTTATTGCACAATTACATTAATTATAATTTTATTATATTTTTTTTTATTTTGAACACTTGTGATAAATTTGTTCCAGGTGCAACTCCAGTTGGTGAGGACGTCCGACAACGCTAGAAGCAACGCGATGATGTTCGAGTACAAACCGACAAGCCAAGGTATTGGGAGGAAACCACTCCCCGACCTCAATGTATTTTCTTTTCTCCTTACAAAGTCCACCGCGCCCCCTCTCCCCGAACCCCCCGAACTTCCCATCGACGGGAATAACAACACTTCTGAGAAACAAGACGTGGTGTCCTCCACCAGCGACTCCCCCGACCCCCCTACCATAGAGATACAGGATACCTCCGAAGACGTGATGGTCGTCGACACCAACGAGAGAAGCCTCAACGACCTCCTCGATCAGGTCGCAGAACTCGACGAGATATACTCCGAGAGCCGCACGCGCTTAGAGACAGCCACGGCGTTGAACGACGCCGACGCGGAACTCGAGGATTTCGACGACGCCGGCACTTACACCAGCCTGCAGCTAGCCTTCAAAAACCCCGTGCCCATAGCGGACCCCGCCCCCCTCGTGTGCGTCGCGGCCGCCGAGCCGGACGCGGAGCCCTACGAGGACGTGCAGGTGCACACGTGCAGAGGCCCCATAGTGGAGTTCGCGCCGCTGAAGCGCGACCCCGCGGAGGGCGCGCCGCCGCCCCCGCTGCCGCCCAAGCGCGTGCGGCGCGCGCCCGACTCGCTGCGCGCCAGCCGCACCTCCGTGGACAGCATCCTGCGGCCCGGCCGGCCGCTGCCCGTGGCGCGCAGCGAGCCCGCGCTGCCGCCCGCGCCCAAGAAGCGCTCCTTCCTCTCGCGCCTCTTCCGGCGCCGCGAGCGCTCCCCGGCGCCCAGCGTCAAGTCGGAGGGGCGGCGCCCCGTGGGCCGCTCCGTCAGCAGCGTGTCGGGCCTGCGCCCCGCGCGCTACGCGGCCTCGGCCGCCTCGCTGCGCGACAGCTGCGCCGGCAGCGTCACGCACATCTCGCTGCACGGCGACGCGGAGGAGGCGCGCGGGGCGCCGCCCCCCGGGCCCGGCACCATCCTGGTGGCGGAGAGCGTGCTGGCGCTGGACGCGAGCGCCTTCCGCAAGCTGCAGGACGACCTGGAGCTGACGGAGGCGGAGCACTACGCGCTGTACATGGCGGTGGCGCCGCACGCGACCGCCTCCGAGTTCGACGAGACCAGCTGCTACTACTCGCCCGTCGACGCGACTAAATTTCATAATTAGTGACTGGAGCCGGTGACCGCCGCTAGTACGCCACGGCCGACAACAGATTAATAATACATTCGCCATACTCCGCCCATTATGCCAAGATTTTCGTAGAAATGTTTTTTCTCATTATACTCATATTGACTTATTATGAACGTAGCGGATATTTTATATCATCAAAATATGGAATGAAGGAATGAAGTAACCCTTGAAATGTTCAAAACATGTTTTATTGATTTTTTATTTAAACAATCAATAAATGCGTCATAAGATATTCAAATTAGTGCCTATTTTTATAAGCTTAAATTTTATCTGGATATTTTACTGATTTATTGATTTTTATTATAATTGTACATTTGACCTGTTTCTAGATCCGAGCTATTTAAAACATAAACGACAGAAGACATTGTCCCCCAATCTCCAGACGTACGAGGACAGTAAGTGTCACTCGATTTACATTATTAGTAAAACAAAATCGATTAATCGATTATAGAAAAATACATAAAAAAAAACTTTATTATTTAAGGTTTAAAGGGATTTGAACCTAGGCCTCTTGAAAACCATCCCAGAGGCATAGGCCAGTTCAATTTAATATATATTTGAAAATATATTTTTCTATACTTGATGTGGTACAAGCCTTTTGAAAATATCGATATTTTACATTTATTTTCAATTTTGTTTAAAATTATTACGAGTTTAATCGATTTTGTTTTGATAGGACTATTATATTTATCAACAAATAAGTATAATATATATACAGAGTGATAAATTTTATTTATTGAACAAAAATAATTATTTTTACGGCGTTGAGTTACGCCACTTAACATATAATGTCTCCAGAATTCGGCGGAAAATGAGGAACGGATGTGTCTTAATAGAAGAAGAGTGACTTAACTCTAGGTTCCCAAGTTCCTTTTATCATTCTGTTTATATATTTATATTTGAGGGTATTCAATTATGGGTGTTTCATGTCCAGCGTTGGTTGGTGGCGGTTTGTTTCTTATATATTTGGTAATGAGTTCATTTTTTTATGCTTTTATTTCAAAAGCTAAATATTTATATGAACATCAATGTCATCTATAACTTACAACAAAAAATTAGTGAAATTTAATACAAATAGTAGTATATAAATATAATATGTTTTTGAACAATGTTATTAGGTATTAGAACTTTTCTTTTTTATTCTTATTTAAAAAAAAATTGTTAATGTTTAATTTATTTTGTAAATGTTAATTTTCAAATGTTTATAACGGTTTATTTGATTGATTGATTGATGTATTGTTATTGTTTTTCTTTTACTAAATAAATGGTGCTTTATTGTGAAAGTATATCATATTATATTGTGGAGTCCAACTCGCTAATATTGTCTCTTTATTTATTTATATTTTTTCATATAAAAAATGCAGCTAACACCTAGTCCACAGCTTTCATTCATATAGTTATATAAAATTACATTTCTTAATTGATATAATATATTTTCATTTATTATTATAATATATTTATTATATGACCTATACATCTCTATGTAGGAACATAGAGTATCATGATATAGGTTGTTTGAAAAGTCACAAACAGAAGGTATGCTAATGTGTATGTGTGTCTTAATTTTACCATACGTTATTTTTATATTGTTTCTTTGATAATGAACATGTAGTGTTGTTGCACTCCATGTTTCTATTTTGGTCCATTTCGATGAAATGTGTTGTGTGTTGCTCCGAGCCAATTTTATCCAAGATTGAGAAAATATGAATTTTATGAATATTTAATTGGAATTGCTTCAGTCATATGAAAACATGATTATTTTTCTATCCTTATAGCTATGTCAATTTTTTTTTAATTTAGTTTATTGTTACCAAATTATTTTCTAAACAAATTCATTTCTACTCCAAAAGTATTTGTGTGCATTTTTTATAGTGAAAGTATGATTTTTTTAAATACAATCTCTGTTTTGTTATAATTTGTCTTTGCATTTAGTTACAATCTGAGTTTTGGGGTCTGATTCAGTAATACTGTATATTTAGCTTTGGTTTTAATGTTTTTCATACAATAAGTACACTTTGTTAATTTTCAAGCTAAAATATAACTATATTATAATGAATACTAATCTTCAAACGCTCTTAGATTTATGTAAAAAATAGTTTACAAAAAACATATCACATTGAAAATGTGTAAAATAATGCTTTAGATGAATTTACAATCTGTTATAGAAATTTTGATATAAAGTTATATAAAGTGCACATTTTGATCATAAAAATTGTAATTTTTGCGATTAAAATGTATGTAATAAACATTTTTGTACAACATCTTTTATGGAAATGATATTATTATATTATACGAAGCGTAGCTTGAACGAGTGTAAATTTACGTAAAAATGCTAATAAATTAAGTACGTAAATCGTTTTTTTTTTTATCTTCCACCAAATTCTGCGTTATCCAATTGAAATTTCAAAAAGGTACAGTCATTTTTTAATAGCATGGATGTGTATTTTGTTGTTGTTGCTAGTTTTTTTTTTTAATATCTATTTTGTGTTATAGAAGTGAGAGGCACGTCGCTATGTTTCCGCCATCTTGTTTCAATTTGACAAAAGCTAATGTTGCTATTTGTCTAATTAAGAAAGTCGAATAAAAATATTTACCTTCATTCGAGTTTGAATCGATTTTTTTTGTCGTATCTCTTGTTATGATTTAGGTGGCTTATTTTACGCTTCAAATATTATTTTGCATAGTGTAGTTTTATGTTCTTAACACACATTTGCATATTAGCATATTTTTTGGTTATTTTTTTTGCATGATTTGTTTATCGTTTGTTTTTTTTTATGATTTACCTTAAATAAAAGAAATATTTTGTATTTTCATTAACATACGATTTAAACTTGTAACTAAATGTTTATTTTTTTATTTAAGGCTGTAATCATTAAAGAAAATATCGAGATGCATGATGATATTTTCTTATTCCATACGTGTAATTTTTTTTGCAATGTAGTTTAATTATTTTGTATATTATGGTTTATTTTTTCTAAACAAAATTAAAATTTTCAGGATTTGCGAACGACAACATCAAAGCAGAGCCACGAGGTATGTATTAACGAGTACCTTTGTAATATTTAATTAAATAACAACATAAAAACGACAGACATCATTTTTATTTTATTAAATATTATATACATAAAACTATGTATCTAATATTTAATTAAGTAATACCAATAGTAACAGTCGAGAAAATAAAATATTTAATATTTTCAATTTAAATATTTAATGTTTCATTTCTTCGCTCTGGTAATGTTCTTCGCTTTGCCTTACTACGCGGTTTTGAGTTCCGCTACTCAACACGCAATGCCTCAAATTCGGCGGAAAGTGGGGAACGTAAGTGGAACGAAGTGTCTTAACATTAGGTTCCCGGGTTCCCTCTGCCTACCCTGTCTCGTGCGGGATACAGCGTGAAGCTAAGAAAAAAGAAGAAGAAATTTATTTAATTAAAATGTTTATCTTCTAGATAGAACTCCGCCCCACCATATGAGCAGTCCGCGGCAAATGTTCTCGCCGCCGTACGACGAGCCCATGCCCGAGACCTCCTACCAGGTAGTACCTCCAACAATATATAATTGCATTTTTTGTTAATGGATTTATGAATGAAGAAATAAGATATAATTATATTAAAATACAAAATTGTCAAAAACCAAACTAATAATTAAATTTTACTTTCAGTGGGACTTGCAACCGGGCATGTCAATGGCTGGACATAACCAGCTACAATACGCACAAGATATGCTACAATGGAACCAAAATACTTACATTCAAGTACCCCCAAACATCATGCCATCGACGTCCCCAATGACCTTGTCCCCAAATGTGCACGCAATGTCCTCAAACTTAGGGGCTATATCCCCTAACGTACATGCAATGTCCCCTAATGTGCAAGCCATGTCCCCCAATGTTCATTCGATGTCCCCCAATGTTCATTCGATGTCACCCAATGTTCATTCGATGTCACCCAATGTGCATGCTATGTCCCCCAATGTACATACGATGTCCCCCAATGTCCACACGATGAGCATGGGCGCGGTGGGTAGAATCTCCCCAATGCACGGCGGCGTGTCCCCATCAATAGGAAATGTTTCCCCAAATTTAATACAGCAGACGGTATGTATTTTTATATTCATTATATTATAGTACCTATACTGTAATGAAATATTTAATATTTTCAAATTAAATATTTGATGTTTTTTTATTTTTTTTATTCTGGTAACAAACACAGCACGGCGTTTAGTTTCGCTACTCAACACGCAATGCTTCAGCTTCAGCGAAAAGTGGGGACAGGATAAAATGTCTTAACACTAGGTTCCTAAGTTCCCTCTGGATACCCTGCTATGTGCAGGATTCAGCATTTTTTATCTCCACTGTGAAGTCTATAGTAAACAAACATTTAACGTTTCTGGCGTGATAACGTCCTTAAAAATCGTAGAGAGACACGATTGACGTACTTGTAATTAATATGTATAATATATTAAAAAAAAGAAACTTTCCCTTAGCTCTGTCTTTGTTCTTCTCAAAATAATCTTGCATAAACTGCCTTTATTATAACCTCTTTATTCCTCCTCAGGTTCCCCAACAGGAGCTCATCGAGACTGTGGGCACAGACTCCACGTCCATCATAGGCCTCCTCCAGGACAGAGGGGAGGGGATGCCGCAACTTAACTCCGGGGAGCTCTCCGGCTTGTCCTCCCTACTGGACCGAGGTGGTCTGGAACTGACTGATAGCCTGAACAGACTGTCCACCAGTGATCTGTTGCAGTAATGGACTATTTACTTCTAAATGTGACAATATATGATATGTGATAGAAAAAAAAGAGACAATAATTGATGAAAACATTTAAGTGACGTTTATTAAGACTTCAGAATGTTTGATTTGATTAGATGTGTAGTTTTGTTTTTAATAACTAGTTACACCTAGATGCTTATTATTTGTCTTCATACTAATCTGTACTAGGCCTCGGTCTGGTACTGGTCTGCGCAAGTTGACTTGATACTCTGTATGTGACATATTGTGGTAATATTTTTAGAATATGTTGAGTTTTTGACAAAATATATAAACAAAAGGAAAATTAATGTTAATTTTTGAATTAAACAATGCAAGTTCTTTTGTTTTTTTAGTTACCAACTGTGCAAGTTACATTATATATTACAAAAATGTTAAAAGAAATTATTTAACTAAGCCATCTGTACTGGTTTTAAATAACAAAATGATTTTCAGTGAAACTATGGGATTTATTATATTATGTACACTTCATTTTGTTTGACGATATCTTTGTGAAAGATAAAAAATTGTCTTTAAGTAATATTTGTATATCATATTAGTTTATATATATATATTAGAAACTGTCTACAGATTCACTAAACCGCACTTACTGATTTAGTTTGATTAACATATTATTAATATAATAATAAATGTTACAGATAATCAATATTAGATATATTATGAAATAAACCACGTTTTTATATAAATAAATTGTAAATAAAATTTAATTGTCAAATTAATATTCCTAGACCAATTCTACATAGCCTAGAAATGTGTGTTAGGAACAACATTTATTTTATGAATTTTTACATTTATTTAAAATTATTAGTGATTTGTTACATCCCTAGTATATATGTAAAAAAAATATAATAATAAATAAATTAGATTATAAAACTCAACAGTGCTTCAATATTATGTATGTTTTATCTACAAGAAAAGTGATAAGTTATATGTTATGGTTGTTTTTTTCTTATGTTTGTATATTTTTTTTACGAATTAATTTGAAAAATCAGCAAGGAAGTGTAGATAGTCCATTATTTAAAATTGACAAATTGTATAATATTGAAAACTAACAGCCATATACTTTGTTTTTAATAATTAAATATCACAGGAACATACACAATCACATGTAATAATATATATTTTTCATTTGACGATACATTTGATTATTTATATAAAATACAAGAATTAACGTAATAATGAGGTGTTATAGGTGACAGTCGCTTGTATGTCCAGAATATTAAATTAAGAAAACGGAAACATGTTTATAAAATAAATAAAAATATCTCTTACTGTTTTTATTTAAGAAATTTTAATGAGAGTAGCTAAGATTTAAATAATAAAATAAAAAATCAGTAAAAATCATTAACTATAAACCCATAGATATAATTTATAAACCAAAATTGTACGATTTTATAAATTAATCTTTTTAATATACGTAAGTAAAGGATTAATGACAAGCATATACATTAATTTTCTTTGAAATCCGCTGCACCGAAGTAAACCTCATGATACATAATGGACACATCACGTCATTGTTTTGAAGTGCAATAAAATAAGTACGCATTTAATGTGTTAGGTTATAACAATCATATTGTTATCTTATGAAACTTAAAATAAACAAAAAATTACAAATTTATCATGACTTTTTTTTATCATGTACTTTCCGATAATTTCTGTCCCATTCATTTGTCATTCATCATTCAGAAGGGTATTCCACCACTACGAACGCTCTTGCGACACCGTGTACGTTTGTTACTCTTTCACGCAAAAACTACTGAACGGATTTTCATGAAACTTTGCAGTAATATATATAGCTTTGATATCAGAATAACATAATAAGTTACCATTTATAGGGATTTTAACCGGCATAAAAAAGGAGGTCCTTTTATGTATGTTCCCCGATCACTCGAAGATTGGTGGACCGATTTTCAAAATTCTTTTTTTTTGGTCCCATGGTAAAAAGACCAGGATCTGCTGATGGAATCCTGATGATGGAATCGAAGGCAACCCTCAAATTTGCAAGGCACAGATGCGGTTTTTTCGCATAGTAATAGTAACGCAATTGGGAGATCTATATCTGACTATTATCTCATTTTATTAACCGACTGCAAAAAAGGAGGAGGTTCTTAATACGTATGTTCCTCAGATTACTCGAAGATTTTAAATAAAACTTTTTTTATCGTTGGAGTTACAAACAAAGATAATTACTGTAGGATTATTTATCTATAAATATAATCTATACATATAATAAAATTATGACAACCTCATGTCTGTACATTATAGATATTAAAAAAAAACTAAGATGAGGGAAGATCTTAATACAACTAATTAAAGCCAAAAATATGATTTAAAAAATTTTTGTTGTCCGCTTTTCAGACAAAAACTACTCGACGGATTTTGATGTAACTTATTTTGTTATATAGTATTAGTCCTCACTAACATATAGGCTATCTTTTTTTGGAAATTCGCTCTTTAAGGGGGTGAAAGGGGTGGGGGTAAGTTTGTATGAAACTTCGTCAGTTTTGAAGTTTATTTGATTCAAATTAATGTTTGACTATTTGGTTAGAAATTAAGAATAACGCATTTTTTTGATTTTCAATTGATTTTTGAAATTCTGCCTTAACAGGGGTGAAAGAGGGGAGTTAGTTTCTATGAAACTCCGTCAATATATTTATTTTGACGTTTAGTACGGTGGGAGTAAACATTGTCCTGAACAACATCTATGAGAAGTGATTATTTTAAAGCTCTGGAGTCCGTCTGCCTACCTAACTGGCATGCAACACCAAAAGCACGGCTTCACTTTTAAAAACATACTGAAATGACTCGATTATAATAATTTTTATCTTCTGTTGGCGCATTAACATTTCTTAGCGAGACGAAGTTCACTGGCACCAGCTAGTATATATATAATTTAAACCTGACATTATATAATACCACACAACGTCATAGCGACGCATTATTTTATTTAGATTTTAATAAGTTTATTTATAATAGTTGTAAGTTGACAGAAGATACATTGTATCTACCTTTATATTTTAAGAAACAAATTGCTACTTTAGTAGCATATAATATACACAACCTCGTTGTACATGGTACCTACAACGATGATATAAATTAATTGTTTAAGTAATGCTACTACTGTAAAAACTAATGATGCAAGTTCCAGTTTAAACTAGATAATAAGACAACACTTAGGCCATTTAAGTTTAACATTGGTAGGTACATCAGAATATACAAGGCCTAGGTGGCAAAGAACTGAAACTAGAATTATTTTAAAAAAAAATATAATATACATATAATGTGCATAACTGAACACTGGATCTCGAAATGTAGCAACTTAGTAAATATTGAAAATTATAAATTGTCGAGTGCGTTCGTTAGAGAAGGCCATCCGCGGCGGATCGTTTATACTCGTGCGAAATGACATATGTTGGAAGACGTCGACGAACGCGCCATTGAATCCTGCATTGAATTCAATATATATATATATATTCTGTGGCTGTTCGACTATCCGCACGTAGGGGAGCCCCGGGTGGGGCGCCGGGCGCGGCATCCCTACGCCCGCACCGTACAGCGGGTCCTTGCAGATCGCTTCGACTGCACAGAAAGACAGAGAGTAGCTTAGATTAGACTATTATAACATGACACATATTAAATAATTTTATTTACACGTTTTTCGATATTTAAATATTATGTATATGCTCCATTTTTCGCATATTTTTAAGTAATGTTATGTTAAACGGTTTGATTCCCTGGTTGTATGAAACGTTATAAAAATCCCACGATACGATACGTTATAAAAATCCCACGTAGTGAAAAAAAACTTGTAGGAATATGGCGCGAATACAAGTAATTCAAGAATCGCGAATTAGTATTTAAGAATCGCAGTTGATTAATATAAATATCATAACACAGACCTCGGTTGACCATCGAAAACACAGTATCGACGATACTTGAGGAAGGTCACGTAAAAATCATGAGGACCCCTTGGAGGGCATGTATGAAGAGGTTGATGACAGAGGCGAAAGAGGTATGCCGAGACCGTAGCGTTTGGCGCTCCGTTCTCTCTGCCTACCCCGCTAGGGATATAGCGTGAAGCTAAGTTATCATAAAGTGCTACAACTGATTAATTATATAATATTATTTATAAAACATTTGTATAGTAAGCATTAAGATATCTAATAATAAGTGCGGAAGTTTACGGATTTATTGTTACTTCCGCACTTTTTTTTATATAAAAAAAAAGTGCGGAAGTAAATCCAACATTAAATCCGTAAAGCAATGTCAATCCGAGAACAAACACAAATATGTCACATTTGTAAACATATAGAGATAGCATGCATATCTCTCATATAACCCGACCCGTCGGGTTTCCCAAAAATGTTAACCATTCAATATACGCGATAAATCCGGTTAAAAGTGATTCATTTAAAAATTTTTATCTTCTCTATATCAGACCAAAACCCAACGCACATTGCTTTACGCCTACGAATATTTTTTTTTTTAGCTTCACGCTGTATCCCGCACGAGGCAGGGTAAGCAGAGGGAACCCGGGAACCTAGTGTTAAGACACTCCGTTCCACTTCCGTTTCCCACTTTCCGGCGAATTTGAGGCACTGCGTGTTGAGGGGCGGAACTCAACGCCGCGCTTTGCCTTATTACCAGAGCGGAGAATTGAAACAAATAAATATTTAAATTGAAAATATTAAATGTTTCATTTCCTCGACTTGGGATCGAACCCAGAACCTGTCGGTTACAGTCACTCGTTTGTGCCGCCGAGCCACGACAGACCTCCAACAAAATATTTTCAGTTTCCTCAATTTCTTCGTCATATATTTTTTCAGCTTCGCGCTGTATCCCGCGCATGGTAGTATAAGCAGAAGAAACTTGGGAATCTGTTGTTAAGACACCTTGTACCGTTCCCTACTTTGGCGGAACTCAACGCCGCGCTTTGCCTTGTTACCAGATCGAAGAAGAATCGAAAATATGAAATATTTTATTTGAAAATATTAAGCTTTCTCGAGTGGGGGTCCAGTTGTAGAAGTTTCCTATATAATCTTACCTACAACTTAGTTGTAAACGATTATAGGAATAAAACGCTGCACGGGCGTTATTGGCTATGGCGCGACTTTATACACTACTTTTACTCTGCCACTGGCTTATACCAACTGTTTGGATAGTTAATTGTTTAATAATATATTAACTCAGTACTCTGAGCTTCACGCTGTATCCCGCACATGGCAGGGTAGGCAGAGGGAACTTGGGAGCCTAGTGTTAAGACACTCCGTTCCGCTTTCGTTCCCCACTCTCCACCGAATTTGAGGTATTGCGTGTTGAGTAGCGGAACTCAACGCCGCGTTTTACCTTGTGCCAGAGCGGAAAAAATGAAACATTAAATATTTAAATTGAAAATATTAAATATTTCATTTCCTCGAGTGGGGATCGAACCCAGAACCTGTCGGTTACAGTCACACGCTTCTGCCGCTGCGCCACGACAGGCCTCATATATTTATTATTTTAATTATAAAGTGTAGCTAATCTGTCATTATATTGAGCTTGTGCAGGTGCATATCACTTAAATTGTATTTAACTTTAGTTATATCTACCGCTTCTTATGTCCGTCTGTACTGTACTACCTTCATCCCTACCTGCTCTAAATTTGCCATTTCTTTGTTTAATTTATTAAGACAACATATATTTAAAAAATATATTAAAATAAGTAATAAAAATAACACTTAAAAAATATTAAAATTACGTCACCATTCTTCTGTTTAATAATAATCCCTCTCTTAAGGTGATATATGCTGTACGTGTTATTTTAAAACTTGGTTAATCCAAATTGAAATTCGCACAAGCGTGCGACTGTAAACGCGACGGGGTTTGGGTTCGATAATCACTCGAGAAAATGAAATATTTCATATTTTCGCTCTGGTAACACAGCAAAGTGCGGCGCTAAATGCCGTTGCTCAATAAGCAATGACTAAAATTCGGCGGAAAGTGGGGAATTATCTATATATTTTATTAACTATAAATTCGACCATATAAAAATATTTCAATTATGACACTGAATTGTTTAAAAAACCGTACAAAGTGAAGTGATACTCACTAACATCGCTTATATTGAGGTTGGCGGGCTGCCCTTCAACTTGGTCTACAGGCAAAGCGCCTTCTGTAACATACACATATAATCACGTCTATCTCGTTAACTTTACTATTTGCCCCACATCCTTACACGGTGTTATATATGTAGTAAAGCGTACATTGTGAACAGCAATTGTACATTTGTAGTTCTACATGTGTCTTCGAAGCTAAAAGCGTTGTAAGGTATTCTATCTAGGTTGTAGTGAAATAGAAGAAATATCGTACATACTCGTATGTTTACATTATAGCTCCTATTCTTTCTATTTTATCATAGATTTTGTAATACCATTGCCATTACAAGTAGTTGATGTTATATATATATATATATATATATATATATATATATATATATATATATATATATATATATATATATATATATATATACTTATATATACTTATATATATATATATATATATATATATATATATATATATATATATATATATATATATATATATATATATATATATATAAAAAAATAGTAAAGATATATAAAATACCTTGTATAATCCTTGAAGTAAATATCGTATTTGGTTTTTTAACTGCCGAAATCATGAGTATAGCAAAATTATGATAATATGTTATATAGAGTAAGTACACAGCAGCACGCAATACACATAACTAAAAGAGTAATTTCAGCTAAGCTTTTAACTAAACAATGACCTTATCATTTAAAAATATATCACGTCATACAATAAAGTTCACGACGTGATAACAAAATATGATTATATTCTAATCCACGAACAATTTGTAAATAATGAAATAGTAAAAATCTATATTAATTTTATAAAATTGCAGAGTGCATGATCGCGTTAATCTTAAGAAGTACTGGTTCAAAAATAAATAAGTCTCTTGTTAGTCCGACCGGAACAGTATTTACAACCAAAACCTACTTAAACATATAAAAACTTTTGTTGGGTACTGAAATGTAGTGTATTTTAATATTTTTGTACATGTAAATAAATGTTCTATTTCAAGAGATAATTGAAAGGAGTTACATGAAATATAAAATAACTAAACTAGTCGGCATTTGCCTTACTTTCTTAACTGTGAACGCGGCTTTATCTGCGAGTGTTTCAAGATGGGAATTCCACTAAAGCTTCGAATCTATAGTTATACCTAAAAACCCCGTTGATTTCATCAATGTGGATATATATATATATATATATATATATATATATATATATATATATATATATATATATATATATATATATATATATCCACATTGATGAAATCAACGGGGTTTTTAGGTATAACTATAGATTCGAAGCTTTAGTGGAATTCCCATCTTGAAACACTCGCAGATAAAGCCGCGTTCACAGTTAAGAAAGTAAGGCAAATGCCGACTAGTTCAGTTATTTTATATTTCATGTAACTCCTTTCAATTATCTCTTGAAATAGAACATTTATTTACATGTACAAAAATATTAAAATACACTACATTTCAGTATCCAACAAAAGTTTTTATATGTTTAAGTAGGTTTTGGTTGTAAATACTGTTCCGGTCGGACTAACAAGAGACTTATTTATTTTTGAACCAGTACTTCTTAAGATTAACGCGATCATGCACTCTGCAATTTTATAAAATTAATATAGATTTTTACTATTTCATTATTTACAAATTGTTCATGGATTAGAATATAATCATATTTTGTTATCACGTCGTGAACTTTATTGTATGACGTGATATATTTTTAAATGATAAGGCCATTGTTTAGTTAAAAGCTTAGCTGAAATTACTCTTTTAGTTATGTGTATTGCGTGCTGCTGTGTACTTACTCCATATAACATATTATCATAATTTTGCTATACTCATGATTTCGGCAGTTAAAAAACCAAATTCGATATTTACTTCAAGGATTATACAAGGTATTTTATATATCTTTACTATTTTTTTATATATATATATATATATATATATATATATATATATATATATATATATATATATATATATATATATATATAAGTATATATAAGTATATATATATATATATATATATATATATATATATATATATATATATATATATATATATATATATATATAACATCAACTACTTGTAATGGCAATGGTATTACAAAATCTATGATAAAATAGAAAGAATAGGAGCTATAATGTAAACATACGAGTATGTACGATATTTCTTCTATTTCACTACAACCTAGATAGAATACCTTACAACGCTTTTAGCTTCGAAGACACATGTAGAACTACAAATGTATAATTGCTGTTCACAATGTACGCTTTACTACATATATAACACCGTGTAAGGATGTGGGGCAATTAGTAAAGTTAACGAGATAGACGTGATTATATGTGTATGTTACAGAAGGCGCTTTGCCTGTAGACCAAGTTGAAGGGCAGCCCGCCAACCTCAATATAAGCGATGTCAGTGAGTATCGAATCACTTCACTTTGTACGGTTTTTTAAACAATTCAGTGTCATAATTGAAATATTTTTATATGGTCGAATTTATAGTTAATAAAATATATAGATAATTCGACACTTTCCGCCGAATTTTAGTCATTGCTTATTGAGCAACGGCACTTAGCGCCGCACTTTGCTGTGTTACCAGAGCGAAAATATGAAATATTTCATTTTCTCGAGTGATTATCAAACCCAAACCCCGTCGCGTTTACAGTCGCACGCTTGTGCGAATTTCAATTTGGATTAACCAAGTTTTAAAATAACACGTACAGCATATATCACCTTAAGAGAGGGATTATTATTAAACAGAAGAATGGTGACGTAATTTTAATATTTTTTAAGTGTTATTTTTATTACTTATTTTAATATATTTTTTAAATATATGTTGTCTTAATAAATTAAACAAAGAAATGGCAAATTTAGAGCAGGTAGGGATGAAGGTAGTACAGTACAGACGGACATAAGAAGCGGTAGATATAACTAAAGTTAAATACAATTTAAGTGATATGCACCTGCACAAGCTCAATATAATGACAGATTAGCTACACTTTATAATTAAAATAATAAATATATGAGGCCTGTCGTGGCGCAGCGGCAGAAGCGTGTGACTGTAACCGACAGGTTCTGGGTTCGATCCCCACTCGAGGAAATGAAATATTTAATATTTTCAATTTAAATATTTAATGTTTCATTTTTTCCTCTCTGGCACAAGGTAAAACGCGGCGTTGAGTTCCGCTACTCAACACGCAATACCTCAAATTCGGTGGAGAGTGGGGAACGAAAGCGGAACGGAGTGTCTTAACACTAGGCTCCCAAGTTCCCTCTGTCTACCCTGCTATGTGCGGGATACAGCGTGAAGCTCAGAGTATTGAGTTAATATATTATTAAACAATTGACTATCCAAACAGTTGGTATAAGCCAGTGGCAGAGTAAAAGTAGTGTATAAAGTCGCGCCATAGCCAAAAACGCCCGTGCAGCGTTTTATACCTATAGTCGTTTACAACTAAGTTGTAGGTAAGATTATATAGGAAACTTCTACAACTGGACCCCCACTCGAGAAAGCTTAATATTTTCAAATAAAATATTTCATATTTTCGATTCTTCTTCGATCTGGTAATAAGGCAAAGCGCGGCGTTGAGTTCCGCCAAAGTAGGGAACGGAACAAGGTGTCTTAACAACAGATTCCCAAGTTTCTTCTGCTTATACTCCACGTACGGGATACAGCGCGATGCTGAAAAAATATATGACAAAGCAATTGAGAAAAATGAAAATATTTTGTTGGAGGTCTGTCGTGGCTCGGCGGCACAAACGAGTAACTGTAACCGACAGGTTCTGGGTTCGATCCCAAGTCGAGGAAATGAAACATTTAATATTTTCAATTTAAATATTTATTTGTTTCAATTCTTCGCTCTGGTAATAAGGCAAAGCGCGGCGTTGAGTTCCGCCACTCAACACGCAATGCCTCAAATTCGCCGGAAAGTGGGGAACGGAAGTGTAACGGAGTGTCTTAACACTAGGTTCCCGGGTTCCCTCTGCTTACCCTGCCTCGTGCGGGATACAGCGTGAAGCTAAAAAAAAAATATTCGTAGGCGTAAAGCAATGTGCGTTGGGTTTTGGTCTGATATAGAGAAGATAAAAATTTTTAAATGAATCACTTTTAACCGGATTTATCGCGTATATTGAATGGTTAACATTTTTGGGAAACCCGACGGGTCGGGTTATATGAGAGATATGCATGCTATCTCTATATGTTTACAAATGTGACATATTTGTGTTTGTTCTCGGATTGACATTGCTTTACGGATTTAATGTTGGATTTACTTCCGCACTTTTTTTTATATAAAAAAAAGTGCGGAAGTAACAATAAATTCGTAAACTTCCGCACTTATTATTAGATATCTTAATGCTTACAATACAAATGTTTTATAAATAATATTATATAATTAATCAGTTGTAGCACTTTATGATAACTTAGCTTCACGCTATATCCCTAGCAGGGTAGGCAGAGAGAACGGAGCGCCAAACGCTACGGTCTCGGCATACCTCTTTCGCCTCTGTCATCAGCCTCTTCATACATGCCCTCCGGGGGGTCCTCATGATTTTTACGTGACCTTCCTCCAGTATCGTCGATACTGTGTTTTCGATGGTCAACCGAGGTCTGTGTTATGATATTTATATTAATCAACTGCGATTCTTAAATACTAATTCGCGATTCTTGAATTACTTGTATTCGCGCCATATTCCTACAAGTTTTTTTTCACTACGTGGGATTTTTATAACGTATCGTATCGTGGGATTTTTATAACGTTTCATACAACCAGGGAATCAAACCGTTTAACATAACATTACTTAAAAATATGCGAAAAATGGAGCATATACATAATATTTAAATATCGAAAAACGTGTAAATAAAATTATTTAATATGTGTCATGTTATAATAGTCTAATCTAAGCTACTTTCTGTCTTTCTGTGCAGTCGAAGCGATCTGCAAGGACCCGCTGTACGGTGCGGGCGTAGGGATGCCGCGCCCGGCGCCCCACCCGGGGCTTCCCTACGTGCGGATAGTCGAACAGCCAGCTGGTAAAGCCCTAAGGTATACAATAATGTATTATTATATCTTTATTTTTTAGCTTCACGCTGTATCCTGCATATAGTGGGTTAGGGAGAAGAAGAAGGCTCCGTTCCCGACTTCTCGCTGGTTGTGGATAACGTATTGGGTGGCGGAACTCAACGACACGCTTCGTCTCGTTACCAGAGAGAGGAAATGAAAGTATTAAATATTTGATTCCTCCGAGGCAAATGTATATTCTATATATAATTACAAACTTACTGTCAGTAAAGTATTTATGTATGGATGAATTATAAATGGCAGTTCTTGTATTATTTTTTTAAGTACAAACTTCTTTAGCATCGTTGTGATTTGAAAGTCGATTAAACAAAAAAGCGACATTAAAAACAGACAGACATAATTTTTTTTTAACGTGTGTTAATTGTATACATTTTTTTTTGAATAACAAAGGGCCCAGATGGAAGAAAAAGTATAACGTAAAAGAAACGTTGCATAATTTTATATCGTAACAACCTATTGCTATCACTTGTCGTCACGATGTACAGATTTAGACGTGATGACGTCTCCGCGCGTCACTGTCAACTGTCAATTGTTCACTCATTTGGCGTGGGTAATGTGTGTCACTGTTAGGTTTAACCAGCCGTATTAATTAGCTATAATTCAATATCTTGCGTGTGGTAGAGTCACATTGCCAGTAATGGCAACACGCATGGGCAGACTCGACCGGAATATTACCACCCCCGGCATTTAAGACCGGCGTTAAGTAGTGGCTTTGGCCACGGCGTTTCGCATTAGGTAATGCCGGGTCCCGGTGCCCTTCCACCTTAAAGGACGGCAACGCTCCTGTAGCTCCTCTGGAGTTACTCGGGGCCGTGGGTGACCCCGGTACGCTCGTTTGCCGTCTCTTTAATTAAAAAAAAATCAATATATAATTGCTAATAAATATATGTAAATTAAATATTGATTATACTCTTAAACTTAATGTGAATTTAATGCATGTGTTATAGTTAAACCTGGAAGCTCCAGTATTAATAAATGTTACTAGTCTACAAACGAAACGTCGTTTATTTGATATCTTGATATCAGGTCTTAGGCAAAGCTTTAATAAATGACGTTTTTTTTTTGGTTTGATAAAATCAAACATCTAGCAGGTATAAGAATATTATGGTTTGTTAGATAAAACTGTTGCATTTTAAATTTAATATTAATGTTCATTATTATAGTCTTGTCGTAATAAAATTTAAGTAACGAAAAAAAGTATTGCTGTGTCATTATATTATTAAGCCTTCCCAAATTTTGAATATTTGGTATTTTGAACATCCGAAATCTTCAAAAAAAGGAAAAAAAAATAGTATAGCATAGCATAGCATTTTGTTTTATATCTACCCTACCTACATGATGGTTTATTTGATACACAAAGTTTTAAAAATTTTACAGAAGGAAACTTTAGGAGTTTAGTAATTGTGGCTCCTGATATCAATAGATCATGTACTTCATATTAAAAGATATGTCGTAACTTTAACAGTTAGTACAACATTATAGTACTTGGCTGACAAGCTTGTCATTAATGAGGTTTACACAATAGACAGGAGTCTTGTACAAAATATATTAAACTAATTTTCTTTGACCGCGCGTCGCTTACAGGAAATACTGAGGAAGTAAATCAAGATTGAATAAAAAAACCATAACAATTGCCTATAAAGCAATGTGCGGTCGAACAACATACTATATATTAAATTTATATATACACACACACATATATGTATGTATATATGTATGTATGTATGTATGTCATATATGTATGTACATATGTGTATGTTGTCTTTGGGTAGCGGAAATTTGTAAAAATCGCCCTACAGAGATGCTAATAACATAAATAAGTTGTAACAAACGTATAAGAATTTCGACGGAGCTTGGTGAGAACGAATGGCTTAGTTGATCAGAGCGCTGGAACGGTTTTCCAGAGGCGCTGGTTCAAATCCTGCTTCGTTCAAAATTTTTATACGCTTTTTAAATTAAAGTTTAGTATTTTCTGTCCTAAGTGTGGAATAACACTTTAAAACATAGTAAAAATATTCTCTAATATATTTTATTAAAATAAAAAATAAAAAATTATGTAGCTCTTCTTATCTCTATGTCTTATATTATCTTTTAATATTATAAAAACTACTATGTCATAGTGATTGAAAATCATTATTGACGTATGGAACATGTTTGCCAGGTTTCGATACGAATGCGAGGGCCGGTCCGCGGGTTCATTAACCGGCGTGAACAGCAAGCCCGAACTGAAGACCTACCCCACCATAGAAATATGTGGGCACAGAGGCCAAGTCGTGATCATCATATCCTGTGTTACCAGAGAAAAACCGTATAAGTGAGTTTGTTTTTTTACTAGCAACACTATTTTTATTAATCTCTACTGAAAACCTTTCTTTTATTTACTATTGATATTTTCCTAGTTAGATATTTCTCATGGACTATTAAAGATTATGCTTTTAAATTGTTCATATAGACGAGAAAAAACAAAGCTTCTTCGAGTTATCTTTGGTCTAATGTTAATAACCAATTCAGGATAAAAGGTATAAAGTAAATAAACCAGAACTTTACGGGTCAGGTAACTTTACAGGTCGCTACAGAATTTACACACTGATAGTACTGTAAGTAATAGTGTACTGATAATATTCTATAAAACTATAAAAAAGCCTTTTTCAAGTTGAATATACACGGCTTAAATTACTTTCTTTATTTTTAATAAATACTTATTACATCGTATCTATAGAATCGTATTTGTCTTCACTTGCGGACAGACTGAGCTCCGCTGCATATGCTGTTTGAAAGGTGAGGCAGCTTACGGATGTTGATACTGCACGCCTAGTCTACTTTAGCTATTTTCATAGCATATTGTCCTACGGAATAATACTCTGGGGCAATGCTGCTGATATTGAATCTATATTCGTAATTTCAAAACAGAGCAGTTCGAGCCATTTACGACATGGGAGCTCGGGAATCCCTGAGAGATTTTTTAAAAATAACGGGTATTCTTACGGTGGCATCACAGTACATGTATGATAATATAATACTTGTTCGGAAAAATAGCGACAATTTATTTAAGAACAGTGCTGTCACTGTTCTTAAATAAATTGTACATGACATGATATCAATACAAGAAGTAAAAACAAGCTGATCACTCCTTGTCTTCAAAGAGTTAGTAAATCTTTTATGGGTCATGGTACACGTATGTATAATAAAATTCCACAAGTAATTTTAAATTTGCCACTTCAAAAATTTAAAGTGAATGTTAAAAATATATTGTTAGGCAAAGCATATTATTCAATTTAAGAATACTTCAATGATAAGAGTGCGTTGGATTAAATGCTGTTGGTTGGTACTTACTCAGGAAGCTATGTTATATATTTACTTTAATTGATATTTTAAAAAGAGCAACTGTTGAGTTTCTTGCCGGCTCATCTCAACAGACCCGCCTTCCGAGCCGGTGGCAGCATCCTGTAGGACTGACACTACAGATACTTCTATGTAACTTTACGATTCAAAAGAGCATGTAATGGCCTAATTGATATAGAAAATGTTGATTTTGATTTTGATTTTAATACTAGAAGAAGAACTTTTGGTTTCGAAGAATGGTTTATAAATAGACACGTTTCATTTGATCGTTATCGGCCATGAAACTAATTTTGATAAATTTATTACAAAAACACAGCCCAGTAATGTTTGATAAGCAAATATTTATGTTACGGAAACGCTAAATACATGCTGTAGTTGACTCACCATTCATATGTGCATGTGGCTCGTAATACTTGCGTAATAAGTGTGAGGGCTTGACTCATTCATCCCCTAGCTTAGGAATAAAAATTAATAACATATCTCCTAACTTTTTATGGTAGAGTTTGGATACACATCTATATTGTTTTAGAATTTATTGGTAATATTAACTTTATAGTTAATATTACCATTAAATTCTAACATAATATTGGTTATGCAATGTTCAAAAGTTAGGTACATATACATCAAATATTCCTTACTCCAAAGTGACGCCACAATTTTACCTATTTTGAAAAGTGATTTGAACCAATTTTGATTTCCCAGACCTCACCCCCACAATCTAGTCGGCAGGGAGCGCTGTGAGAACGGCGTGTGCATCCTGAAGACTACCATCACGGAGAAAAACCCGCAAGTGTCGTTCAAAAACCTCGGCATACAGTGCGTGAAGCGGAAAGATATCTCGGACGCTCTCATGATGCGGGAAATGCTGAATGTGGACCCGTTTAAGAGTAAGTTTCTTATAATGTATATAGATCGCTATAATTTTCCTGACTACAAAGAAAGGATTGTGTTTGTCGCGCGTATCTTGTATGTAGGTGTGTATCAGATATTCTTTATTACCTGGTATCTTCAGAACCGCTGAACGAATTTGAGTAATTGAGGTATTCTTGGATTCGACTTAGCAGCCCAAGTGTCCTTAGAACGGTGACGTTGAAATATCGCTTTCTATTTATAGGGCTCAAAAGGATATATCATCATTATCATTATCGTAATCATGAGCAAAAATACAATGCTTAAAAATATGGACTTTGTTTTTCGTCCTGAATACAGCGTTATACTAATGTGACCGGGGAAAGTGAAAAAGGGGCCGAATATTTACATGCCCATCATCATGAGCATGTTGCTGCCCTCGTCGGAATCAAACTGAACTCTAACTTCTCCTGAATAAACGAACTGACTTTGTGTTTTTACCGTCGTTTAGAAAATTAGACCCTGTCCTGTCCCATGTCTGCACCTATCAATATTTTAAACTGGGCAATTTATTAAGTACCGCCACCATGCTGCTTATTCATTTTAAGTAATATTTTAGGATATATAAAAATTTTAATTTTTAACTGTTTTAACAAATTATTTCATTAATCTGCTCTTATTACGAAAGTCAAAGTAAACGAAATCGTAACAAAAATATGGAAAATAAAACAGAAAACAGACAGAAGGAATATTTTGTACAGATTCTCATAATTTTCCCTCTTTTTTAGGGTAAGCAGAGTAACTAGTGTAAAGTCAATGAACTTTCCCAATCTCATACATTTTATATAAAGTGGCGGAACTCAACTCCGTACTTTGTTGCGGAAATTCATGACGTTTACGACTGACTGACACTCTGGCCACAAACATTTGTCAAGATGGCCTTTTTTGTACTATCTATGCCTACCCAGACAGGAACAGAAAACAGAAACTTTAAGCTACATAAGGAAAAAATAATGACTATTTGATAGAATGACGAATATATCTGTGATATCTTGTTGTATCAATATATACCTATAGTTGTACACAATGTCACAGACACTTACAGAACTGATAAACTTTACCCTGGAGCTGATATACAAGTATGAAGTAGCGACCAACAAAACCCATACATTTCTATTTTATCTAAGCATTGGGGGGGGCAAATTAATAGTTTACTATTTTATAACGTAGAAAAAAATTTAAATAGGCTTCAAAATGCTCTAGATATTTTTTAAAATTTAATTTAAAACATTGAAAAAATTTGCGCATTTGAAACGCTGTCATTTTGCGCGCGCTTTGCGTGACGTCACATGACACGATTGACATGTTCAGTGGGTCTTTATTGTGAACATTTCAGTTACTTCGTACATAGTTACAGTTTTAATAACTTTAAAACCATGGAAGAAGTCAAATAAATATCTTATAAGTGTTGTATAGTGCCGGAGTGTACAAATACTTTTCGAAAAACACCCGGAAAAGTGTTTTTTTGTTTTCCAAATGATGCAAAAATACGAAAACGTTGGTGTAAGGTGATGAGAAGGGGTAATATATCTCCAAAATCATGTTTATATTGTTGTGAAGATCATTTTAACGTAAATATAGCTTATTTACATACAGCTTAGTGTAAATTAGTAGAAAAAATAAGTTTTGCATTAGTTATTGAACATTAGAAAGTTCGGTTTAAAATTAATCTAACCTATTAGGAAAGTTCAGTAGCTATAAATTTCTATAAAAACTATATTTCTATTGCGATTTTACGAAATTTTTGTGGTTATTGATATATTGCAAGTTAAGGAAGATACAGAAAATTATATTGAATACAATTTGATGAACGAGCAAGGAGAAAAATGTACTCTACGGTTGAAGAAAGGTTTTTTGCTTAATATATTTTTGTGTCATAAACGGAAGATGTCATTGCCAAAGGAGAGAATGGTTTAGTTAAAAGGAAAAAAATGACACTGGTCAATAAAGCCCTTTCATCAGAGATAGCTATCAAAAGTAGTGATAAATCCAGTACTTCCCACATAAATGTCTGTGATCAACCAGGACCCAGTACTTCCCGTATTGGATATGATGATCGTCGGGTAGAGCTTTTCACTTCTCATATTGAGAAGAAATTTCATTGTAACAAAGCTGTGCAAGTTAATATTAAACCGAACTATAGAATTAGGATTTCTTTGCAAGTGCAAATAACAGCATAACATTTTTGTCGCACATTATGTTCAGGTGTAAACCGAGCTTTAACAACACATATGTCCCCATCTCGCTTTACTTGGACATATGCAACTGCTGAATTACCGTAAGACTCTCGTTTAGACCTGAAATAGACAAATACTTATAATAAACCCTCAAAGAAAACAGTCCACGTAAATCAGGGTATCTATTTATAAATATTAAATCATTATATATTTATCTCAGATACACACAAAGTCAAAGTTATCATACTTGAGTGAAGTTCAATAAAAAAAAATATTATTATTTTATAGACATTAAATAAAAGTTTCAGAGTAATTTCAATGACAACTGGATATGTATAGGCTATGCTTAGATGTATTATAAGTAAACTGCTGTGTGCATTTATGAATAAAAATCCATATTAGGGTCTAAAATATATAACATAATTATTGCCTTGCAGTTTTCACTCCTCTGATCGCTGTGCTCGTAAAATCGGGATTTAATGCAAAATATGCTGTCATCATAAATGCATCTATTTTTGGTAGATTATCCGATTGTGCTTTGACAAAACCAGCTTCAGTCATCGTCCTAGATTCACTACAAATCCAAACTAAACTTCACTACAGTTAGCACAAGAACACAGTTGTAAATTATTTTTTTTGCATAACTTGTAAAACAATATGAGTTTCGACCGACGGTAAAGAATTCAATGTCGTGTCAGGTGACGTCACATTTCGTTCGACCAATGGTGGCGCGTTTTGGTAATTTGAATTTCGCTCCCTTATTGTGCACTTTTTGAATATTATTTTAAGCGTTTAAATAATAAGTAAATAAAAAAAAACCTTCTCATTATATTAGGATGATAATAAGTATTCGAGAAAAAAATATTTTAGGACATTTAAAATTTTATGCATATTCCCCATTCTTTATTCTCATTTATTTTAAGATCTGTCGTGCTACCGTGGCAGAAACGTGCGACTGTAAGTGTAAGGTGTTAGTTCGAGTCCAGCGGGGGCCTCTAGCAAATTTTGTAAAGGGGCCCTTAGTTTGCTATAGGTTCTCACGTTAAGGGTATTAAATAAACAAAAGTTAAGGGTTACAAATAAACTATTCTACATTAAAATGTAAGCAAATTTAGAGATAACACGTTCAATATTTACTTCTTTAAGCAAATCATACTCTATATTAGTAAGTAAGATGATTAAGACGTAGACGATAAGACAAAGTAAGATAATTAAGACGTTTTGGACCCATCGTGTTTCTTAATTAATTTTAATACGTTTTAACGTTAAAAAGAACGTTCGCCACTGCAGTTAGTGATCATGAGAGACAAGTAAATGCGCAATTTCTACGAAATACGATTCTAAGAAATTATTTAGTAAATTTTATAAAATTGACGGATTGAGACGGCGAAATGTCAGCATAGCTGCCGGTTTGTACGTACACAATGCAGTTGATACCGACGCTGTTATACGGCAGCGACACGTGGGTGTTGCAGAAGAAGAATGTAAGAAAGATGAATACTGTAGAGATGTGATCTCTTCGTCGGATATGCGGAGTCAGTTTAGCTGATCGCATTCCCAATGAAAAGATACACAGAATGGTAGGTACTAGCGTGGATGTCACGGTGAGAATGAAGAAGAACGTGCTCAGGTGGTTTGGGCACGTCGAGCGAATGAGTGAAGAAAGAATGGTAAAAAAAAATATGAAGGAAAAATGAGTAGTAAGAGTAGGACGGGGACCTCGGCTGACCTTCAAAAACACAGTATCGACAATACTGGAGGAAGGTCACGTAAAAAGCATGAGGACCCCCCGGGGGACGGGCATGTATGAAGAGGTTGATGACAGTTTACGAAAGAGGTATGCCGAGACCTACCCCGCTAGAGATATAGCGTGGAGCTAAGTAAGTAAATTAACTAATTAAATCATTGGATTCCCCAGTTAATAGCGTGATGCGGAAGACATCTTATTTTTCTATGGCTTCACGCTGTATTCTGCACGTAGCAGGATAGCCAGAGGTCTTGAACGGAATGTCTTTATATCTATATCAACACTATTCTTTTTAGTAATTTCAATTACTTTCTTGTTCTAATAACATTACGATTTTTAAAACAATATCTATACATTGAAAAGTAATATTTCAGCTAAATTAATAAAAACGTTGCAGAAATATTTTGAACTAAATAATTTAAATATACGTATCTTTTTTATTTATTAGCTGATATTAATATAATAAACATTAAATGTTAAAGAAAGGTTGCCAAAATTAAATAGTGAAAACTGCATTTAAATCTGGTTAGCCGTTTCTGAGATTAGATAAACAGACAAATAAACAAAAATTTAAATATCACTATTTTGGGCCTTATTGCAATATTAAACCTCCCCTATAAGATTCATTAAGACATCTTTCATATTTCCGTTTACTAGTTCGTGCATCATAAATAGCATATTGCGTGGCGGAACTAAACGCCACGCGTTTTCTCGCTACCGGAGCGAGGAAATTAATAATCGGGCCCTACCTTCTTATTTCCATTCAAACGCTGTACAATTCTTGTAAAATTCTTATACGTTTACTAAAAAAGAAACCGTTCTATCAATCTATTATAGCGGGCTACATCCACCGCAACCATCCCCGAAGTATTGACCTGAACGCCGTCCGGCTCTGCTTCCAAGTGTTCATACCAGACGAGCGGACCAGCAAGATCCGGCAGTGCCTGCAGCCGGTCGTGTCGGACGTCATCTACGACAAGAAGGCGATAAGCGACCTGGCCATCACGAGGCTCAGCCAGTGCTCGGACTACAGTACTGGCGGGGCCGAGATTTTTTTACTTTGTGAAAAGGTGAGTTTTATTTGTTAGTTTAGTATCTGGGGCAGATCGAGGCCTGTCATGGCTCAAGCGTGCGACTGTATAGTATAATTATTATATTAATATTTTAATTTCTTCGCTCTAGTAACAAGGACAGAGTGACGTTGGGTTCTGCCACTCAACCCACAATGTCTCAAATTTGCCGGGAAGTGAGAACAGCATGTCGCACATTTGTGTTTTTGCTACGCGACGGGCCTTATAAGATTCCCAGGTTTGTTTCTTAGCTTCACGCTGTATGGTAGGATAGGCAAAGAGAACTAGGAGAACCTAGTGTTAAGACTCTCCGTTTCGCTCCTCACATGCCGCCGAATTTGAGCTATTGCTGGTTCATTGGTGAAACTAACTCAAAAGGTTTTGTCCTTTTCGGTCTTCTCACTATGTCTGTGTTGTCGAGGAGCTGGATAGCCTCGACGTTCACGTAATTATGAAGCCTGCGTTCGTGAGCTTCGGCGAAATCTTTAAGAACTTTAGTGACGAAGTCCACTTTAAAGTCCCGATGGAGGTCTTCATTTCTTATGTACCAAGGGGCGTTTACATTTCCTCTTAGTACTTTATTTTGGAAACGTTGTATAACTTGAATGTTACTGTTTTTGGTACAACCCCACAACTGTGAACCATACGTCCATACAGGCATCAGGACTTGTTTGTATAGTAATATATTGTTTTGCACTGACAACACAAGTGAGTGTTTTCCAAGCAGCCAATGCATTTCCTTGTAGCGAAGGCCAAGCTCTTCGCGTTTCTTTGGACATGAGCCTCCCAGCGAAACTTTGTGTCAAGTGACATGCCCTGGTATTTGGAAGTATTTTCATAGGGTATAACATTATTATTAATGAATACCGAATACTAGTTAGGCTTTTTGTTGGTGAAGTCAATGTCAACCGATTTTGATTCATTGAGTTTTATACGCCATTTTTGTGTCCACTTAAAAATGATGATAACAGCACTTGCACTTTTTCAACAGCTTCCGCAAGAGTGGCTCCAAGTGGAAGGCATGATAGCTGTATCATCAACACAGGTAGCAATGGTGTTGTTTTCAAGTTTTGGGATATAATAAGTACAGGACCGGACCTAAATACACTTCCATGCGGTACCCCAGCCTTGATTGGTTTTAGTTCCGAATATGAGTCTTCTAGTCTTACTCTAAACATTCTATCTGTTATGTAAGACTGTAAGATTTTAGAAAATTGTATGGGTAGCAGTTTTCTTAATTTGTAGATAAAACCTTTGTGCCATACTTTATCAAAAACTTGGGCTACGTCCAGGAAAATTGTGGAGCAAACTTTCTTTTCTTCTAATGATTTCTCGATGATGTTGGTAATTCTTTGTACGTGGTCTATTATTGAGTGGTTTTCTCTGAAGCCAAACTGGTAATCAGGATAATATTTTTTTCTTTTATGATGGGTTTTAATTTAGAGATTATCGGAAGCAACGAAATAGGTCGATATGAAGTTTTACAGTGATTTACCAGGTTTGGGTATCATTATAACTTCGGCAACCTTCCAGACATCAGGTACGTACTTAAGCCTAAACTCTGTGTTTATAAGTATGGTAAGTTTGATCACTGCTTTACGAGGTTTACAGGTTACGCAAGACTTGCCCGAAATATTTTTTCCAGGTGACATGCAAATCTAACTAATCAAAGAAAATGGACCAGCAACAATCAGCAAACGGCATTTTGCGGATTGTTGCCGGCCCAATGTCCATTTTCTTCTGATTGATTGGAAGAATTTGCATAATATGCTTTTTAAGGCTTTTAGTGGTTTTCCATAGTGAGGAATCTGTTGTGTGATCACTAGTTAATTGAGTTAGGTAGGTATGCATTGATTCATTTTGGAACTTCTGTATTTCCCTACTTAGTTGTTTTGTAAGATTATGCAGAAGTGTTTTGTCGGGAGGATATCTCGATCGTTGCAATTTTTGTCTCTGTTTCCTTTTTTCTGCTATTTGAATTCAAATTTCTGTTGGATAATTAGTGCTCCTATATTTTCTTTTAAACTTGGGTGTGTTATTTGAAGCGCATTGCTGGAAATTTTGAATGAGATGCCTGAATTATAGTTCTTCTGGGGTTTTTAAAGGCACTCTTAGCATTACCAGAGAAACCAGATCAGTTTTAAAGCCTTCCCAATCAGAATTTTTGATGACTTAGGTTGGGTGGTTGTCTCTGTACATTACCTCTTTATTAACAGTAAACACAATAGGTGAATGATATATTTTTATAGATGACAAAATCTATCAAATCAGGGATTTTATCTGAGTCAGTAGGCTAGTAGGTTGGCTTTCCCTTAGAAATGATGTCACATTGCATTTTTCTGATTGCGCCTAATAGCTCTTTTCCCCGAGTTCGTAATGTTGGATGTTACTCTTAATTATAACGGTACTTGTCTTCTCTAGCTATGTATATATATATATATATATATATATATATATATATATATATATATATATATATATATATATATATATATATATATATATATATATATATATATATATATATATATATATATATATATATATATAGAACCCAGAACCTCTCGGTTACAGTCACGCTCTTGTGCCGCTGTGCCACGACAGGCCTCGATATATATATATATATATATATATATATATATATATATATATATATATATATATATATATATATATATATATATATATATATATATATATATATATATATATCGAGGCCTGTCGTGGCACAGCGGCACAAGAGCGTGACTGTAACCGAGAGGTTCTGGGTTCGATCCCCAGTCGAGGAAATGAAATAGCGTCTACCTCAAAGGCTGTCAACGCACCTGACACATTACACGGGGTATTACAACCCTGGTGTTACATGGGGTCGTGGGCGACGATCATCGACTAAAAGCATTCAGCGGAAACTGGGGAACCGTGTCTTAAACTTGCCCCGCTACGAGTATGTACGGAACTCAGTGAGAAGTTATAAAAGGAATATTAGTTCCCGAGATTAGTGCGTTCCACTAAAAAGATTCTCTTAGGTTTATAATTTTAGTAAAGATTATGTTGATATTCACTAGATCTTCTCCATCCCGCGTTTTCAGGTAACTCACGAGGACATAGAAATTGTGTTTTTCCAGCATGACGGCGAGCGCGTTGTATGGGAAGAGTTTGCTAATATAGTGTTGGTGCACAAACTGACCGCTATAGTGTTCCACGTGCCCCCCTACACAAACCACCACGTGACGCATCATTTAAAGGTACTTATAGGACTTCATCACACGACGCTGTCACAATCATACTGTACAATACGATGTATATTTACGTTCAATCCCCACTCGAAGAGATGAAATATTTAATATTCACGTTTCCTAATTTGGTGACGAAGCAAAGCACGGCGTTGAGTTTCGTCACTCAACACAATACCTCCAAAATGCGTACCTCCTTTGCGTACCCTGCTACGTGCAGGTAGACAGAAGGAAATAAGTAACAAAAGGTCCTAACATGTTGTATAATTATATGAATCTTATTTTAGATAACGTATAATCGATGTGCTTTAATGTAAATTACAGTAAAATTGAATTTCCCTCGGCAAAATTTTTCTTTGACATCGTTGTTTAACAAATAGTGGCGAAATGCCATTACGTTTAGCCAATACAACAGTAATATATATTTTTATTAATATAAACACATGAATCAATCGTGAACGTCAGATCTGATCACGTCTCTTGTTGCGAGCGTGTTTTATCTGATATGCCGTAGTACGTGGACTTCCTTACTAATATGACACATCTATTTAAATTGTGTAAGCAGTTAAGTAAAGTAAAAATATATTATTGTACAATTACATTATTTATATTTTTATTATATTTTTTTTTATTTTGAACACTTGTGATAAATTTGTTCCAGGTGCAACTCCAGTTGGTGAGGACGTCCGACAACGCTAGAAGCAACGCGATGATGTTCGAGTACAAACCGACAAGCCAAGGTATTGGGAGGAAACCACTCCCCGACCTCAATGTATTCTCTCTTCTCCTTACAAAGTCCACCACCACCCTGGTGGCGGAGAGCGTGCTGGCGCTGGACGCGAGCGCCTTCCGCAAGCTGCAGGACGACCTGGAGCTGACGGAGGCGGAGCACTACGCGCTGTACATGGCGGTGGCGCCGCACGCGACCGCCTCCGAGTTCGACGAGACCAGCTGCTACTACTCGCCCGTCGACGCGACTAAATTTCATAATTAGTGACTGGAGCCGGTGACCGCCGCTAGTACGCCACGGCCGACAACAGATTAATAATACATTCGCCATACTCCGCCCATTATGCCAAGATTTTCGTAGAAATGTTTTTTCTTAAATCACTATACTCATATTGATTTATTATGAAAGTAGCGGATATTTTATATCATCTAAATATGGAAGGAAGGAATGAAGTAACACTTGAAATGTTCAAAACATGTTTTATTGATTTTTTATTTAAACAATCAATAAATACGTCATAAGATATTCAAATTAGTGCCTATTTTTATAAGCTTAAGTTTTATCTGGGTATTTTACAGATTTATTGATTTTTATTATAATTGTACATTTGACCTGTTTCTAGATCCGAGCTATTTAAAACATAAACGACAGAAGACATTGTCCCCCAATCTCCAGACGTACGAGGACAGTAAGTGTCACTCGATTTATATTATTAGTGAAACAAAATCGATTAATCGATTATAGAAAGATACATAAAAAACTTTATTATTTAAGGTTTAACGGGATTCGAACCTAGGCCTCTTGAAAACCATCCAAGAGGCATAGGTCAGTTCAATTACTATCAGTCAGTTAATACATATGCTAATATATTTTTCTATCCTTGATGTGGTCACGTCGCTATGTTTCCGCCATCTTGTTTCCATTGTTTCTTTGACAAAAGCTTATGTTGCTATTTGTCTAATTAAGAAAGTCAAATAAGGATATTTCCCTTCACTCGAGTTTGAACCGATTTTTTTTTGTCGTAACTCTTGTTGACTAAATGCGACGACTAAATTTCATAATTAGTAACGGGAGCCGGTACGACTAAATTTCATAATTTGTCACTGGAGCCGGTGCTAGTAAACATTATGAGGCACGACACGACCGGCAACAGATTATATTGGCCAAACTCCGCCCATTATGCCAAGATTTTAGTAGAAATGTTTTTTTCTTAAATCATTATACTTATATTGACTTATTATGAAAGTAGCGGATATTTTATATCATCTAAATATGGAATGAAGGAATGAAGTAACACTTGAAATGTTCAAAACATGTTTTATTGATTTTTTATTTAAACAATCAATAAATACGTCTTAAAATATTCAAATTAGTGCCTATGTTTATAAGCTTAAGTTTTATCTGGGTATTTTACTGATTTATTGATTTTTATTATAATTGTGCATTTGACCTGTTTCTAGATCCGAGCTATTTAAAACATAAACGACAGAAGACATTGTCCCCCAATCTCCAGACGTACGAGGACAGTAAGTGTCACTCGATTTATATTATTAGTGAAACAAAATCGATTAATCGATTATAGAAAAATACATAGAAAAGCTTTATTAATTTAAGGTTTAAGGGCTATTTGTCTAATTAAGAAAGTCAAATAAAGATATTTTCCTTCACACGAGTTTGAATCCATTGTTTTTGTCGTATCTCTTGTTATGATATTAAGGTGGCTTATTTTACGCTTCAAATATTATTTTGCAAGACGGAGGCTTTTTAGTGTAGTTTTATGTTCTTAACACAAATTTGCATATTAGCATACTTTTTGGTTATTTTATTGCATGATTTGATTATTGTGTTGGTTTCTTTTTATGATTTACTTAAATAAAAAAAATATATTTTGTATTTTCAGTAATCTAAATTTTAAACTTGTAACTAAGTGTTTATTTTTTTATTTAAGGTTGTAATTATTAAAGAAAATATCGAGATGCATGATGATATTTTCTTATTCCATACGTGCAATTTATTTTGCAATGTAGTTTAATTATTTTGTATATTATGGATTATTTTTTTCTAAACAAAATAAAACTTTTCAGGATTTGCGAACGACAACATCAAAGCAGAGCCACGAGGTATGTAGTATCTTATTAACGAGCATCTTAGTTATATTTAATTAAGTATGAAAAAACGACAGACATCAGTTTTTACTAATTTATTAAATATTAGATACATACAACTATGTATCTAATATTTAATTAAGTAAAAAAAATAATATCTATCGTGACACTTAGGCACATACTGGACTTTTTAAATTAAACGAAGCAAAGCGCGACATTGAGTGCCGTCACTTAACACGCAATGTCTCCGAATTCGTCAGGTTAGGAACGGAGTGTTGAAACATTGGGTTCCCAAGTTAGCTCTACAATAATATAGTATGATATCACAGAGCTGGTTTATTTTAAATTATTCCGATTAATGTTTACATTGTAATATCGTCTTATTTAGCTTAGAGTGTAAACTTGCTAAAACTGTTTCCTTTGGCCGTGTTAGTACTTGAACCTTTATTTACAAAAATTACAAATCATTTATCGATTGATTTGTATCGAAGAAGAAATATACAATAACGGTTTGTTACAAAAACGGTTTGTCTCTAAAGAATTTGTTCAATTGGGCGTTATCATGTTTCCACGATAACTAGTAGATATAAAAAATAACAAGTATAATTTTTAGTTAAAATGTTTATCTTCTAGATAAAACTCCGCCCCACCATATGAGCAGTCCGCGGCAAATGTTCTCGCCGCCGTACGACAAGCCCGAGACCTTTTACCAGGTAATACCTCCTAATATATATATATATATATATATATATATATATATATATATATATATATATATATATATATATATATATATATATATATATAAGTTCATAAGAGTAGACAAAGGTTATATGAACTTTATAATGAAAAAGCATATAACCACAGTAAATAATTTATTAATTATGTCCGAAACTATTCGAAATTGTTTAAAAAAGTATATTCCATGGCAAAATCTTTACATATAAGAAACAAAATAAAAAAATCCTCTGAAAAAATTATAATGACATGGAACATAATAAATTGTGAAACTGGAAATACAAAAAAATGCAATTATGAATTTACATTAAAAACTGACAATGGTGTAACCAGCTGTGATCAAGAAGTTGCTAGTGTTTTTGAAAAATTTTTTGCTGATATTCCAGTTTCCACAACCAAAACCCTTATAGCTTCCACAACTGCCGCTGAATCATTGCTGAAGGAGTGCGTCGACAATTGTAATATAGACTTTAGATTTCACTCAATCAATTCTAGAGACATTGTTAAAACATTTAAGACCATAGATATCAAGAAAACATCGGATCTATGGGGTATTTCTGTCAAATTGATTAGTTTTATAACAGACGCTGTTGCTCCTCATCTTGCTGATATATTTAATAATTGTATAGAGTATGGTGTGTTTCCTGACCTAATGAAATTTAGTAAAATCATACCTATATTTAAATCGGGTATTACATCCGATCCTAACAATTTTAAACCTATATCAGTACTACCATCATTTAGTAAAATTTTTGTAAAAAATATTTTGAATCAAATATTAATACATTTTAATTATCATAAACTCACGCATAATAAACAGTATGGTTTTACTAAGGGTCGCTCTACTACCGATGCTGGTATAGCTCTCTTAAAGAGTATTTATGAGGCATGGGAAGGATCGCAGGATGCTCTTGGCATGTTGTGTGACGTGTCGAAGGTACATTTGATTGCGTGCAGCACTCGACATTGGTCATGAAACTACACCATTACAGCATAAGAGGACGTGCACTCGATCTTCTGACTTCTTATTTAACTAATAGGATTCAGAAGGTTGATGTGAATGGTAAAAAATCTCTTGGTTCTTCAATCGGTATGGGGGTCCCACAGGGGTCTATTCTTGGTCCTTTTCTCTTTTTAATATATATAAATGACCTACCATATTTAGTTGAAAGGAGCCATGAGATAGAATTGTTTGCAGATGATACATCGCTAATTTTTAAAATGAAAAGAAGACAAAAAGTAATTAAATAATAAATTGTGAAAGCCGATGTACTTTTGAATGGTGAAGCCGTGGATCCTGTTGATTCAACGGTATTTCTCGGGATCACCATTGACTCTAAATTACAGTGGGGACCTCATATCGATGGATTGGCGAATAGACTTAGCTCAGCAGCCTTTGCGGTTAAAAAAATCAGAACATTAACAGACGTGGAAACGGCTCGCCTCGTTTATTTTAGCTACTTTCACTTTCATCTTACTTTGGGGTAATGCAGCCGGTATTCAATCATTTTTTGTCTTGCAGAAGCGAGCTATTCGTGCAATCTATAAATTAGGCCCTAAAGATTCTTTAAAGGAAAAATTTAAAGAAATATAATGATCGTTGCATGGCAATACATTTTTGAAAATATTATGTATGTTAAGAAAAATATTAATGAATTTACTAAGATAAGGGATATACATAATATTAATACTAGAAATAAGTTTAATCTTAGTGCACCTGTAATTCGATGAAATCAAGTCCGTAATTCTTTTATGGGTCAGGGTGTACGCTTTTACAATAGGATCCCAGAAAACGTCCGAGAATTTTCTATTTCACAATTTAAAAAAGTTGTGAAAAGACGTTTGTGTGTTAAAGGTTATTACCAAATTAACGATTTCATAAATGATAACACACCTTGGGCATAAAATGCTCGCTCCAGGCTATTTCAAATGTATCATTATCACAATTGATTATATGATGATATGATTGTTTGACGTTCAAAAAACTAAGCTTGTAACTTCTCATTGTGAATAAAAATATGAATTTGATATATATATATATATATATATATATATATATATATATATATATATAAATATATATATATATATATATATATATATATATATATATATATATATATATATATATATATATATATATATATATATATATATATATATATATATATATATACGTCGTCATTTTGCTACCCTCCCTGTATTGAATATCAAAAGCTTGAAGGACAGACCACCATAGATGTACTCTAGGTGTTAAATTGATTTTGCTTCTCGATGCTTTAAAAGAATTGCTATAAGTAATGTCAAAAAAAAATCTGCCACATAAGTAATGTCAAAGTGCTTGACAGATTTAACAACTGCTAGCGTTGCCAACTGGCATCAATCGTCTTTTTACTATAGTATTCTACGGGATGTAACCTTCCTTCAACCTTTTGAAGAAGTATTGCACCAAAACTCATACTATTAGCGTCTGTGTAACTCCACGGGAAATTTTATATAAAAAATCATCAAAACAGGTAAACACGTTAAAATTGAAATTATTGCTTGTCTCCTCATATTTTCATGTCCAGGACTCCAGGTAAATTTAGCGTTAATTTTGGCAAGAAAACTATAAAATGGGGCCATTTTGACAGAAAAATCGAAAACAAACTTTCGAAAATATTATGACAATCTCAAGAATTGCCTTCACCGAATACATTGCCGGAGGAGGCTCAGAATTGCCCAATATCCTAAATATTGTACTTTACTTTTAGGAAGATCCATATTTGTAAATTAAAAGAAAACACGGCATCACAAATATTTATTTAAGATTTTTCGTAACATCTCCTTACCTTGGTTTATATTAGCCGCTGGTATTATTAAATCATATAAGATAGAGCTAACTCTCCTAAGGCCGTATTAATCACTCTTAAATAGATGGCGGAGACATTACGTAAGCCGAAAAGTATAAAAAAAAGTAAATACATAAAGAGCTTCTGGCGTAACAAACCTATTTTATCGAATTTTCATTAATTGGTTCCTGATAAAATCCAGTAGCCAAGTTTTGATAAGAAAACAAATTCGCTCCCGCTAACCTTTGAATTTGATCACAAATAAGTGGTAACAAATAACGATCAGGAACCGTATCAAAGTTTATCTCTCGATAATCTATCAATACACGTTCTACCTGATCCATCGCGATTTTTAAATAACAATATTGGACTAGAGGACTGAAATCTCCCTTAGATTTACATGGAATGTTATATAATATGACAACATTCTGATAACATTATTTTTTTCTTCACTCACATTTTTTTTACATATATATATATTTATATATATATATATATATATATATATATATATATATATATATATATATATATATATATATATATATATATATATATATATATATACGTCGTCATTTTGCTACCCTCCCTGTATTGAATATCAAAAGCTTGAAGGACAGACCACCATAGATGTACTCTAGGTGTTAAATTGATTTTACTTCTCGATGCTTTTAAAGAATTGCTATAAGTAATGACAAAAAAAAATCTGCCACATAAGTAATGCCAAAGTGCTTGACAGATTTAACAACTGCTAGCGTTGCCAACTGGCATCAATCGTCTTTTTACTATAGTATTCTACGGGATGTAACCTTCCTTCAACCTTTTGAAGAAGTATTGCACCAAAACTCATACTATTAGCGTCTGTGTAACTCCACGGGAAATTTTATATAAAAAATCATCAAAACAGGTAAACACGTTAAAATTGAAATTATTGCTTGTCTCCTCATATTTTCATGTCCAGGACTCCAGGTAAATTTAGCGTTAATTTTGGCAAGAAAACTATAAAATGGGGCCATTTTGACAGAAAAATCGAAAATAAACTTTCGAAAATATTATGACAATTTCAAGAATTGCCTTCACCGAATACATTGCCGGAGGAGGCTCAGAATTGCCCAATGTAATAAATATTGTACTTTACTTTTAGGAAGATCCATATTTGTAAATTAAAAGAAAACACGGCATCACAAATATTTATTTAAGATTTTTCGTAACATCTCCTTACCTTGGTTTATATTAGCCGCTGGTATTATTAAATCATATAAGATAGAGCTAACTCTCCTAAGGCCGTATTAATCACTCTTAAATAGATGGCGGAGACATTACGTAAACCGAAAAGTATAAAAAAAGTAAATACATAAAGAGCTTCTGGCGTAACAAACCTATTTTATCGAATATTCATTAATTGGTTCCTGATAAAATCCAGTAGCCAAGTTTTGATAAGAAAACAAATTCGCTCCCGCTAACCGTTGAATTTGATCACAAATAAGTGGTAACAAATAACGATCAGGAAGTTTATCAAAGTTTATCTCTCGATAATCTATCAATACACGTTCTACCTGATCCATCGCGATTTTTAAATAACAATATTGGACTAGAGGACTGAAATCTCCCTTAGATTTACATGGAATGTTATATAATATGACAACATTCTGATAACATTATTTTTTTCTTCACTCACATTTTTTTTACGTATTATATTCCTTTTCTCGGGGCTAAGATGATAAAGCCGACGCTTTACAACTATAATTCATCAGTTTTTATTGTTAGGAGTACCTTCCACAAACGGTACAGCAAAATCACGTAAAAGATTTAGTACCAAAATTTTGTAACAATACTACTAACCTCACAAAAATGTTACATTTTAAAATTCTTAATAGTTTAGACCGCAAGATTTTTTTCAGTGATACTTTCCATAATAAGAGATCTATTAACACCAGAATCAAAACAAAATGAAAAAATTGCTCACCAAATTCCGTAAAGTTACCGGTGACAGGTGCGACGTCGCACGTCTCTCTCTCTTTTTTATGTCAGTAGGTGCGGAGTCATTGCTGGTGGCTCATTAAGTATTAGAGCATCGGAATGCTATATGTCCTTCAATACCACACTTACAACACGTTATCGGAGGTCTTGTAGTGAAGTCGGAGCGATTGGAAGTAGAAATTAATTTGCTTTTCATTTTTGGCTAAAACATTCAAATGATCTGTGATCAACCTTCAACATTTACAACATTACACCTAAATAGTACTTAATCTAGGTCACTTATAATACATTATATTATTATGTTTAGTGTTACATTTTGAAAAACTGTGTTTATTGTAAGAAAACGACACTAGCTCGCGGCTCATTCTGAAACAGGTATTTATTTGTTCTAAAAAACATTACGTGGATACCGAGGTTCTATTTGTCCAACATGCGCAAGAATCATCGCCACTACCATCTCTTCTTTATCTAAATCATTACAACTTAATATAAGGGATGTAAATAATCTATTTGAGTATGCGGAGACATTAAATAATTTTTAAACAGTTGCTGCGTTTGTATGTAAAGCGTTGAAGTGCGCCAGAAAAATTTGCCTTAGGAAAGCGATCTGAGACAGCCAAGTATCAGAGAATCCTTCGTAGCTTTACTAAGAAAAAGAATTAGATTACTCCCCTGACATTTTCGATCGGTCAAACAGACCTCCGCAGTTAGCCAGGCTCGAGCATCCGTATTTGCATCTTCGGGGGAGAATTCAGGCAACACGATCCGTGGAAGGCGGATTGCGTAATGTTTCAAGTAGGAGGCGCATGTTGCTTTGTTGGGCTTCCAATATGGCGCGCCATCCTTCGATTTCGTTCTTTGGTATTTCTCTGTTATTCCGCGCCTGCACCGATCCCGCTTCTGATGTCGGAGATTGCTCGTCGCAAACGACTCTTATGTGACCTGTGGGCTCCATTGTGGGTTAATGCAAGCAGGAATAACGTAGCAGATTCGTGACTAGTCCTTTTCAAGCAACAAACAACCGAAGAATGAATTGATTCAATGTTCGTCAACTTCCTTCTCTTTTTAAAATAGAACAGCCACTTGTGTCACGATACTACTCAAGGCGCGATCCTCCACGTTTTTGGTTAAATGATTTCACTGGTCAAATAAGAGTCAAAACAATATCTCTTTAAATTAGATCAACCAATCGTAATTCTACTATAATCAACAATTACTTTCTTTTCGATCGCTTCCTTTCAAGCTCAGGGCTGTAACCGCACAATATTGGTTGGTTATACAGAACTAAACTAACATTGTCTCTTTAAATCATCATAGCCAAACACGTGGTCAATAGTTACTAGAAACAATAATTGTAACTAATCAATTATGCATCTACTATAATATAATTTCCGTTCCAATCGCATTCTACGACATTTATATATATATATATATATATATATATATATATATATATATATATATATATATATATATATATATATATATATATACACGACGGACGAAGACCTTCAGCTTTTTACAACACTGTAGATAGAGCTTTAAAACTAACAGGACACAATATTATTGTCATGGATGACTTTAATGCTAAAATTGGCCAACCCAAACCTACCGAAACCAACACAGGAAACTACGGCTACGGAAATAGAAACTGTAGAGGAAATAGACTCATTAATTTCACAAATGAGAACAATATAGCCATTGTGAACACTTTTTTTTTTAAATAATAAACAAAGATGGACTTGGAAATCACCTGATGGTAATACAAAAAATGAAATAGACTACATTCTATCAAGCCTAGCGAGATATATAACCAATATTCATGTATTAAACATCAAATACCCATCAGATCACAGAACTGTTAGGGCTGCATTCAATTTGCTTCCAAAGATAAAAAGTCGTAGAAATTTTGGCCAGAGTACGAGATCTCTTTTGAAAAGCAAAGTGGAAGTGCAAATGTATATTGACAAACGGAAAAATTGGTCAACAAATTTCCACGACCACTGGAATGACAGTGACACTGTTCAGAATTACTACGATAATATAACAAACATAACAGATAACTGCCCGAAAAAAGCCCGTAAATGACATCTAATATGAATACAGAGGAAAAACCAATTATAACAGCACGGACAAAGGTACTAATTAGCAGGAGACAAGAAATGCATAAGACCAAACCGAAGACAAGAGCTATTAAAAATGAGCTAAAAGCAAATGTGAAATGCCATCACACCTATGGAAGTACCAAAAATGCGTACAAGAAATTAAGAACACACAAATCTTAGATCGGAGAGCTGAAAAGCGGAACTAACTTCACACATAATAGAACAGAAATACTAAGAGTAGCAACAGACTTCTACAAAAACCTCTACAGTTCGCCAAATTATCTAGAATATAAGTTACCTTGCAGTAGCGCAGAAAGGACAAAACCAAACATTGATGAAGATGAAGTAGCTAGGGCAACAAAATCACTAAAACCAGATAAAAGCTCAGGACCCGACAAAATCACCAACGAAGCTATAAAGATAGGATCAGAACATCTAGCTAAACCAACTACGCGATTGTTTAACATGATACTAAGCTGCAATAACACCCCATGCCAATAGTTAGAAACGGAAATAATACTTCTATATAAAAAAGGTGACCCAAACAAGATTAGTAATTTTAGACCGATAAGCCTATTACCGTTAATATACAAATTTTTTTCCACCACCATAGAGACAAAAATAAAAGAAACCACGAAGAAATTACAACCTAAAGAATAAGCAGGCTTTAGACGAGGTTTTTCCACCATTGATTATATACATTCGCTAGAAATGATAATAGAAAAAGTCCAAGAGTTTAACGACCACTATATGCAGTTTTTATTGGTTATCAAAAAGCCTTTGATACTCTATGTCATTCATCGATTTGGGAAGCCCTACTGTCTCAAGAAGTGGCAATGTATTTCATTAAGATCTTAAAAAACATCTATGAGAACGGTACCAGCATAGTGAAGATACAGACCAATGCACCACTCATACAAATAAACAGAGGCGTAAAGCAGGGGGATCCAGTCTCGCCAACAATTTTTTATAGTGGTACTATAAAAATTGTTGGCGAGACCAAGAAATAAAAGGCTTACATATATATATATATATATATATATATATATATATATATATATATATATATATATATATATATAAATAATATATATATATATATATATATATATATATATATATATATATATATATATATATATAATTGCATGTTAATATTTATGAATGAAGATATAATTATATTAAAATACAAAATTGTCAAAAATCAAACTAATAATTAAATTGTACTTCCAGTGGGACTTGCAACAGGGAATGTCAATGGCTGGACCTAACCAAATACAATACGCACAAGATATACTACAATGGAACCAAAATACTTACATTCAAGTACCCCCAAATATCATGCCATCCACGTCCCCAGTGACCTTGTCCCCCAACGTGCACGCAATGTCCTCAAACTTAGGGGCTATATCCCCTAATGTACATGCAATGTCCCCTAATGTGCAAGCCATGTCCCCCAATGTTCATTCGATGTCATCCAATGTACATGCTATGTCCCCCAATGTACATACGATGTCCCCCAATGTCCACGCGATGAGTATGGGCGCGGTGGGTAGAATCTCCCCAATGCACGGCGGCGTGTCCCCATCAATAGTAAATGTTTCCCCAATTTAATACAGCAGACGGTATGTATTTTTATATTCATTATATTATAGTACCTATACTGTAATGAAATATTTAATATTTTCAAATTAAATATTTGATGTTTTTTTTATTTCTTCGCTCTGGTAACAAGACACAGCACGGCGTTTAGTTTCGCTACTCAACACGCAATGCTGCAACTTCAGAGAAAGGTGGGGACAAGATAAAATGTCTTAACACTAGGTTCCTAAGTTTCCTCTGGATACCCTGCCATGTGTGGGATTCAGCATGAAGCTAAAAAAAATTGTCACATTTTTTTTCTCTATTGTGAAGTCTATAGTAAACAAACGTTTCTGGCGTAATAACGTCCATAAAAATCGTAGAGAGACACGATTGACGTACTTGTTATTAATATGTATAATACTCGTATATAGAAAAACGAAATAAAATTTTCCCTTAGCTCTTTCTTTCTTCTTCTCAAAATAATCTTGCATACTGACTTTATAGAAAACCACTATATTCTCATCCTCAGGTTTCCCAACAGGAGCTCATCTCCTCCAGGACAGTGGGGAGGGGATGCGGCAAAAGCTCTTCGACCGAGATGGTCTAGACCTGACCGATAGTCTGAACAGACTGTCCACCAGTGATCTGTTGCAGTAATGGAATTTGGGCTATTTACTTCTAAATGTGACGATATATGTCAAGTGACAGAAAAAAAGAGACAATAATTCAAGAAATATTTAAGTGATGTTTATTAAGACTTTAGAATGTATTGATTTGATCAGATGTGAAATTTTGTTTTTAATAACTAGATACAACCAGATGCTTATTTTTTTGTTTTCATACTAAACTGTACTAGGCCTCGGTCTGGTACTGGTCTGCGCAGTGGATTTGCTTCTCTGTATGTGACATATTGTGGTTATATTTCTATAATATGTTGATATATATATATATATATATATATATATATATATATATATATATATATATATATATATATATATATATATATATATATATATATATATATATATATATATATATATATATATATATATATATATATATAAATTACTTGACTGACTTTTGAATTAAATATGGCAAGTTCTTTTGTTTTTTAGTCACCAACTGTGCGAGTTACATTATATATTACAAAATTGTTAAAAGAAATTATTTAACTAAGTCATCTGTACTGGTTTTAAATAACAAAGTGATTTACAGTGAAACTATGGGAATTTATTTTATTATGTACACTTCATTTTGTTTGACGAAATCTTTGTGAAAGATTAAAAATTGTCTTTAAGTAATATTTGTATATCATATTAGTTTATATATACATATTAGAAACTGTCTACAGATTCACTAAATCGCACTTACTTGATTTAGTTTGATTAACATATTATTAATATAATAATAAAAGTTACAGATAATCAATATTAGATATATTATGAAAAAAAACATGTTTTATATAAATAAATTGTAAATAAAATTTTATTGTCAAATTAATATTCCTAGACCAATTCTACATAGCCTAGAAATGAGTGTTAGGAATAACATTTATTTTACGATTTTATATTATATATATATATATTTTATATTATATATATATATATATATATATATATATATATATATATATATATATATATATATATATATATATATATATATATATATATATATATATATATATATATATATATATATATATATATATATATATATATATATATATATATATATATATATATATAATTGCATGTTAATATTTATGAATGAAGATATAATTATATTAAAATACAAAATTGTCAAAAATCAAACTAATAATTAAATTGTACTTCCAGTGGGACTTGCAACCGGGAATGTCAATGGCTGGTCCTAACCAAATACAATACGCACAAGATATACTACAATGGAACCAAACTACTTACATTCAAGTACCCCCAAATATCATGCCATCCACGTCCCCAATGACCTTGTCCCCCAACGTGCACGCAATGTCCTCAAACTTAGGGGTTATATCCCCTAATGTACATCTAATGTCCCCTAATGTGCAAGCCATGTCCCCCAATGTTCATTCGATGTCACCCAAAGTGCCTACGATGTCCCCCAATGTACATACGATGTCCCCCAATGTCCACGCGATGAGCATGGGCGCGGTGGGTAGAATCTTCCCAATGCACGGCGGCGTGTCCCCATCAATAGTAAATGTTTCCCCAATTTAATACAGCAGACGGTATGTATTTTTATATTCATTATATTATTGTACCTATACTGTAATGAAATATTTAATATTTTCAAATTAAGTATTTGATGTTTTTTTTTATTTCTTCGCTCTGGTAACAAGACACAGCACGGCGTTTAGCTTCGCTACTCAACACGCAATGCTTCAACTTCAGAGAAAGGTGGGGACAAGATAAAATGTCTTAACAGTAGGTTCCTAAGTTCCCTCTGGATACCCTGCCATGTGTGGGATTCAGCATGAAGCTAAAAAAATTGTCACATTTTTTTTCTCTATTGTGAAGTCTATAGTAAACAAACATTTAACATTTCTGGCGTAATAACGTCCTTAAAAATCGTAGAGAGACACGATTGACGTACTTGTAATTAATATGTATAATACTCGTATACAGAAAAACGAAATGAAATTTTCCCTTAGCTCTTTCTTTCTTCTTCTCAATATAATCTTGCATACTGACTTTATAGAAAACCACTATTATCTCATCCTCAGGTTTCGCAGCAGGAGCTCATCTCCTCCAGGACAGAGGGGAGGGGATGCGGCAAAAGCTCTTCGACCGAGATGGTCTGGACCTGACTGATAGCCTGAACAGACTGTCTACCAGTGATCTGTTGCAGTAATGGAATTTGGGCTATTTACTTCTAAATGTGACGATATATGTCAAGTGACAGAAAAAAAAGAGATAATAATTCAAGAAATATTTAAGTGATGTTTATTAAGACTTTAGAATGTTTGATTTGATCAGATGTGAAATTTTGTTTTTAATAACTAGATACACCTAGATGCTTATTTTTTTGTCTTCATACTAATCTGTACTAGGCCTCGGTCTGGTACTGGTCTGCACAAGTTGACTTGATACTCTGTATGTGACATATTGTGGTAATATTTCTATAATATATTGAAATATATATATATATATATATATATATATATATATATATATATATATATATATATATATATATATATATATATATATATATATATATATATATATATATAAATTACTTGACTGACTTTTGAATTACATATGGCAAGTTCTTTTGTTTTTTAGTCACCAACTGTGCGAGTTACATTATATATTACAAAATTGTTAAAAGAAATTATTTAACTAAGTCATCTGTACTGGTTTTAAATAACAAAGTGATTTACAGTGAAACTATGGGAATTTATTTTATTATGTACACTTCATTTTGTTTGACGAAATCTTTGTGAAAGATTAAAAATTGTCTTTAAGTAATATTTGTATATCATATTAGTTTATATATACATATTAGAAACTGTCTACAGATTCACTAAATCGCACTTACTTGATTTAGTTTGATTAACATATTATTAATATAATAATAAACGTTACAGATAATCAATATTAGATATATTATGAAAAAAAACATGTTTTATATAAATAAATTGTAAATAAAATTTTATTGTCAAATTAATATTCCTAGACCAATTCTACATAGCCTAGAAATGAGTGTTAGGAATAACATTTATTTTACGATTTTATACATTTAATTAAAATTTTTAGTGATTTGTTACATCGCTAGTATATATCTAATAAATTAGGTAATAAAACTCAATAGTGCTTCAATATTATGTATATTATACAAGAAAAGTAATAAGTGAAAGGTTGTGGTGAAAGGTTTTCATATGTTTACGGCTGTTAGTTTTCAATTGTCAATTTAAAATAATATAATTTTATATATATATATATATATATATATATATATATATATATATATATATATATATATATATATATATATATATATATATATATATATATATATATATATATATATATATATATATATATATATATATATATATATATATATATATATATATATATACCGCGCGCCACAAGCCCAATTTGTGTCCGGCAGGCTTCCCTGCAGTCGAACATAAGCTGCAGTTGAGTGCCGTAGAACACTGAGTCGCTTTGTGGCCAGACTGACCACAGCGATAACAAAGATATCTACGGTAATACAGATATCATCGCAAAGCCCGGGACTGTAGGAGTTTCACTCTCGCTGCAACCCAGCCAACCAGCAGCGGCTATCTTCTTCAGCGACGCTATAGGGCACCGAACCCAGACTACGCCGAGTCCGGTGGCGTCGGTGCGTATATCGCCGGTCCGCACCTTGTCCTGCAGACTCTTTGCTTCGAGCTACACCCGCTACCATCTCCTCAGAAGTCACGGAGTCATCCAGACAAGAAATCCGCACCTCTGCGGTTTTTATTGACCTAAAGACCCGGACGTCCTCAAGGTTGAGGATCTCCCTCATTTTGACGGCCAGAGCATCCGCCTTTTCGGCACGGCGCTCGCAGCACCAGCTACCTCGAACATCCGCGCACCCGTGGCAGCCTGCCTGAGACTGGAGGCCAAGATCTGACAATTTGATCTTGGCCTTGGCCTCGGCAATGACCGACAGGTACGTTACGCCCCGCTCCGCAGCTCCGGGCTGTAGCGTGAGCGTCACAGCTTCGGAACGTGGGGCATGTATCATTGGTCCTTTACGACCGCCTTCAGCAGTACGCCGCACAGGCTGCGTTTTTTGCGACCTTTGCGGTTCCACTGGCTGTGCCTGTATTTACTGCGGCCTTCTTGGTGGCTTTGCGGGCCTTCTCGCGACCCACGACTTTGAATCAGGTCTCACCCTTAGACCCGGCAGTCTTGGGTTAGTTGCTCAGAGGAGCTCCCTCCGAGGGCATTTTGTTACCCTCCGTGGGCTTGCGAGGTGGAAGCCTCGGCGGCTGCCCGGTCCTCCGCGTGTCAGCCGCCAAAGGCGGACAGAGTATTTCCGTCGGGAGACGACGACGATTCGCCTCTAACTTAGCGTCAACCATGTTCCCGCACTGGAGCATGCAGAGTCGGATAATGCGCTCGATCTCTTCGTCGGTACGGGGGCTTCCCGGTGGCCGTGCGGCATTTGGGGCCATTACGGTTGCAGTATCGATGGACGTGCATCGCTGCTGTTGCTCACTCCAGATCATTTCGGAGGCGACTGTTTTCCTCTTGTAACTTTGCGACCTCGTCCGAGGCCGTTCTGTTGAGGAGGATGTTAACCGCTTCCCTGATATACGCGGCAGCCTCCTTTAAGCGACGGATGAACGTGCCCTTCAAACTTCCGGACTTGGTGGCAACTATGAGGACTAAGTCCACCCCATCCAGAGCCAGCTGGCTCAAGGCCAACGCAGATGGTTCTCCTCCCTCCGCTGCAAGAGCCGCTCGTCGCCCTGGAGCGCGACTGGCCATTTCAGACACTTCGTCAGCCGCGACAGCTTTTCGCTGCTCCCTCTTAGCAACGCTGAGCTCCGCCTTTGAGCTCTCCAGCGAGGCACTACTTTCACCGCCATCGCCAGGGTCCTTTGTAGTGACTCCCATGTCACTCTCTGCCTCGCTAGCCGCCGTGGTATTTGAGAGCACAAACCGTCCGTGCTTACCCCTCCGCGGCTGCGAAGCAATCGCCCCTCTCGATGCCGGCCGACCCTTCCTCGAAGTCGGCAACTTGGGGGCCGGCAGGCTTTCTTCGTCGAGCCAAAAAAAAAACTGTGCGCCAAGGTGAGAATGGTCTCTTTGGGCCTAGGATTTATTTGTAATTTAGCTCATTACTCTTAAGTATGATATAAAGATAATGATAATAATAATTATAATTATATTTATTTCCATAAAAAGGTTTTACAATTGTATCATTTAATTATAGTTTCAAAGTAATTTTCAACAACTATGTTTGGTTGCCTCTTCTGCCGCACTAAGAAATCTTGTGTTGCGGCATGCAGCGTCAATCCCTCAGTTCATGGCATTACAAAAAGCTTGTCACAATTTCCCGTAGTACAATTAAAATAATTATACTATAATGTTATTCTACATTAAATTAACTTATGCTATATCTAAAACAAACTGAAATAAGATGTTTGAATTTGAATTTGAAAATTTGTACATATGTTTTTCTATACTCGTGTAAATATGTGTGGTCAATTTTTGGTGGGTAATACAAGGTTTATAATAATACAATACTTTTGTACCACTTTAGTTAATTCTAAGTGCATATGAGATTCTCCCTATTATCATAAGATAAGCTCAATAAATGGTTGACATATTTTACTATTTGTAGATATAATTTTCAGATCTTTATTAATTTTGTTATATACAAATGGTCCCAAATAGCAATAAAATTTACGAATAAATGCAATTCGAAATTTGGTTTTGGAGCATATTGTGTGATTTTTGCGTCTATTTAATATTTTAGGTTTATAATTTAGTTTGGAATGCTGTTTAAGAATTAAACGTAGTAAGAATAATTGTCATACTGTAAGGACCTCACAATTTATATATTTCACATGTTGGATAAAGCAGGGGCTTAAATGCACTGACTTTAAGAACTGCTCGCTGGGCTATCTCTAGACACTTAAGAGTGGTTATTGATGCTCCACCCCACGATATAATGCAGTATGAAATGATAGACTGACACAAAGCCAGATATACCTTTACTCTTCAAAACAATCAACTACATCACGTAGATTTCTAAAAATGAAAGTTAATTTGCGATTTCTACCTGATAATTCATAAATGTGTTCTTAAAATTAAGATGACTATCTATTGTTTTTTTTTTTTTAATATCTAACAAAATCGACCTTCTCAATAAGAGGGCAAGCACAGTTTGATCTTTGATAACAGGAATGAGATGTCAGTTTATAGACCTCACCGGGCCCCTTCATGTCACGAATCGAATGCACCAAATATTTGGTGCATTCGATTCATTTCTTTACAATATTTACCGTTAGTGAGTTATTCTGCAGCCACCTATTGACAACATCAAAATCTTCCTGCGCCTCTGCAAAAACTTCAGACCAGGTATTACCGATGAATACCAAAACAGTATCATTAGCATATGATATCAGTTTACCTTGTGGAAAAACCTTGGTTTTTCCACAAGGTAAACTGATTTGGAACCGTTTCCGTGGAACAAAACTATTAATATAAATTAGAAACAGTGTAGAACCCAGAATACTTCCCTGTGGAAGGCCATAGAGAATCTGAAGACTGTTACTAACCTGGTTACCGATACGAATACATTGTGTACGTTCTGAAAGGTAGTTTTTGAATAATTCCAACTGTGTACCTCTGATTCCTATTAACTCCAATTTAAAAATTTATTTTACCAAACAAATCATGTCAAGGGCTTTAGCCAAGTCTAAAAAAATCGAAACTACTTTTTTACCTTTATCTAAATTTTGATTTACGTAATCAGACTGCGTAAATACCGCGTCATCCGTTTACTTGCTTCTACGAAAACCGAATTGAGTTGAGGAGAGAATATTATTATTTTCTAAATAAACAACAAGCCTATTGTTTATAATTTTTTCTAAAATTTTAGATAGTGAGGGCAAAATATAGGCCTATAGTTATAGATATAGGCCTATAGTTTGCTGGTGTTTTTATCTCCACTTTTGTGAATCGGGTGTATCTCAGATCTTTTAAGTACTACGGGAAAAGTTCCCATACTCAGATATAAATTGAAAATGTGTGTTAATGGTGGTATCAAAAACTCCTTGTGTTCCTTGATAAACATATTTGAAATTCTATCCCGACAGTAGCAGTATTTTTCAATCCAACTATACATCTGTTTATTTCATCCTTAGTGGTGTCCAACAAAACAAAAGAACCCAAACGTGAGTCGTTTTGCGGTTCCGAATTCGAATAGTTATTTTGGATATTCTGGCAATTAGTGATTTTTTTAGCTAATCTTTTACCAACTGCTATAAAATAGTCATTAACTTCATTTAAAGAGTTTATGGTTGAATCTGAAATATTAATAGGTCATTTGCTGAATCTTTTTTCTTTGCAGTACTAGTATTTATCCTATTTTTTATTATTTTCCATAATTTTTTGCTATCATTTTTAGCCTTAGTACTTATTTCATTTTTATCATAATTATTTTTTACATTTTTTAATAATGTATTACAAAAAATTCTATATCTTGTATAGGATATTTTAAGGATTAAGTTGTTATGGAAAAGTTTAGCCTTCTTATGTAATTTATCTCTATGCTTCATACAACGTAAAAGACCCGGCGTTATCCACGGTTTTAATATATTTTTTTTCGTGATGATGAAAAGATGGTGGTAGTATTGTTGTATATGACCCATTTAATCGCATCAACCAAGTACTCCATAGCTTGATTGGGATCGTTAGAAGCAAAAATAGGAATAAGATTAATTTTAAATAAATCATTTCTAATATTCGTCACATCAACCATGTTACAACTCGGCCTGTCATACTCACGATCTGCTCTCAGATTTGTTACTATCATCAGGGGAAGGTGGTCAGTTATTCTTGACTGCGGAATAATAGTTATAAAGGGAAATTTACTTCTTATCCAAAAATGATCGAGACAAGAATTACTTTCTTCGCGGGTTGTAACATTGTGACTAGGAAAAAAACCGTGATAAGCAGCTAAAGTTAAGTATCTACTACAGATTGAATCTGTCTTTTTAATATCAATATTTATGTCACCCGTCAAAAAAACATTTTTAAAGGAATGCAGTTTTTGCAGTACAGAGTCTAAAGAAGTAAGAAAGGGATCAATATTATGATATGATGGTGATCTGTATATTGATACAATTGCTATATTGTTTCCTTCCTGAAACAAAGGTTCTTCTACCGAGAAGGATAGATTATCCCTAACGAAAAGAACAACACCATCATTTTGTTTAACGTTGTTTTGGGTTTTGAATGAGTTGTAGCCGTTAAGATCAGGTGTAAACAGAGAGTTACCATGACAACTTTCGGTAAGAACTATAATATCAAATTCAATCCTCAACCTATCAATTAAAACCTCAAAAATGCTGCGTATATTTTGTGTAAGAATTTTGAGACTATTTACTGAATCTTTAACTAATTTGTTACAATCGTCAACGTCACTTGTATAAACTTTTGAGAGGGCAATATCCTCAAACTCGTTCAAAATTTTACGTAAATTATCGAATTATAAACAGCTTACGTGTGAGCTTTACTAATAGCATGGGTAAACAACCCTTTATGAAATTTAATTTAGAAAAAGACGTTTCTCAATCCTATAGTACGATGCACTCAGAATATGCAAGCTTAAAGTTGTGTAATGTGTGAGTGTAATAGTATATGTACGTGTTATTCCTATTAATTATATAAAAAGATCTTAGAGAACAAAAATCAGTAAAATAAATAAAAACATAATTCACATGCTTAACTACATAATATAAAAAAATGTTGAGTAATACAAAACCTAGTCAAATTGATACTTCTAGTTTATTAATATCTGCTTCAGAATCTATGCGTATATATATTAATTAGTGCCTCCTTTGTCTCTCTTTCCAGTTTAGGCACATTTTTAATTTCAATTCCAGTTGATCTATATTTCCTCTCCAAATATTCTATTCTGTCCTCCAACTGCATTATGATTGTTTTGTCCTCGCATTTCTGTTTTTCAAGGTTTTTTTATTTGCATTATATTTACATATAGTCATCATATTTACCTGACAGTAGTTCAATACTTTCCTTCAATTCCACATTCCGCTCGTTCAATCCCTCAATAACCGACTTTAATTGTAAAAAGTTACTTTCCTGGTTTTTAGTAAAAGCTGCAATTATATCTTGGATTACAAGAGATAAATTGTATTCTTCACTCTTTTTCTTTTTTTCCGCTTCGTGACATTGAAAAGAGACGCGAGAGACGAAATGTCTTGTTCCGATGAGTGCTGTCGCAGAGGAGACATTTTTTCTTTTATATTTTCAGCCAAAATTTAAACTACTTCACAAAGTGATGGCGAGGCAGGAGGAGTGCGGTCAAGCGGCATAATGTTGTATTAAGCTAAAACAATATAACGTAACACAGTACAAAAGTATAATAAATCAATCCAGATAATTTTCCTCTCAGAGGCAATGCAATATTGCTAATAGTTGTTCTGCAACCTGTCTAATCTTTGACACAATACGTCGATTACGCGTCAGCGCACAGAATAAAGATGCTTCAGCATACTGTACAGACGCGAGAATTCCGTTCACCACGCGTAATTCAAATTGTTATTTACCCACCAGCTGATTCGTTTTGAAGTATAATTGATTAATTGTTGAAATGTTAAAACTACGATGTATTCACTTAGAGCTATTTAATTTTGTAATAATTTCACTCCACGGACAAAGCACAAATTTTAAAAATTTTCAAACATTTGGACACCTAAAAAATCAGTTTGAAAATGTTAACTTATAAAATTAAAAAAAAAAATTAAACCGACTCACCTCACTTCGACTGAGGACTTATTGGTATAGTTGCGTAGGTCCTCCGCGCCGTACCTTTCCTAATTTTTTCAATTTTTTTTGACAATTTTTCGCGCCTTTTACACGCTAAAATCACTGAAAAAATAAATTTTTCTACATTTTTAAGTGCACACCCCCCTCCCCTCTCTGACGTTCCTTCACCGTTTCGAAGGCCTTGCGGAACCCGAACGTTGGACACCAGTTTCGCGCGAATCGGACGAGTAAAAACTGAAAAAAAAGGCACCACCCCCCCACCGCACCCTATATTCGCCAGGCAGCCATTTTGGCGTGCAGACGCCAGGAAAAATAGTTAATAAAATATACACAGACTGTCACTTTTTATACTGACTATTTAGAAATATATTTGGTACGATTACCAAATAAATAATATTTATATTTTCAACTTTTATTAAAATTGTAATTGACATTTTAACTTTAAATTTGTATTTATTTTAATTTTAAACTTGTATTTATTTGAATTGTAATTTAACATTTATTTTAAGTGGGTTTTTAATTTAATTGTATTTTAACTTTGACTATTTTAACTTTTACAATTTTAATTTAATTTTTTTTTCAAATTTCACACAAACTACCTAGTTTAATAATATATATTATTCGCAATCTCGAATGGGGATCGAACCCACTGTGGCGTGGCGCTTTCAGTCACACGATCCTCTGCGCCTCATCTTATTTAATAATAAAATATTTACAAATATTCTAAACAATCATTCGAAACTAATCAACTATATTCGTACCTAACAAAAACATCTTACTGTTCGACATGATATCAAATACCAACGATAACTGTCACCGCACGGGTTTTTCCCGAAGATTGAAGAAATATCTTGCGCCGAGACATCCGCCACAGAATCATGCTGTTCCTTTCTTGTTTATTTTTATTGCATATTTTTAGGTTTGAATTGTGATATTTTTTTATTCTAAAATATCTTTTTATATATTGTTAGAGGTATTCATCATAGATTCGGTAGAAAAAGCGCGAACCCAATATTAGAATATATATGTATAACATTATTTTTAATTTTTAATAAATGGCGTAATGGAAACTATTGATTTATGTTGAATTTTTGTAACTTTATTGTATATGTGTTATTGTAATTGTATGTTTTCCAAACATAATAGATAAAATAAAATAAAATAATTAAAAGAACACACAAGAATAAAAGAACCTGTGACCTAGTGTTAAAATGTTCCGATTCCATTCCTGGACATTCCTGTTGCCGAGTTTCTGCGGAATTCTTGAGGCAATGCGTGTTGAATGGCGGAACTAAACGCCGCGTTTTACCTTGTTACCAGAGCGTAGAAGTGGAAATATAAATTACTTAATTCCTTTGCCACACCACATTCCTTCAATATTTAGTGTTTGTTTTATTTAAATCGGTTGATGAATAAAAAAGTTACGTCAAATTAAAATATTTAATCCGACAACATTGATACACAATTTTTATTCATGTGGCTAAAATTTTAGTTTTTAATGTTTACATGTCTATTAGATTTAGTTTTTACTGTTACCTATCCCAAAAATTATAATATTATTAGAACAAGAAAGTCATTGAAATTAGTAAATAATATAGTGTAAGTATAGCGGGCGAAGCCGCGTCGTTAGTATTAAGTATAGTTCTTACGTCCATCCGTTTAAACATACGTAGTTGAATAACATAGTTACGGCAAAAGAGTTCTGATTGAAAATTTAAATAGAATAGCTGGCGCAGTTTGTAAGTGTAGAATTGTAAGCGATGGCCGTAGGTTCGAGTCCGTCGTTCACAAATAAAAAAAGAAACAAAGAACACTAATAGGTACGTAGGCATTTTAGGTACATCAGTTACCATAAATTAGTTTAGCAAAGGTCAGCGTTGAGATTCAACAGATATAATATCTCTAAAATTAGTGTACAGATTACAACACAATAATTTGTATTCACAATTTCCCTCATACAACATATAATGATGTGATATGGCGGATTTGCAAATTAAATAATAATTTGTGTAGTGTTGAAAGAAACATCTTCATTTAATGTAAATCTATGACTTCACTCAATTCGTGCCTATTCGTACCAAAGTTGGCGCACTCATGCTTAGAGGATATTAGTATTATAGAGGATATTTAGTATTTGTTAATAGTATAGTATTAATTTTAGTATAGTATTAATTTATTTATCAAACGTACCGTCTATACATCAAAAAAATTAAATAATTATTTATCAAATTGCAAAGTTTCCACAGCTAAAAGTTTGCTTTGGTAATAAAATATATATAAAAGTTCCAATTTTGGCGTCCAAGTTCCCTCAGCATACCTTGCGGCGTGCGAGATACCTAAGCTAATTCAGAGAGAACTGTTCCCAAAATAGCCCAGCAGTCGAAGATGGGCTTAATGTGGTGTATGTTAACTTACAATGTGGTGTATGTTATGTATAAAATCGGTTCAATAGTTTATAGGATATGAGTACCCGCGTATATAGTTATGACACATATATTAAGTCGTTATTAATTTACATAAAATTATTTTTATTTCACGTGATCTAAGATATGTTATCAAATAAGTGACGCTGTTTTTGTTATATTTCAATTACACATCGACTTTGATAACGCCTTTGTAAATAATTTATCTGTTAATTGTAAATATATACACACACACATATATATATATATATATATATATATATATATATATATATATATATATATATATATATATATATATATATATATATATATATATATATATATATATATATATATATATATATATATATATATATATATATATATATATATATATATATATATAAGATTATGTTTATATTTAAGAGTTTAAGAACATTTAACGTTATTATTATATATAAAGTTTAAAAAAAATGCTAATTTACACATTTATATTACTTTAACCATACAAATATAGCATTGCTTGGGATATTAATTAATAATAAACATATACTACAAACGTCTTTTTTTTATCAAATAGTCAAAAAATTGGCATAAAAAAAAATATGTCCATTTTTAAGAACAACTTTAATTTCAATTAATGTAAAACAAACCAATTATGATTTACAATTACTATTTTTAGAAAACGATACATGTAAATTAATTATTTAAATGTGTAATGAGTGTTTCTTATCTGTCACCGACTAATGGGCACAAACATTACAACACTAACTGTCAGTTGTAACTGCGTTAGGATTTGCCAATATAATCGCAATCCGACTTTGAATATATAGGGCCGTGGTCCGTAATTAGGTCACATCGCTCATAGCGCGCCAACGCTCGGTCCGTATTGAGCTTTTATCGCTCACAGTTAGCGTTGTGACTAGTATGACGTCACTCGCTAGTGCTTACAGTGCTGACGGGTCGGAGCGTGAGCACCGTGAGCGTTGATGTTATTTTGACGTTTATTTGACGTTTAATATACCCTTCATGTCAATGTCACTATCGTCAATTTCCTCAATTGCAGAAAATTATTAAATACAACCATTTTCACAAGCAATTTATAACCTCCATCGGCTATACCACATACTCCACTCATATTTATATCAAAAAATGCTCTGTTAGGTACTTACGAATTTGACAAGTTAAACATATTAACTTGTCAAAGTCGTAAGTACGCTCACAAGTGGTCCGTATTATAAGTACTGCTAACAGACGTTGGCGCGTTCACTAATATCGGACCCAACGTTAGCAGTGTAAGCGTCCTGAGCGATGTGAGCATAATTCGGACCACGGCATAGTTTTCAAGAGTACCAACAATACGTCGCCGGAAAATTACGACGTTATCGTAATAGGGAGTATGATAATGATTAGAAGTGATTTTTAATTATTTTTCTGTTTGTCTGTGCATTTGTACACGCTAATCTCAGAACCGGCTAACCAAATTTAAATGTAGTTATCACTATTGTATTTTGGCAACCTACCCTTTTAGTACCCATTTAGTAGTAGTTTCATTAAAATCAATTAATAATTCAAAGATAACGTTAATTTAAGTAGTTTAGTTCATTTAGTTAGAATTTTAGTTTTCAATTTATTACCTATAAATTATATGAGAATGATATGGTCTTAAACGTAATAATGATATTAGAGAAAAAAAGAAATTGAGATTAGTGAATAAAATAGAATAATTCAATCGGGCGAAGCCGCGGGGGAGTTGCTAGTATATGTATATTGCTGGAACCATATACAGATACTTCAACTATAGCACTGAATTCTCTGAAAAACCATACAAAATGGAGTGATTCGATACTCACTGACATCGCTTATATTGAGGTTGGCGGGCTGCCCTTCAACTTGGTCTACAGGCAAAGCGCCTTCTGTAACATACACATATAATCACGTCTATCTCGTTAACTTTACTATTTGCCCCACATCCTTACACGGTGTTATATGTAGTAAAGCGTACATTGTGAACAGCAATTGTACATTTTTAGTTCTACTTGTAGTGAAATAAAAGAAATATTGTACATTATATCTCTTATTTATTCTATTTTATCATAGATTTCGTAATTCCATTGCCATTATAAATAATTGATGTTATTTATATATATTACAAATATGACAAATAAGAATAATTTATAATGTGATACTTAAAGGAGTTTATAAATATTTTTGGTGCGTCCGCCACATATATTCATCTTGTAAAGATTCGTAAATAAAAAGTTAAAACAAAAAAATGTGTTAAGCAATATGAGAAATACATTATAATTTAGTGAAAATTAGAACAGCGGGATTTGAAATCCGTACAAGACCGACAATTCAAATCCCGCTACATTATTATTTATTTTTAATTTTCCTAATAATTTAATAATTTCATACAATAGAAGTTTTTAAATGCTTAAGTCATTTTCGGTTTTTATTGAAAATACTGTCACACTAACAAAAGATTTATTTATTTTACAATACTTCTTAAGATCAACGCGATCATGCACTCTGTTCTCATCAATTTAAAATTTATATAGATTTTCATCATTTCATTTTTTACAAATTGTTTATATTTTGCTATCACGTGAACTTTAATGTGTGACCCTATTCATTTTTAAATGATAAGATAATTGTTTAGTTAAAAGCTTAGCTGAAACTACTCAGTGTTTAGTTTGGTGTTTTGCGTGCTGCGGTGTACTTACTCTATATAACATATTATCATAATTTTGCTATCGTGATTTCTGTATTTAAAAATCCAAATACGATGTTTACTTCAAGGATTATACAAGGTATTTTATATATTTTTACTTTAAAGTGTTTTTAAAGTGTTAATTGTACACTTAGGAAACTTTAAAAAAAATAATGTAGCGGGATTTGAGTTGTCGGGCTTGTACGGATTTCAAATCCCGCTGTTCTAATTTTTACTAAATTATAATGTATTTCTCATATTGCTTAACACATTTTTTTGTTATTAACTTTTTATTTACGAATCTTTATAAGATGAATATATGTGGCGGACGCACCAAAAATATTTATAAACTCCTTTAAGTATCACATTATAAATTATTCTTATTTGTCATATTTGTAATATATATAAATAACATCAATTATTTATAATGACAGTGGAATTACGAAATCTATGATAAAATAGAATGCATAAGAGCTATAATGTAAGATATGTCTTCTATTTTACTACAACCTAGTTAGAATACCTTACAACGCTTTTAGCTTCGAAGGCACATGTAGAACTAAATATGTATAAACAATATTGTATGCGGCGAGGACATCTTCATTTATTTTTATTCTGAGGTTAATAATTATCTTAGTTTTTCTACTGTAGTTTTTAAAACGGATTTGGGTTGTCATTATGGTGTTTGTACTTTAGTTATAATTATTTGTGTAAATATTTTTTGACTAAATGGATGATTATATTTCCGTATACTATCAAAATGTTTGTGGATTACGCTCAAACACTAGTTTATTCTTTCGGAACATGCTTACAGTGGATTATGATATAATATGTCTCACAGAGACATGGTTACTTGATGGAATTTTTAATGAAGAATTGTTTGACTTTCGATATTGTGTCTACAGATGCGATAGGGATTATGAGATACGTGGTAACAACACTTTGGGTGGTGGCGTTTTGATAGCGGTCAGGCGGGATCTTTCTGTGCATTCTTTTACAATCATACCTATTGTTGGTTCAGTTGCCGAGGTTATTAGGGTGAAAATAAGTATGAGCAATGAACGTAAAAAATATTTTTTTAATGTTTATACTTGTTATTTTCCTCATGGTCAGTTACACTTTGAGGCACTGTGCGGGTGTTTTGAAGCAATTTCGAATGATGTGATTAGCTGCCCTGACGATTATCATTTCATTGCGGGTGATTTCAACGTGTCTTTAGCTATGTGGCATTGTAGTGACTCTGTTATGTGTTTGAATCACTTTAATTTTGATAATAATCTTATCTATGCGCTATTTAACTTTTTGAATTTTACGGGTTTAAATTAATATAATTGTGTTTCGAATGTGAATGACAGGTATCTGGATCTAATTATTTGCAGCTGTCACTGTGTAACTTCTGGTTCGACTTGTGCGCTTGTCCCCGAAGATAGCCACCACTCGGCATGGAAATACGTCTGTATCTTTCGAACCTACATACTATTCGCTCTCAACCGCGAACAATACGCTTGTATCGTGCCGTTGATTACAGTATTGTTAACGGGTTAATTAATGATACTAATTGGTATGATCTGCTATCAGGTCTCGATATTGATTCGTGTGTTGGTGTTTTTTATAAAACAGTAAACAAAAAAATATATCTGATTGTGTTCCCATTAGAGTCGTCGCAGATGGTAGACGTTATCCTTGTTGGTATTCAAGTGCTTTGATTAAGATTATAAGGGAAAAACTTAAATATCATAAGAAGTGGAAAGTCTATGGAAGAATTCGTGATTATAATACTTTTAAATTATTAAGAGAAAGGCAAAAAAGGGCTCAACTATATTGCTATAATACTTATATAATAAACTCTGAAGAAAAAATATTACTTATTAGTAAAAATTTTTGGTCATTCGTAAAATCTAAAAAGAGCTGTAGTGAATTGCCCGGCAGAATGTTTTTGGATGACTCGTCAGCGTCGGGTGGTATGGAGATTAGTTCTCTCTTTAATAATTACTTCAAATCTGTATTTCGATCTAGTATCTCCGATACTGATTATGAGTTAGCTAACCTTAATACATCTCAATTGTGTCATGGTAGTGTTTCAATTGGAGCTGTCCATATTTCGCCTGGGATAGTTTAAACAAATTACTACACAAACAGATTGCACATTTTTACAAGATGATCTGAACCGGTTATAACTGTCATTGCAATGATATTATTTTGAATATTGATAAGTGTAACGTAATTACTTTTTCCCGTAAACGACATAACATAAAGTACAATTATTGCTTTAATAATGTAACGATTGAGAGGCTCTCTGTGGTGAGGGACCTGGGAGTTTACCTTGACCGCAAACTTTTATTTGATTATCACATTGATCACATAGTTGGTACGGCTTTTCGGATGCTGGGTTTTGTTCTTCGGGTAGCAAAAGATTTTCACAATAGTGCTACACTTATCACGTTGTACAATGCCTACGTTCGTTCTGTTCTCGAGTATGCTTCGACTGTGTGGAATCCGTTGTTTAATGTGTACATTGATAAAATTTAAAATATTCAAAGGAGGTTCAATAAACATATTAGTATTAAAGCCAACCAATACCTTCTCGATAAACAACCTATTCCGACTTCTTTAAAGAACCGTCGTTTGGCTAGGGACGAACTTTTCCTTTTTAAAATAGTTAATAATTATATTGATACCCCTTTCCTTTTAAGTAATATTAGTCTGAGATGTCCTCGTCTACAAGCCCGTAATAAATCACAGTTCTATGTACCTATTACAAGAACTAAATATGGTGGAAATGTTTTATTTATCGCGCTTACAGCTCTCATGATAAGCGTTTGGTGATATTGACATGTTTACGATAAATTTAAATAAGTTCAAATCACTTATCATGGAAGCTGTTTCTGAATGATTTTCTTCTGTTTTATTTTGATTTCTTTTTCATTAACTGTACATCTAGCAATTTTTTATTTACTATTTTATGTGAAGACTTTAGGTTAATTGAATGTAAATTTGGTTTGTATTTGAAGTACTTGTAAAACTGTATGTCTTCCTTAATAAATAAATAAATAAACAAATAAATGTATAATTGCTGTTCACAATGTACGCTTTACTACATATAACACCGTGTAAGGATGTGGGGCAATTAGTAAAGTTAACGAGATAGATGTGATTATATGTGTATGTTACAGAAGGTTTGCCTGTAGACCAAGTTGAAGGGCAGCCCGCCAACTTCAATATGAACGATGTCAGTGAGTATCGAATCACTTCATTTTGTATGGTTTTTCAGAGAATTCAGTGTTATAGTTGAAGTATCTGTAAACGGTTCAAGCAATTTTCGTATACTAGCAACTCCCCTGCGGCTTCACCCGATTGAATTACTCTATTTTATTCATTAATCTCAATTTCTTTATTTCTATAATATCATTATTACGTTAAAGACAATATATACCTATAAATTGAAAACTAAAATTCTAACTAAATGAACTAAACTACTTAAATTAACGTTATCTTTGATTCATTAATTGATTTTAATGAGACTACTACTAAATGGGTACTAAAAGGGTAGGTTGCCAAAATACAATAGTGAAAACTACATTTAAATTTGGTTAGCCGATTCTGAGATTAGCGTGTTTATTAATTATTTAATATGCACAGACGAACAGAAAAATAATTAAAAATTACTTCTAATCACTATACCCTATTACGATAACGTCCCCTTTAAGACGTTTCATATATCTTCTATGTACAGACATAGATCAATGTAATTTTCCGGCGACGTATTGTTGGTACTCTTGAAACCTATGCCGTGGTCCGAATTATGCTCACATCGCTCACGACGTTTACACTGCTAACGTGGGGTCCGATATTATTGAACGCGCCAACGTCGTGTAGCAGTACTTATAATACGGACCACTTGTGAGCGTACATAATATTTTAGGTTTAAAGAAATTTATTCTCATAAAAACATAAAGTTCATTTATAATGAGATACAATCAATTTTTGTTATGGTATATAACAATATTTTATTCTACCTCTGGAACGCTTAATTACAACATTTGCAAAACAAACATAATTAATAAATAGATTAAATTGTGTACAAATATTCTTTTAATTTGGATTTAAAAATATTCATTTTCTCCGCACTTTTAATATTATTTGGCAAGTTATTATATAGCTGCACTCCCTCAAACAATATCGTTTTCATACCTGATTTTGTACGTACACCAGTTAGCATCAGTTTATCCTTATTTCTTAAATTGTATTTAGTTATTTTCTTATCAATTTTGATATTAGAGTGTGTCGAATTGTTTATTATGTTTTTTATCAGTATGCAAGTGTAATAAGTGTATAGCTGGTTGATATTTAGTATTTTTGTTTCTTGGTATAATTTATTGGTTGAGGTGAGACAAGGATAGCGGAAAAGTGTTTCAATAACTTTATTTTGTATTCTTGACTTTGACAAGTTAATATGTTTAACTTGTCAAATTCGTAAGTACCTAACAGAGCATTTTTTGATATAAATATGAGTGGAGTATGTGGTATAGCCGATGGAGGTTATAAATTGCTTGTGAAAATGGTTGTATTTAATAATTTTCTGCAATTGAGGAAATTGACGATAGTGACATTGACATGAAGGGTATATTAAACGTCAAATAAACGTCAAAATAACATCAACGCTCACGGTGCTCACGCTCCGACCCGTCAGCACTGTAAGCACTAGCGAGTGACGTCATACTAGTCACAACGCTAACTGTGAGCGATAAAAGCTCAATACGGACCGAGCGTTGGCGCGCTATGAGCGATGTGACCTAATTACGGACCACGGCCCTATATATTCAAAGTCGGATTGCGATTATATTGGCAAATCCTAACGCAGTTACAACTGACAGTTAGTGTTATAATGTTTGTGCCGATAAGTCGGTGACAGATAAGAAACACTCATTACACTTGTAAATAATTAACTTACATGTATCGTTTTTTAAAAATAGTAATTGTAAATCGTAATTGGTTTGTTTTACATAAATAAAAATTAAAGTTGTTCTTAAAAATGGACATATTTTTTTTAATTGCAAGTTTTTGACTGTTTGATTTAAAAAAAACGAAGTTTATGTTTATTATTAATTAATATCCCAATCGATGCTATATTTGTATGGTTAAAGTAATACAAATGAGTAAATTAGCATTTTTTTTCATTATCATTGGTATTATGTAACAGTCAACAATCAACTATATTCGTACCTAACAAAAACATCTTACTGTTACAGATATCTTGTAACAGTAAGATGTTTTTGTTAGGTACGAATATAGTTGATTAGTTTTGAATGATTCCTTAGAATATTTGTAAATATTTTATTATTAAATAAGATGAGGCGCAGAGGATCGTGTGACTGAAAGCGCCACGCCACAGTGGGTTCGATCCCCACTCGAGAATGCGAAATGTTTAATATTTTAAAATAAAATATTTTATATATTCGATTCTTATTCGATCTGACAACAAGGCAGCGTTAAGTTCCGCCGCTCAAGACGCAAATTCAGCGGAAAGTGGGGAATGCAACAAGGTGTCTTAACAATAGATTATCAAGTTTCGTCTGCTTACAGTGCCACGTACGGGATACAGCGCGATGCTTGAGAAAAATGCATTTAAATGCGATAAGCCGTGTTTGAAATTAGCGCAAGACAATAAAACAGTACATATATGTCATAGCAATTTTGTAGATAATATTATTTATTTTTTTTTACTTTTTTTAATTTATGAATCAATTTTAACACTAAATATTAAAAAAAATGTTTGCTAAAATACAATAGAGAAACTATATTTAACGCACAGACAGACACACAAAAATAATAATATTTGTTTTGTGTTTAATTACATATCACTCTTTTAATTATCAGTTACAATTTATCAGCTACAACACACAGGTCTATAAGAATTCTCATATGTAATATATGGTATTTAAGAATATTTTATTCGGAGGCGTTACAAAGCAATGTGCGTTGGGCTTTGGTCTGATATAGAGAAGATAAAAAAAATTTAAATGAAACACTTTTAACGGGTCTACCCGTTATCGCGGACTACTGTAAAGTGTTCGAAACGTCGGGTTTTTCAAAAATTGTTAACCATTCAAAATACGTGATTAATCCGGTTAAAAGTGTTTCATTTAAAATGTGTAACAATCGCGAAAATCAAAGACATTATTAAGATAAAAATGTTTATACTTGACCCGCATTATATGAGAGATATATGCTATCTCTGTATGCTTAGAAATGTGATATATTTGTGTTTGTTCACGGATTGAAATTGCTCTACGGATTTATTGTTACTTCCGCACTTATTATTGGATACCTGTTAATGCTTACAATACAAATGTTTTATAAATAATATTACTTAATTAATTTGTTGTAGTACTTTCTCATAATGCATTAATTTGTATGTTATGATATTTATACTAATCAACTGCGATTCTCAAATATTATATTAATTATGTTCGCGCCATATTGCTACAAGTTATTTTCACTACTCGTGGGATTTTTATTATGTCTCATACAATCAGGGAGTTAAACCGTTTAACATAACATTATTTAAAAATATGCGCAAAATGCTTGTAGCATGTACGTAATCTTTAAATATCGAAAAACGGGTAAATAAAATTATTTAACATTGTCATAATAGTCTAATCTCAACTACTTTCTGTCTTTCTGTGCAGTCGAAGCGATCTGCAAGGACCCGCTGTACGGTGCGGGCGTAGGGATGCCGCGCCCGGCGCCTCACCCGGGGCTTCCCTACGTACGGATAGTCGAGCAGCCATCTGCCAAAGCCCTAAGGTATGCAATAATGTCAAATTATATTTTTATTTTTAGTTTCACGCTGTATCCCGCATACAGTGGGATAGATAGAAGAAGAAGGCTCCTTTAACGACTTCTCGTCGAATGTGGATAACGTATTAGATGGCGGAACTCAACGACACGTATTAAACATTTGATTCCTCCGAGGCAAATACTACTGTTTAATTTTTTATAATAATGTCTCCGAAAAGAATTCTGTTCCTTTATATATAGCATTTTTTTAAATAGAGCATTTTTTGATATAAATATGAGTGAAGTATGTGGTATAGCCGATGAAGATTATAAATTTCTTGTAAAAATGGTTGTATTCAAGCATTTTCCGCAATTGAGGAAATTGACGTAAGTGACATTGACGTGAAGGATATATTAAACGTCAAGTAAACGTCAAAATACCATCAACGCTCACGGTGCTCATGCTCCGACCCGTCAGCAATCTTAGTACTAGCCAGTGACGTCACGAGTGACGTCATACTATTCACAACGCTAACTGTGAGCGATAAAAGCTCAATACGGACCGACCGTTGGTGCGCTGTGAGCGATGTAAGCTAATTACGGACCACGGCCTAGATGTTACTAGTCTAGAAACGAAACGCCGTTTATTTGAACTTTGATTAAGACCCTAAGATGTCAGGTCTCAAAGCTTAAATAAATGACTTTTTTTGCCAAAATCAGACACAACATGTCATTGAGTGAACTAGTTCTAAAATTATACATTATAAATATATATTGTTTATAAAATAATCACTCAACGCCGCGGTTTGTCTGAAATGACAATATTTAAATTGAAAATATTAAATATTTCATTTCCTCGCATGGGGATCGAAGTCACAATCTGTCGCGTTTACTCTACACACGTTTACTTTGTCTTTGCCCCCCTTTATGCCCCTGTGCCACGACATGCCTTGACAAATTAGGCTTATAATTTCTCTAATATATTTTATTAAAATAAAAAAATAACATTTTAGTAACCATTTTTATCTCTGTGTTTTATATTACGTTTTAAAGTAATAAAAACTATTATGTCATAGTAATTGATAATCATTATTGACGTATGGAGCATGTTTGCCAGGTTTCGATACGAATGCGAGGGCCGGTCCGCGGGTTCTATACCCGGCGTGAACAGCAAGCCCGAACGGAAGACTTACCCCACTATAGAAATATGCGGGCACAGAGGCCAAGTCGTGATCATCGTATCCTGTGTTACCAGTGAAAAACCGTACAAGTGAGTTATTTTTACTAGCAACACTATTTTTATTTATTCTACTGAAAACATTTCTTATATTTACTATTGATATTCTTCTAGTTAGATATTTCTCATGGACTATTAAAGATTATGCTTTTATAGTGAACCTTAACCATGCTACATTTCCAATTTTCAAATGTCGAATTGAAATGACGATAATCTCAATACTTTAATATGAGTTTTAACTGTAAAATGAAGAAGAACGTTCGCTTTCGAAGAATGGTTTATAAATAGTAACATTTCATTTGATTGTTATCGGCCATGAAACTAGTTTTGATAAATTTATTACAAAAACACAGCCCAGTAATGCTTGATAAGCAAATATTTATGTTACAGACACGCGAAATACTAAAAATATTTATATTACAGAAACGCTAAACGCTAAATGAAACTGACTCACCTCACCATTAACTCACCATTCATATATGCATGTGGCTCGTAATACTTGCGTTATAAGTGTGAGGGCTTGACTCATTCATCCCCTAGCTTAGGAATAAAAATTAATAACATATCTCCTAACTTTTTGTGGTAGAGTTTGGATACACATCTATATTTTTTTAGAATTTATTGGTAATATTAACTTTATAGTTAATATTACCATTAAATTCTAACATAATATTGGTTATGCAATGTTCAAAAGTTAGGTACATATACATCAAATATTCCTTACTCCAAAGTGACGTCACAATTTTACCTATTTTGAAAAGTGATTTGAACCAATTTTGATTTCCCAGACCTCACCCCCACAATCTAGTCGGCAGGGAGCGCTGTGAGAACGGCGTGTGCATCCTGAAGACTACCATCACGGAGGAAAACCCGCAAGTGTCGTTCAAAAACCTCGGCATACAGTGCGTGAAGCGGAAAGATATCTCGGACGCTCTCATAATGCGGGAAATGCTGAATGTGGACCCGTTTAAGAGTAAGTTTCTTATAATGTATATAGATAGCTATAATTTTCCTGACTACAAAGAAAGGATTGTGTTTGTCGCGCGTATCTTGTATGTAGGTGTGTATCAGATATTCTTTATTACCTGGTATCTTCAGAACCGCTGAACGAATTTGAGTAATTGAGGTATTCTTGGATTCGACTTAGCAGCCCAAGTGTCCTTAGAACGGTGACGTTGAAATATCGCTTTCCATTTATAGGGCTCAAAAGGATATATCATCATTATCATTATCGTAATCATGAGCAAAAATACAATGCTTAAAAATATGGTCTTTGTTTTTCGCCTGAATACAGCGTTATACTAATGTGACCGGGGAAAGTGAAAAAGGGGCCGAATATTTACATGCCCATCATCATGAGCATGTTGCTGCCCTCGTCGGAATCAAACTGAACTCTAACTTCTCCTGAATAAACGAACTGACTTTGTGTTTTTACCGTCGTTTAGAAAATTAGACCCTGTCCTGTCCCATGTCTGCACCTATCAATATTTTAAGTTGGGCAATTTATTAAGTACCGCCACCATGCTGCTTATTAATTTTAAGTAATATTTTAGGATATATAAAAATTTTAATTTTTAACTGTTTTAACAAATTATTTCATTAATCTGCTCTTATTACGAAAGTCAAAGTAAACGAAATCGTAACAAAAATATGGAAAATAAAACAGAAAACAGACAGAAGGAATATTTTGTACAGATTCTCATAATTTTCCCTCTTTTTTAGAGTAAGCTAGTGTAAAGTCAATGAACTTTCCCAATCTCTTACATTTTATATAAAGTGGCGGAACTCAACTCCGTACTTTGTTGCGGAAATTCATGACGTTTACGACTGACTGACACTCTGGCCACAAACATTTGTCAAGATGGCCTTTTTTGTACTATCTATGCCTACCCAGACAGGAACAGAAAACAGAAACTTTAAGCGACATAAGGAAAAAATAATGACTATTTGATAGAATGACGAATATATCTGTGATATCTTGTTGTATCAATATATACCTATAGTTGTACACAATGTCACAGACACTTACAGAACTGATAAACTTTACCCTGGAGCTGATATACAAGTATGAAATAGCGACCAACATAACCCATACATTTCTATTTTATCTAAGCATTGGGGGATATTCATGTTGTTTTTTTTTTTTGTTTTAAATTAATAGTTTACTATTTTATAACGTAGAAAATATAAATAGGCTTCAAAATACTCTAGATATTTTTTAAAATTTAATTTATAACATTGAAAAAATTTGCGCATTTGAAACGCTGTCATTTTGCGCGCGCTTTGCGTGACGTCACTTGACATGTTCAGTGGGTCTTTATTGTGAACATTTCAGTTACTTCGTACATAGTTACAGTTTTAATAACTTTAAAACCATGGAAGAAGTCAAATAAATATCTTATAAGTGTTGTATAGTGCCGGAGTGTACAAATACTTTTCGAAAAACACCCGGAAAAGTGTTTTTTTGTTTTCCAAATGATGCAAAAATACGAAAACGTTGGTGTAAGGTGATGAGAAGGGGTAATATATCTCCAAAATCATGTTTATATTGTTGTGAAGATCATTTTAACGTAAATATAGCTTATTTACATACAGCTTAGTGTGAATTAGTAGAAAAAATAAGTTTTGCATTAGTTATTGAACATTAGAAAGTTCGGTTTAAAATTAATCTAACCTATTAGGAAAGTTCAGTAGCTATAAATTTCTATAAAAACTATATTTCTATTGCGATTTTACGAAATTTTTGTGGTTATTGATATATTGCAAGTTAAGGAAGATACAGAAAATTATATTGAATACAATTTGATGAACGAGCAAGAAGAAAAATGTACTCTACGGTTGAAGAAAGGTTTTTTGCTTAATATATTTTGTGTCATAAACGGAAGATGTCATTGCCAAAGGAGAGAATGGTTTAGTTAAAAGGAAAAAAATGACACTGGTCAATAAAGCCCTTTCATCAGAGATAGCTATCAAAAGTAGTGATAAATCCAGTACTTCCCACATAAATGTCTGTGATCAACCAGGACCCAGTACTTCTCGTATTGGATATGATGATCGTCGGGTAGAGCTTTTCACTTCTCATATTGAGAAGAAATTTCATTGTAACAAAGCTGTGCAAGTTAATATTAAACCGAACTATAGAATTAGGATTTCTTTGCAAGTGCAAATAACAGCATAACATTTTTGTCGCACATTATGTTCAGGTGTAAACCGAGCTTTAACAACACATATGTCCCCATCTCGCTTTACTTGGACATATGCAACTGCTGAATTACCGTAAGACTCTCCTTTAGACCTGAAATAGACAAATACTTATAATAAACCCTCAAAGAAAACAGTCCACGTAAATCAGGGTATCTATTTATAAATATTAAATCATTATATATTTATCTCAGATACACACAAAGTCAAAGTTATCATACTTGAGTGAAGTTCAATAAAAAAAAAATATTATTATTTTATAGACATAAAATAAGAGTTTCAGAGTAATTTCAATGACAACTGGATATGTATAGGCTATGCTTAGATGTATTATAAGTAAACTGCTGTGTGCATTTATGAATAAAAATCCATATTAGGGTCTAAAATATATAACATAATTATTGCCTTGCAGTTTTCACTCCTCTGATCGCTGTGCTCGTAAAATCGGGATTTAATGCAAAATATGCTGTCATCATAAATGCATCTATTTTTGGTAGATTATCCGATTGTGCTTTGACAAAACCAGCTTCAGTCATCGTCCTAGATTCACTACAAATCCAAACTAAACTTCACTACAGTTAGCACAAGAACACAGTTGTAAATTATTTTTTTTGCATAACTTGTAAAACAATATGAGTTTCGACCGACGGTAAAGAATTCAATGTCGTGTCAGGTGACGTCACATTTCGTTCGATCAATGGTGGCGCGTTTTGGTAATTTGAATTTCGCTCCCTTATTGTGCACTTTTTGAATATTATTTTAAGCGTTTAAATAATAAGTAAATAAAAAAACCTTTTCATTATATTAGGATGATAATAAGTATTCGAGAAAAAAATATTTTAGGACATTTAAAATTTTATGCATATTCCCCATTCTTTATTCTCATTTATTTTAAGATCTGTCGTGCTACCGTGGCAGAAACGTGCGACTGTAAGTGTAAGGTGTTAGTTCGAGTCCGGCGCGGGGCCTCTAGCAAATTTTGTAAAGGGGCCCTTAGTTTGCTATAGGTTCTCACGTTAAGGGTATTAAATAAACAAAAGTTAAGGGTTACAAATAAACTATTCTACATTAAAATGTAAGCAAATTTAGAGATAACACGTTCAATATTTACTTCTTTAAGCAAATCATACTCTATATTAGTAAGTAAGATGATTAAGACGTAGACGATAAGACAAAGTAAGATAATTAAGACGTTTTGGACCCATCGTGTTTCTTAATTAATTTTAATACGTTTTAACGTTAAAAAGAACGTTCGCCACTGCAGTTAGTGATCATGAGAGCGTAAATGCGCAATTTCTACGAAATACGATTCTAAGAAATTATTTAGTAAATTTTATAAAATTGACGGATTGAGACGGCGAAATGTCAGCATAGCTGCCGGTTTGTACGTACACAATGCAGTTGATACCGACGCTGTTATACGGCAGCGACACGTGGGTGTTGCAGAAGAAGAATGTAAGAAAGATGAATACTGTAGAGATGTGATCTCTTCGTCGGATATGCGGAGTCAGTTTAGCTGATCGCATACCCAATGAAAAGATACACAGAATGGTAGGTACTAGCGTGGATGTCACGGTGAGAATGAAGAAGAACGTGCTCAGGTGGTTTGGGCACGTCGAGCGAATGAGTGAAGAAAGAATGGTAAAAAAAAATATGAAGGAAAAATGAGTAGTAAGAGTAGGACGGGGACCTCGGCTGACCTTCAAAAACACAGTATCGACAATACTGGAGGAAGGTCACGTAAAAAGCATGAGGACCCCCCGGGGGGCGGGCATGTATGAAGAGGTCGATGACATTTGACGAAAGAGGTATGCCGAGACCTACCCCGCTAGAGATATAGCGTGGAGCTAAGTAAGTAAGCAACTAATTAAATCATTGGATTCCCCAGTTAATAGCGTGATGCGGAAGACATCTTATTTTTCTATGGCTTCACGCTGTATTCTGCACGTAGCAGGATAGCCAGAGGTCTTGAACGGAATGTCTTTATATCTATATCAACACTATTCTTTTTAGTAATTTCAATTACTTTCTTGTTCTAATAACATTATGATTTTTAAAACAATATCTATACATTGAAAAGTAATATTTCAGCTAAATTAATAAAAACGTTGCAGAAATATTTTGAACTAAATAATTTAAAAATACGTATCTTTTTTATTTATTAGCTGATATTAATATAATAAACATTAAATGTTAAAGAAAGGTTGCCAAAATTAAATAGTGAAAACTGCATTTAAATTTGGTTAGCCGTTTCTGAGATTAGATAAACAGACAAATAAACAAAAATTTAAATATCACTATTTTGGTCCTTATTGCAATATTAAACCTCCCCTATAAGATTCATTAAGACATCTTTCATATTTCCGTTTACTAGTTCGTGCATCATAAATAGCATATTCCGTGGCGGAACTAAACGCCACGCCTTTTCTCGCTACCGGAGCGAGGAAATTAATAATCGGGCCCTACCTTCTTATTTCCATTCAAACGCTGTAGATTCTTCTAAAATTCTTATACGTTTACTAAAAAAGAAACCGTTCTATCAATCTATTATAGCGGGCTACAACCACCGCAACCAGCCCCGAAGTATTGACCTGAACGCCGTCCGGCTCTGCTTCCAAGTGTTCATACCAGACGAGCGGACCAGCAAGATCCGGCAGTGCCTGCAGCCGGTCGTGTCGGACGTCATCTACGACAAGAAGGCGATAAGCGACCTGGCCATCACGAGGCTCAGCCAGTGCTCGGACTACAGTACTGGCGGGGCCGAGATTTTTTTACTTTGTGAAAAGGTGAGTTTTATTTGTTAGTTTAGTATCTGGGGCAGATCGAGGCCTGTCATGGCTCGAGCGTGCTACTGTATAGTGTAATTATTATATTAATATTTTAATTTCTTCGCTCTAGTAACAAGGACAGAGTGACGTTGGGTTCTGCCACTCAACCCACAATGTCTCAAATTTGCCGGGAAGTGAGAACAGCATGTCGCACATTTGTGTTTTTCCTACGCGACGGGCCTTATAAGATTCCCAGGTTTGTTTCTTAGCTTCACGCTGTATGGTAGGATAGGCAAAGAGAACTAGGAGAACCTAGTGTTAAGACACTCCGTTTCGCTCCTCACATTCCGCCGAATTTGAGCTATTGCTGGTTCATTGGTGAAACTAACTCAAAAGGTTTTGTCCTTTTCGGTCTTCTCACTATGTCTGTGTTGTCGAGGAGCTGGATAGCCTCGACGTTCACGTAATTATGAAGCCTGCGTTCGTGAGCTTCGGCGAAATCTTTGATAACTTTAGTGACGAGGTCCACTTTAAAGTCCCGATGGAGGTCTTCATTTCTTATGTACCAAGGGGCGTTTACATTTCCTCTTAGTACTTTATTTTGGAAACGTTGTATAACTTGAATGTTACTGTTTTTGGTACAACCCCACAACTGTGAACCATACGTCCATACAGGCATCAGGACATGTTTGTATAGTAATATATTGTTTTTCACTGACAACACAAGTAAGTGTTTTCCAAGCAGCCAATGCATTTCCTTGTAGCGAAGGCCAAGCTCTTCGCGTTTCTTTTGGACATGAGCCTCCCAGCGAAACTTTGTGTCAAGTGACATGCCCAGGTATTTGGAAGTATTTTCATAGGGTATAACATTATTATTAATGAATACCGGATACTAGTTAGGCTTTTTGTTGGTGAAGTCAATGTCAACCGATTTTGATTCATTGAGTTTTATACGCCATTTTTGTGTCCACTTAAAAATGATGATAACAGCACTTGCACTTTTTCAACAGCTTCGTGCCATACTTTATCAAAAACTTGGGCTACGTCCAGGAAAATTGTGGAGCAAACTTTCTTTTCTTCTAATGATTTCTCGATGATGTTGGTAATTCTATGTACGTGGTCTATTATTGAGTGGTTTTCTCTGAAGCCAAACTGGTAATCAGGATAATATTTTTATCTTTTATCTCGAGCTCGGTGAAAACGAATGGCTTAGTTGGTCAGAGCGCTGGAACGGTTTTCCAGAGGCGCGAGGTTAAAATCCTGCTTCGTTCAAAATTTTTATACGCTTTTTAAATTTAAGTTTAGTATTTTCTATCCTAAGTGTGGAATAACACTTTAAAACATAGTAAAAATATTAAAGTAAATAGTATTCTCTCTTGCCAAACGATAATTCTTATGAGTTGTTTTTGGGTAGCGGAAATTTGTAAAAATCTCCCTACAGAGATGCTAACAACAAAAATAAGTTGTAATAAGCGTATAAGAATTTCGACGGAGCTCGGTGAGAACGAATGGCTTAGTTGGTCAGAGCGCTGGAACGGTATTCCAGAGGCGCGGGTTCAAATCCTGCTTCGTTCAAAATTTTTGTACGCTTTTTAAATTTAAGTTTAGTATTTTCTGTCCTAAGTGTGGAATAACACTTTAAAACATAGTGACAAAGTTGACTGAGAAGACTCTCACACTGCAATAATTTTAGAAAGTACCTCGGTTGGCAGTATATAGCTGATATAGTAACCGGATAGTGTTTAGAGTTGACCCATATACCCACAGCTTATATTTCACGGTCTTCTTTTTTAAATAATTCGTAATGTTGGATGTTACTCTTAATTATAACGGTACTTGTCTTCTCTAGCTATATCTAGCTATATATATATATATATATATATATATATATATATATATATATATATATATATATATATATATATATATATATATATATATATATATATATATATATATATATATATATATATATATATATATATATATATATATATATATATATATATATATATATATATTATGTACGACGTATCCTCGCTGTGCGTTCTCTACCGCATTTATCACGGGGAGTGTTCTGGAGAACTGTTTGACGTGTTTGACGTGGTACCTGCCACCGAATTTTCCAACCGCACCGTACGTCACAAACTAATGTACCATCCACATCATCTAGACACGAGGCTCTCCACTACTGTGCGGTTTTGTAGGAATTTTCTTCCACGCGCCACACATCTATATCATCGCCACACGAACTGCCTAGCCGCGGCAATATTTCTAGGTCGATACGACATGGATATCTTCAAAAAGCGCGTCTACCTCAAAGGCTGTCAACGCACCTGACACATTACACGGGGTATTACAACCCTGGTGTTACATGGGGTCGTGGGCGACGATCATCGACTAAAAGCATTCAGCGGAAACTGGGGAACTGTGTCTTAAACTTGCCCCGCTACGAGTATGTACGGAACTCAGTGAGAAGTTATAAAAGGAATATTAGTTCCCGAGATTAGTGCGTTCCACTAAAAAGACTCTCTTAGGTTTATAATTTTAGTAAAGATTATGTTGATATTTACTAGATCTTCTCCATCCCGCGTTTTCAGGTAACTCACGAGGACATAGAAATTGTGTTTTTCCAGCATGACGGCGAGCGCGTTGTATGGGAAGAGTTTGCTAATATAGTGTTGGTGCACAAACTGACCGCTATAGTGTTCCACGTGCCCCCCTACCCAAACCACCACGTGACGCATCATGTAAAGGTACTTATAGGACTTCATCACACGACACTGTCACAATCATACTGTACAATACGTTGTATATTGACGTTCAATCCCCACTCGAAGAGATGAAATATTTAATATTCACGTTTCCTAATTTGGTGACGAAGCAAAGCACGGCGTTGAGTTTCGTCACTCAACACAATACCTCCAAAATGCGTACCTCCTTTGCGTACCCTGCTACGTGCAGGTAGACAGAAGGAAATAAGTAACAAAAGGTCCTAACATGTTGTATAATTATATGAATCTTATTTTAGATAACGTATAATCGATGTGCTTTAATGTAAATTACAGTAAAATTGAATTTCCCTCGGCAAAATTTTTCTTTGACATCGTTGTTTAACAAATAGTGGCGAAATGCCATTACGTTTAGCCAATACAACAGTAATATATATTTTTATTAATATAAACACATGGATCAATCGTGAACGTCAGATCTGATCACGTCTCTTGTTGCGAGCGTGTTTTATCTGATATGCCGTAGTACGTGGACTTCCTTACTAATATGACACATCTATTTAAATTGTGTAGCAGTTAAGTAAAGTAAAAATATATTATTGTACAATTACATTATTTATATTTTTATTATATTTTTTTTTATTTTGAACACTTGTGATAAATTTGTTCCAGGTACAACTCCAGTTGGTGAGGACGTCCGACAACGCTAGAAGCAACGCGATGATGTTCGAGTACAAACCGACAAGCCAAGGTATTGGGAGGAAACCACTCCCCGACCTCAATGTATTTTCTTTTCTCCTTACAAAGTCCACCACCACCCTGGTGGCGGAGAGCGTGCTGGCGCTGGACGCGAGCGCCTTCCGCAAGCTGCAGGACGACCTGGAGCTGACGGAGGCGGAGCACTACGCGCTGTACATGGCGGTGGCGCCGCACGCGACCGCCTCCGAGTTCGACGAGACCAGCTGCTACTACTCGCCCGTCGACGCGACTAAATTTCATAATTAGTGACTGGAGCCGGTGCCCGCCGCTAGTACGCCACGGCCGACAACAGATTAATAATACATTCGCCATACTCCGCCCATTATGCCAAGATTTTCGTAGAAATGTTTTTTCTTAAATCACTATACTCATATTGATTTATTATGAAAGTAGCGGATATTTTATATCATCTAAATATGGAAGGAAGGAATGAAGTAACACTTGAAATGTTCAAAACATGTTTTATTGATTTTTTATTTAAACAATCAATAAATACGTCATAAGATATTCAAATTAGTGCCTATTTTTATAAGCTTAAGTTTTATCTGGGTATTTTACAGATTTATTGATTTTTATTATAATTGTACATTTGACCTGTTTCTAGATCCGAGCTATTTAAAACATAAACGACAGAAGACATTGTTCCCCAATCTCCAGACGTACGAGGACAGTAAGTGTCACTCGATTTATATTATTAGTGAAACAAAATCGATTAATCGATTATAGAAAGATACATAAAAAACTTTATTACTTTAAGGTTTAACGGGATTCAAACCTAGGCCTCTTGAAAACCATCCAAGAGGCATAGGTCAGTTCAATTACTATCAGTCAGTTAATACATATGCTAATATATTTTTCTATCCTTGATGTGGTCACGTCGCTATGTTTCCGCCATCTTGTTTCAATTGTTTCTTTGACAAAAGCTAATGTTGCTATTTGTCTAATTAAGAAAGTCAAATAAGGATATTTCCCTTCACTCGAGTTTGAACCGATTTCTTTTGTCGTAACTCTTGTTGACTAAATGCGACGACTAAATTTAATAATTTGTCACTGGAGCCGGTGCTACTAAATTTAATAATTTGTCACTGGAGCCGGTGCTAGTAAACAATATGAGGAACGACACGACCGGCAACAGATTCCATTGGCCAAACTCTGCCCATTATGCCAAGATTTTAGTAGAAATGTTTTTTCTTAAATCATTATACTTATATTGACTTATTATGAAAGTAGCGGATATTTTATATCATCTAAATATGTAATGAAGGAATGAAGTAACACTTGAAATGTTCAAAACATGTTTTATTGATTTTTTATTTAAACAATCAATAAATATGTCTTAAAATATTCAAATTAGTGCCTATGTTTATAAGCTTAAGTTTTATCTGGGTATTTTACTGATTTATTGATTTTTATTATAATTGTACATTTGACCTGTTTCTAGATCCGAGCTATTTAAAACATAAACGACAGAAGACATTGTTCCCCAATCTCCAGACGTACGAGGACAGTAAGTGTCACTCGATTTATATTATTATTGAAACAAAATCGATTAATCGATTATAGAAAAATACATAAAAGCTTTATTAATTTAAGGTTTAAGGGAATTCGAACCTAGGCCTCTTGAAAACCATCCAAGAGGCCTAGGTTAGTTCAATTACTACCAGTCAGTTAATACATATGCTAATATATTTTTCTATCCTTGATGTGGTCACGTCGCTATGTTTCCGCCATCTCGTTTCAATTGTTTCTTTGACAAAAGCTTATGTTGCTATTTGTCTAATTAAGAAAGTCAAATAAAGATATTTTCCTTCACTCGAGTTTGAATCCATTGTTTTTGTCGTATCTCTTGCTATGATTAAGGTGGCTTATTTTACGCTTCAAATATTATTTTGCAAGACGGAGGCTTTTTAGTGTAGTTTTATGTTCTTAACACAAATTTGCATATTAGCATACTTTTTGGTTATTTTTTTGCATGATTTGATTATTTTGTTTGTTTCTTTTTATGATTTACTTAAATAAAAAAAATATATTTTGTATTTTCAGTAATCTACATTTTAAACTTGTAACTAAGTGTTTATTTTTTTATTTAAGGTTGTAATTATTAAAGAAAATATCGAGATGCATGATGATATTTTCTTATTCCATACGTGCAATTTATTTTGCAACGTAGTTTAATTATTTTGTATATTATGGATTATTTTTTTCTAAACAAAATAAAACTTTTCAGGATTTGCGAACGACAACATCAAAGCAGAGCCACGAGGTATGTAGTATCTTATTAACGAGCACCTTAGTTATATTTAATTAAGTATGAAAAAAATGACAGAAATCAGTTTTTTCTATTTTTTTAAATATTAGATACATACAACTATGTATCTAATATTTAATTAAGTAAAAAAAATAATATCTATCGTGACACTTACGGTGACAGGCACATACTGGACTTTTTAAATTAAACGAAGCAAAGCGCGACATTGAGTGCCGTCACTTAACACGCAATGTCTCCGAATTCGTCAGGTTAGGAACGGAGTGTTGAAACATTGGGTTCCCAAGTTAACTCTACAATAATATAGTATGATATCACATAGCTGGTTTATTTTAAATTATTCCGATTAATGTTTACATTGTAATATCGTCTTATTTAGCTTAGAGTGTAAACCTGCTAATACTGTTTCATTTGGCCGTGTTAGTACTTGAACCTTTATTTTACAAAAATTACAAATCATTTATCGATTGATTTGTATCGAAGAAGAAATATACAATAACGGTTTGTTACAAAAACGGTTTGTCTCTAAAGAATTTGTTCAATTGGGCGTTATCATGTTTCCACGATAACTAGTAGATATAAAAATAACAAGTATAATTTTTAGTTAAAATGTTTATCTTCTAGATAAACTCCGCCCCACCATATGAGCAGTCCGCGGCAAATGTTCTCGCCGCCGTACGACAAGCCCGAGACCTTTTACCAGGTAATACCTCTCAATATATATATATATATATATATATATATATATATATATATATATATATATATATATATATATATATATATATATATATATATATATATATATATATATATATATATATATATATATATATATATATTATGAATTTACATTAAAAACTGACAATGGTGTAACCAGCTGTGATCAAGAAGTTGCTAGTGTTTTTGAAAAATTTTTTGCTGATATTCCAGTTTCCACAACCAAAACCCTTAAAGCTTCCACAACTGTCGCTGAATCATTGCTGAAGGAGTGCGTCGACAAATGTAATATAGACTTTAGATTTCACTCAATCAATTCTAGAGACATTGTTAAAACATTTAAGACCATAGATATCAAGAAAACATCGGATCTATGGGGTATTTCTGTCAAATTGATTAGTTTTATAACAGACGCTGTTGCTCCTCATCTTGCTGATATATTTAAGAATTGTATAGAGTATGGTGTGTTTCCTGACCTAATGAAATTTAGTAAAATCATACCTATATTTAAATCGTACTACATCCGATCCTAACATTTTTAAATCTATATCAGTACTACCATCATTTACTAAAATTTTTGAAAAAAATATTTTGAATCAAATATTAATACATTTTAATTATCATAAACTCTTGCACAATAAACAGTATGGTTTTACTAAGGGTCGCTCTACTACCGATGCTGGTATAGCTCTCTTAAAGAGTATTTATGAGGCATGGGAAGGATCGCAGGATGCTCTTGGCATGTTGTGTGACTTGTCGAAGGCATTTGATTGCGTGCAGCACTCGACATTGGTCATGAAACTACACCATTACAGCATTAGAGGACGTGCACTCGATCTTCTGACTTCTTATTTAACTAATAGGATTCAGAAGGTTGATGTGAATGGTAAGAAATCTCTTGGTTCTTCAATCGGTATGGGGGTCCCACAGGGGTCTTGGTCCTTTTTTCTTTTTAATATATATAAATGACCTACCATATTTAGTTGAAAGGAGCCATGAGATAGTATTGTTTGCAGATGACACATCGCTAATTTTTAAAATGAAAAGAAGACAAAAAGTAATTAAATAATAAATTGTGAAAGCCGATGTACTTTTGAATGGTGAAGCCGTGGATCCTGTTGATTCAACGGTATTTCTCGGGATCACTATTGACTCTAAACTACAGTGGGGACCTCATATCGATGGATTGGCGAATAGACTTAGCTCAGCAGCCTTTGCGGTTAAAAAAATCAGAACATTAACAGACGTGGAAACGGCTCGCCTCGTTTATTTTAGCTACTTTCACAGTATTATGTCCTACGGCATCTTACTTTGGGGGTAATGCAGCCGGTATTCAATCATTTTTTGTCTTGCAGAAGCGAGCTATTCGTGCAATCTATAAATTAGGCCCTAAAGATTCTTTAAAGGAAAAATTTAAAGAAATATAATGACCGTTGCATCGCAATACATTTTTGAAAATATTATGTATGTTAAGAAAAATATTAATGAATTTACTAAGATAAGGGATATACATAATATTAATACTAGAATTAAGTTTAATCTTAGTGCACCTGTAATTCGATTAAATCGAGTCCGTAATTCTTTTATGGGTCAGGGTGTACGCTTTTACAATAGGATCCCAGAAAACGTCCGAGAATTTTCTATTTCACAATTTAAGAAAGTTGTGAAAAGACGTTTGTGTGTTAAAGGTTATTACCAAATTAACGATTTCATAAATGATAACACACCTTGGGCATAAAATGCTCGCTCCAGGCTATTTCAAATGTATCATTGTCACAATTGATTATATGATGTAAAATTTGATTAAAAAAAAGACATGTCCCGCTGAGTTTCTTTCGCTGGTTCTTCTCAGGTCTGAGGCAGTAACTTTAGTGAACTGGTGGTAAATTTGTAACTTCTCATTGTGAATAAAAATATGAATTTAATATATATATATATATATATATATATATATATATATATATATATATATATATATATATATATATATATATATATATATATATATATATATATATATATATATATATATGTGTATATATATATATATATATATATATTTATATAGAGGGAGGGTAGCAAAATGACGACGTAGACTACTTTTCTAGAAACTTAATCAGGCCAGATTCTTCACCAGCATGAAATTTAAAGATTATATATATATATATATATATATATATATATATATATATATATATATATATATATATATATATATATATATATATATATATATATATATATATATATATATATATATATATATATATATATATATATATATATATATATATATATATATATATAGAGGGAGGGTAGCAAAATGACGACGTAGACTACTTTTCTAGAAACTTCATCAGGGCAGATTCTTCACCAGCATGAAATTTAAAGATTATATATATATATATATATATATATATATATATATATATATATATATATATATATATATATATATATATATATATATATATATATATATATATATATATATATATATATATATATATTTGACAGAAAAATCGAAAACAAACTTTCGAAAATATTATGACAATCTCAAGAATTGCCTTCACCGAATACATTGCCGGAGGAGGCTCAGAATTGCCCAATGTAATAACCCTAGGATTTGCTTTTATACCCCCTGATATTTCATATCCTAAATATTGTACTTTACTTTTAGGAAGATCTATATTTGTAAATTAAAAGAAAACACGGCATCACAAATATTTATGTAAGATTTTTCGTAACATCTCCTTACCTTGGTTTATATTAGCCGCTGGTATTATTAAATCATATAAGATAGAGCTAACTCTCCTAAGGCCGTATTAATCACTCTTAAATAGATGGCGGAGACATTACGTAAACCGAAAAGTATAAAAAAAAAGTAAATACATAAAAAGCTTCTGGCGTAACAAGCCTGGTCTATTTTATCGAATATTCATTAATTGGTTCCTGATAAAATCCAGTAGCCAAGTTTTGATAAGAAAACAAATTCGCTCCCGCTAACCTTTGAATTTGATCACAAATAAGTGGTAACAAATAACGATCAGGAACCGTATCAAAGTTTATCTCTCGATAATCTATCAATACACGTTCTACCTGATCCATCGCGATTTTTAAATAAATCTCCCTTAGATTTACATGGAATGTTATCAGCACGAGTAATTACTCGTGCTGATAACATTCTTTTTTCTTTACTCACATTTTTTTTACGTATTCCTTTCCTCGGGGCTAAGATGATAAAGCCGACGCTTTACAACTATAATTCATCAGTTTTTATTGTTAATAGGAGTACCTTCCACAAACGGTACAGCAAAATCACGTAAAAGATTTAGTACCAAAATTTATAACAATACTACTAATCTCACAAAAATTTTACATTTTAAAATTCTTAATAGTTTAGACCGCAACATTTACCGCTACCGTAAATCCTAACGTTAATTTATTTGCGTCTAATTTAAATATCGCGACTCAAAAATTGATCGTGAAACATTATTTCTACATCACATGGACTTTAGACAAAATTTGTATGGAAGTTAATACGCTAGATTTACCGACACCCATCAAAGTGACAGAGGTATGTTGCAGCCTGCTACATTTTTTTCAGTGATACTTTCCATAATAAGAGATCTATTAACACCAGAATCAAAACAAAATGAAAATTGCTCACCAAATTCCGTAAAGTTACCGGTGACAGGTGCGACGTCGCACGTCTCTCTCTCTTTTTTATGTCAGTAGGTGCGGAGTCATTGCTGGTGGCTCATTAAGTATTAGAGCATCGGAATGCTATATGTCCTTCAATACCACACTTACAACACGTTATCGGAGGTCTTGTAGTGAAGTCGGAGCGATTGGAAGTAGAAATTAATTTGCTTTTCATTTTTGGCTAAAACATTCAAATGATCTGTGATCAACCTTCAACATTTACAACATTACACCTAAATAGTACTTAATCTAGGTCACTTATAATACATTATATTATTATGTTTAGTGTTACATTTTGAAAAACTGTGTTTATTGTAAGAAAACGACACTAGTTCGCGGCTCATTCTGAAACGGGTATTTATTTGTTCTAAAAAAATATTACGTGGATACCGAGGTTCTATTTGTCCAACATGCGCAAGAATCATCGCCACTACCATCTCTTCTTTATCTAAATCATTACAACTTAATATAAGGGATGTAAATAATCTATTTGAGTATGCGGAGACATTAAATAATTTTTAAACAGTTGCTGCGTTTGTATGTAAAGCGTTGAAGTGCGCCAGAAAAATTTGCCTTAGGAAAGCGATCTGAGACAGCCAAGTATCAGAGAACCCTTCATAGCTTTACTAAGAAAAAGAATTAGTTTACTCCCCTGACATTTTCGATCGGTCAAACAGACCTCCGCAGTTAGCCAGGCTCGAGCATCCGTATTTGCATCTTCGGGGGAGAATTCAGGCAACACGATCCGTGGAAGGCGGATTGCGTAATGTTTCAAGTAGGAGGCGCATGTTGCTTTGTTGGGCTTCCAATATGGCGCGCCATCCTTCGATTTCGTTCTTTGGTATTTCTCTGTTATTCCGCGCCTGCACCGATCCCGCTTCTGATGTCGGAGATTGCTCGTCGCAAACGACTCTTATGTGACCTGTGGGCTCCATTGTGGGTTAATGCAAGCAGGAATAACGTAGCAGATTCGTGACTAGTCCTTTTCAAGCAACAAACAACCGAAGAATGAATTGATTCAATGATCGTCAACTTCCTTCTCTTTTTAAAATAGAACAGCCTCATGTGTCACGACTCTACTCAAGGCGCGAGCCTCCACGTTTTTGGTTAAATGATTTCACTGGTCAAATAAGAGTCAAAACAATATCTCTTTAAATTAGATCAACCAATCGTAATTCTACTATAATCAACAATTAGTTTCTTTTCGATCGCTTCCTTTCAAGCTCAGGGCTGTAACCGCACAATATTGGTTGGTTATACAGAACTAAAAACATTGTCTCTTTAAATCATCATAGCCAAACACGTGGTCAATAGTTACTACAAACAATAATTATAACTAATCAATTATGCATCTACTATAATATAATTTCCGTTCCAATCGCATTCTACGACATTTATATATATATATATATATATATATATATATATATATATATATATATATATATATATATATATATATATATATATACACACGACGGACGAAGACCTTCAGCTTTTTACAACACTGTAGATAGAGCTTTAAAACTAACAGGACACAATATTATTGTCATGGATGACTTTAATGCTAAAATTGGCCAACCCAAACCTACCGAAACCAACACAGGAAACTACGGCTACGGAAATAGAAACTGTAGAGGAAATAGACTCATTAATTTCACAAATGAGAACAATATAGCCATTGTGAACACTTTTTTTTTTTAAATAATAAACAAAGATGGACTTGGAAATCACCTGATGGTAATACAAAAAATGAAATAGACTACATTCTATCAAGCCTAGCGAGATATATAACCAATATTCATGTATTAAACATCAAATACCCATCAGATCACAGAACTGTTAGGGCTGCATTCAATTTGCTTCCAAAGATAAAAAGTCGTAGAAAGTTTGGCCAGAGTACGAGATCTCTTTTGAAAAGCAAAGTGGAAGTGCAAATGTATATTGACACACGCAAAAATTGGTCAACAAATTTCCACGACCACTGGAATGACAGTGACACTATTCAGAATTACTACGATAATATAACAAACATAATAGATAACTGCCCGAAAAAAGCCCGTAAAATGACATCTAATATGAATACAGAGGAAAACCAAATTATAACAGCACGGACAAAGGTACTAATTAGCAGGAGACAAGAAATACATAAGACCAAACCGAAGACAAGAGCTATTAAAAATGAGCTAAAAACAATTGTAAAATGCCATCACACCTATGGAAGTACCAAAAAAGCGTACAAGAAATTAAGAACACACAAATCTTAGATCGGAGAGCTGAAAAGCGGAACTAACATCACACATAATAGAACAGAAATACTGAGAGTAGCAACAGACTTCTACAAAAACCTCTACAGTTCGCCAAATTATCTAGAATATAAGTTACCTTGTAGTAGCGCAGAAAGGACAAAACCAAACATTGGTGAAGATGAAGTAGCTAGGGCAATAAAATCACTAAAACCAGATAAAAGCTCAGGACCCGACAAAATCACCAACGAAGCTATAAAGATAGGATCAGAACATCTAGCTAAACCAACTACGCGATTGTTTAACATGATACTAAGCTGCAATCACACCCCGCGCCAATAGTCAGAATCGGAAATAATACTTCTATATAAAAAAGGTGACCCAAACAAGATAAGTAATTTTAGACCGATAAGCCTATTACCGTCTATGTACAAACTTTTTTCCTCCACCATAGAGAAAAAAATAAAAGAAACCACGAAGAAATTACAACCTAAAGAATAAGCAGGCTTTAGACGACGCTTTTCCACCATTGATCATATACATTCGCTAGAAATGATAATAGAAAAATTCCAGGAGTTTAACGACCACTATATGCAGTTTTTATTGATTATCAAAAAGCCTTTGATACTCTATGTCATTCATCGATTTGGAAGCCCTACTGTCCAAGAAGTGGCAATATATTTCATTAAGATCTTAAAGTTTTTTATCTATGAGAACAGTACCAGCAGTGAAGATACAGACCACTGCACCACTCATACAAATAAACAGAGGCGTAAGGCAGGGGGATCCAGTCTCGCCAACAATTTTTTTATAGTGGTACTATAAAGAATTGTGGCGAGACCAAGAAAGTAAAAGGCGCTCATATATATATATATATATATAATATATATATATAATATATATATATAGATATATATTATATATATATAGATATATAATATATAGATATATATATATATATATTATATATATATATATAATATATATATATATATATATAATTGCATGTTAATATTTATGAATGAAGATATAATTATATTAAAATACAAAATTGTTCAAAAATAAAACTAATAATTAATTGTACTTCCAGTGGGACTTGCAACCGGGAATGTCAATGGCTGGTCCTAACCAAATACAATACGCACAAGATATACTACAATGGAACCAAACTACTTACATTCAAGTACCCCCAAACATCATGCCATCCACGTCCCCAATGACCTTGTCCCCCAACGTGCACGCAATGTCCTGAAACTTAGGGGTTATATCCCCTAATGTACATCTAATGTCCCCTAATGTGCAAGCCATGTCCCCCAATGTTCATTCGATGTCACCCAAAGTGCCTACGATGTCCCCCAATGTACATACGATGTCCCCCAATATCCACGCGATGAGTATGGGCGCGGTGGGTAGAATCTCCCCAATGCACGGCGGCGTGTCCCCATCAATAGGAAATGTTTCCCCAAATTTAATACAGCAGACGGTATGTATTTTTATATTCATTATATTATTGTACCTATACTGTAATGAAATATTTAATATTTTCAAATTAAGTATTTGATGTTTTTTTTATTTCTTCGCTCTGGTAACAAGACACAGCACGGCGTTTAGCTTCGCTACTCAACACGCAATGCTTCAACTTCAGAGAAAGGTGGGGACAAGATAAATGTCTTAACACTAGGTTCCTAAGTTTCCTCTGGATACCCTGCCATGTGTGGGATTCAGCATGAAGCTAAAAAAAATGTCACATTTTTTTTCTCTATTGTGAAGTCTATAGTAAACAAACATTTAACGTTTCTGGCGTAATAACGTCCATAAAAATCGTAGAGAGACACGATTGACCTACTTGTTATTAATATGTATAATACTCGTATATAGAAAAACGAAATAAAATTTTCCCTTAGCTCTTTCTTTCTTCTTCTCAAAATAATCTTGCATACTGACTTTATAGAAAACCACTATATTCTCATCCTCAGGTTTCCCAACAGGAGCTCATCTCCTCCAGGACAGTGGGGAGGGGATGCGGCAAAAGCTCTTCGACCGAGATGGTCTAGACCTGACCGATAGTCTGAACAGACTGTCCACCAGTGATCTGTTGCAGTAATGGATTTTGGAATATTTACTTCTAAATGTGACGATATATGTTGACAGAAAAAAAGAGACAATAATTCAAGAAATATTTAAGTGATGTTTATTAAGACTTAGAATGTTTGATTTGATCAGATGTGAAGTTTTGTTTTTAATAACTAGATACAACTAGATGCTTATTTTTTTTTTTTCATCCTAATCTGTACTAGGCCTCGGGTCTGGTACTGGTATGCGCAAGTGGATTTGCTTCTCTGTATGTGACATATTGTGGTTATATTTCTATAATATGTTGATATAAATATAAAAAAAAAAGAAAATTAATGACAACTTTTGAATTAAATATGGCAAGTTTTTTTGTTTTTTAGTCACCAACTGTGCGAGTTACATTATATATTACAAAATTGTTAAAAGAAATTATTTAACTAAGCCATCTGTACTGGTTTTAAATAACAAAGTGATTTACAGTGAAACTATGGGAATTTATTTTATTATGTACACTTCATTTGTTTGACGAAATCTTTGTGAAAGATTAAACATTGTCCTTAAGTAATATTTGTATATCATATTAGTTTATATATACATATTAGAAACTGTCTACAGATTCACTAAACCGCACCCACTGATTTAGTTTGATTAACATATTATTAATATAATAATAAACGTTACAGATAATCAATATTATATATATTGTGAAATAAACCACGTTTTTATATAAAAAAAAATGTAAGCAAAATTTTATTGTCAAATTAATATTCCTAGACCAATTCTACATAGCCTAGAAATGAGTGTTAGGAATAACATTTATTTTACGATTTTATACATTTAATTAAAATTTTTAGTGATTTGTTACATCGCTAGTATATATCTAATAAATTAGGTAATAAAACTCAATAGTGCTTCAATATTAGGTATATTATACAAAAAAAGTAATAAGTGAAAGGTTGTGGTGAAAGGTTTTCATATGTTTACGGCTGTTAGTTTTCAATTGTCAATTTAAAATAATATAATTTTATATATATATATATATATATATATATATATATATATATATATATATATATATATATATATATATATATATATACATATACATATATATATATATATATATATATATATATATATATATATATATATATATATATATATATATATATATGTATATGTATATGTATATATATATATATATATATATATATATATATATATATATACCGCGCGCCACAAGCCCAATTTGTGTCCGGCAGGCTTCCCTGCAGTCGAACATAAGCTGCAGTTGAGTGCCGTAGAACACTGAGTCGCTTTGTGGCCAGACTGACCACAGCGATAACAAAGATATCTACGGTAATACAGATATCATCGCAAAGCCCGGGACTGTAGGAGTTTCACTCTCGCTGCAACCCAGCCAACCAGCAGCGGCTATCTTCTTCAGCGACGCTATAGGGCACCGAACCCAGATACGCCCGAGTCCGGTGGCGTCGGTTGCGTATATCGAGGTCCGCACCTTGCTGGCAGACTATCGATGCGAGATAAACACGCTACATCCTCATCAGAAGCACGGAGCTCATCCAGACAAAGACATCCGCACCTCCTGCGGTTTTTCTTGACCTTGAGAATCCGGGACGTCCTCAAGGTTGAGGACTCCATGATTTTGACGGCCAGAGAATCCGCCTTTCGGAACGGCGCTTGCCAGCACAGCTACATCGAACATCCGCGCACCCGTGGCAGCCTACTGAGGAATGGGAGGACAGATTGCACAATTGATCTTGGCGTTGGCCCGGCAATGAACCGAAAGGTACGGGACGCCCCGCTCCGCAGCTCGGGCGTTTTAGCGTGAGAGTCACAGCTTCGGAACGTGGGGCATGTCACTTGGTCCTTTACGACCGCATCACGCAGTACGCCGCACGGCTGAGTTTTTTGCGACCTTGCGGTTCCACTGGCTGTGCAGTATTTACTGCGGACTTATTGGTGGCTTTAGCGGCCTTATCGCGACCACGACATTTGAATAGGTCCACCCTAGACCGGCAGCTTTGGTTAGTTGATCAGAGAGACCCTCCGAGGCATTTTGTTACCTCCGTGGGCTTGCGAGGTGGACAGCAGCGGCGGCTGCCCGGTCTCCATCCGCCGTTGTCAGCGCCAAAGGCGGACCAGAGTATTTCCGTCGGGAGACGCGCGACCGATTCGACTTAAATTAGCGTCAACCCTGTTCCGCACTGGGCATGCACGAGGTCGGATTAATGCGCTCGATCTCTTCGTCGGTACGGGGGGATTCCGGTGGCCGTGCGGCATTTGGGGCCATTACTGGTTGCAGTATCGATGGACGTGGAATCGCTGCTGTTGCCACTACGATCATTTCGGAGGCGAATGTTTTCCTCTTGTAACGTTGCGACATCGTCCGAGGCAGTTCGTTCGAGGAGGATGTTAACAGCTTCCTGATATACGCGGCACAGACTCCTTTAAGAGACGGATGAACGTGCCCTTAAAACTTCGGACTGGTGGCAACTATGAGGACTAGTCCAACCCTCCAGAGCCAGCTGGAATTCAAGGCCAACGCCAGATGGTCTCCTCCGCGCTGGCACGAGCCGTCGTAGCTCCTGGGGAGCGCGATGGCCATTTCAGGACACTTCGGCAGCCGAACCCGAAACCCCACAGCTTACTACCGCCACCAGGCCACCCCCCTCACTAGCAACGCTGCAGCTCGCCTGTGAGCCTCTCAGCGAGGCACTCTTTCACCGCCCTCGCAGGGTCCCTTTGTGGATCCCATGTAACTCTCTGCTCGCTAGCCGATGGTATTGAGAGCAAACCGTCCGTTGCTTACCCCTCCGCGGCTGCGAAGCACATCGCCCTCCGATGCCGGCCGACCCTACTCGCAAGTCGGCAACTGGGGGACGGCAGGTTTCGTCGTCGCAGCCAAAACAAACAAACTGTGCGCCAAGGTGAGAATGGTCTCTTTGGCCTAGGATTTATTTGTCCTTTAGCTAATTCTCTTACCGTGATATAAGATAATGATATATAAATTAAAGTTATATTGTATCCATAAAAAGGTTTACAATGTATCATTAATTATTAGTTTCAAGTAATTTTACAACTACTAACATAGTTGTTGAAAATTACTTTGAAACTATAATAACTGATACAATTTTTGTAAACCTTTTTATGGAAAGAATATAATTATAGAGTTTCAAGTAATCTTCAAACCTTATAAACATGTTGTGAATTACTTTGAAACTTATAATTAAATGATACCATGTAAAACCTTTTTATGGCAATAAATAGAATTATAATTATCTTATCAGTATCTTTATATAAGATTAAGAGTAATGAGCTAAATTACAAATAACTATCGGCCCAAAGATGATGGCAACCCATAACGGTTGCCTCTTCGCGCACTAAGAAATATTGTGTGCGGCATGCAGCGTCAATCCCTCAAGTTCATGGCATTTACAAAAAGCTTGTCACATTTACCGTAGCACAATTAAAAATAATGATAACTATAATGTTATTTACATACATTACCTTATGCTATATCTAAAACAAACTGACAATCAGATTTTGAATTTGAATTCGAAACTTTGTACTATGTTTTTCATACTCGTGTAATATGTGGGGTCAATTTTGGGTGGGTATACAAGGTTTATAATAATACATATACGTTTGTACCACCCTTGTTTTAGTCAATTCTAAGTGCATGAGAAGATTTCCCTTGATCATAAGATAAGCTCAAGAATGGTTGACATATTTTACTATTTGTAGATATATGTTCGATCTTATTAATTTTTGTTATATCAAATCGGTCCAAAATAGCCCAAAATAAAATTACGAATATAAATGCATTCGAAATTTGGTTTTGGCGCATCGTGTTGTGTGATTTTTTTGGTATATTTAATATTTAAGGTTTCTAATTGTTGGACTTTTGTTAAGAATGAAACCAGTAAGAATATGTCATACTGTAAGGACCTCACAATTTTATAATTTCACATGTTGGATAAGCGGGGCCTTAAAGCACGGACTTTTAAAGAACTGCTCGCTGGGCTAATCTGAGAACTTAGATGGTTATTGTGATCAAACACACGAATAATGCCCAGGATGAACTGATAGACTGACCAAAGGAGATATACACGTACTCTTCAAAACAATCAATACATCACGTAGATTTCTAAAATGAAAGTTAATTTTACGATTTCTACTGCATAATTCATAAATGTGTTTTAAAGAAGAGACTACATTGTTTTTTTTTTAATATCTAACAAAATCGGGACCTTCTGAATAAGAGGCAAGACCGTTGATCTTGATAACAGGCAATGAGAGGTCAGTTTATAGACATCACCGGGCCTATTCAGTCACAGAATCGAATGCAACAAATATTTGGTGCATTAGAGTCATTTTTACAATATTTAAGTTCGTGAGTATTATGCAGCCACCTATTGACAAACATCAAAATATCCTGCGCCTATGCAAAAACTTCGACCAGGTTTATTAGATACGAAATACAAAACAGATTCATTAGCTACGATATCAGTTTACTGTGGAAAAACATTGGTTTTCCAAAAGGTAACTGATTTGGTTCCTTGGAACAAAAATATTAATATAAATTAGAAACGTGTAGAACCAGAATATTCCCTGGGAGCCATAGAGCATCTGAAGAATGGTACGACTGGTTCCGATTTTTAACGGGGGGGGGAAAATACAATTGTGTACGTCTGAAAAGGTAGTTTTAATAAGTTCCACAACTGTGTACCTCTGAGTAATATTAACTCCACATTTAAAAATTTATTTACCAAACAAATTCATGTCAAAGGCGTAGCTAAGTTTCTTCTAAAAAAATCGCAATACTTTTGCACCTTCTCTAAATTTGAATTTAGTATCAGACTGAGACAAATACCGCGTCATCCGTTGACTTGTTACGAAACCGAATGAGTTGAGGAGAGAGATTATTATTGTTCTAAATAAAAAAAAAGCGAATTGTTTATAAGTTTGACAAAATTTTAGATAGTGTGAGGGCAAAATATAGGCCATAGGTAGTTTTTAAAGATATAGGCCTATAGTTGGTGGTGTGTTTATGTCCATTTTGTGATCGGGTGTATCTCAGATCTTTTACGTATCGGGAAAAGTTCCATACTCAGAGCCAGAAATTGCCCCACAAATGGTGTGTTAATGGTCCCCGACCGTCATCAACAAAAACTTAGCTCGTTCCCCGATGAACTAAACATATTGAAATTCTATCCGACAGTTGCCAGTATTTTTCAATCCAAACTATAAATCTGTTTATTTCATCTTAGTGGTGTCAAACAAACCAAAGAAAACCCCCAAAAAAAAAACCCAGTGGGAATAATCGTTTGCGGTTTCCGAACTTCGAGGAGTTATTTGGGATATTCTGGCAAGCAGTGTTTTTTAGAAGCTTTTACAAGGCTTTAAATAGCTATTACGTCTTTAAAGAGTTATGGTGAAGTGAACAATATGAATAGGTCATTTGCTGAATCTTCTTTGTAGGGCAGTCAGCTATAGGGATTTATTCTATTTTTCTTATTTTCCATAATTTTTGCTAGCATTTCTAGCTTAGTAGCGGAGTAATTTTATCATAATTATTTTTTACCTGTTTAATACTGTATTACACAAAAATTCTATAGCTTGTAACGGTATGTTTATGGATTTAAGATTGGTATGGAAAGTTTAGCCTTCGTAGTAATTCATCTTTGCTTATACAACGTAAAGACCGGGTTATCCACGGTTTGACTATTTTTTTTCGGATGTGAAACGAGTGGTGGTGAGTATTGTTGATAGGCATTTAATCGCTCAACCAAGTACTCCCATAGCTTGGATGGGTGTGAGAAGCAAAAATAGGAATAGATTATTTTTTAACTAAAATCATTTCTACTCTTCGTCTATCAACCATGTTTACCACTCGGCCTGTCATATCCCGATCTGATCTCAGTTTGTTACATCATCAGGGGCAAGGTGGTCAGTTATTTTGACTGCGAATAATAGTTATATAAGGAAAAGTTACTTCTATCAAAAATGACGAGACAGATTATTCGTCGCGGAGTTGTAACATGTGGGCCTAGGAAACAAACGTGCAAACAGCTCAGTTCAATGTAAAGATTCTAAGATTGATATGTCTTGTAATATCATATTTTGTCACCGTTCAAAAAACACATTTTAAAGGGAATGCAGGTTTTGCGACAGGAGTCTAAAGAAGTAGCAAAGGGTCAATATTATGATAGTATGGTGCTCTGTATTGAACCATGATATGTTTCCTTCCGACCCAACGGTTCTTCTACTACCGAGACGGTAGTTTATCCCGAACGAAAAGAACCACACCCTATTTTGTTTAACGGGGTTTGGGGTGTGTTAGTTGTAGCCGTTCGATCGGTGAAACAGAGATTTACTTTCGGTACGCCAGACACTCCTATAGTCCCAATCAAATCCTCACCCTCTCCATTAAAACCCCCACGGGGTTGGAATTTGGTGTCCGAAGTTGTGCGCTCGTTACTGGAATCCTTTACTCATTTGTCCATCGTCTCAACCGTCTTGTATAACCTTGCGAGCTCCTTTCTGCCATTTACCCCGCTTTCGTTGTGAGCTTTCCTACTCGCCTGGGTTCCACCACCCTTTCTGCCATTTATCTTTCAGGAACCCGCCGTTTCCCCCTGCGTTATCCGATGCCACTCCGATATGCACGCTGTCAAGTTGGGCATGTGTGAGTGTCATAGTGTCTGTCGTGTTATTCTCTTAATTTCTTACCCGATCATCGCGCCAACAACCCTCCCGTAAATCTTAAAAACCTACTTCACCATGCTTAATACCTCATCTCCACCCTGTTGAGTACTCCAAACCTAGTCCCTTGATCGTTTAGTTTC